>JABTTQ020002846.1:0-391528 GCA_016081115.2 Rehmannia glutinosa
TTTTTAATTCCCAGTCATGATTTTAATTTCACCACTGTAGATTTAAAAATCGTTGATCGTTAATCGAAATACGACTCAGCTTAGGTCATGAATTGAATTCACAATCCACTTTAAAATTTTAAACCCCAACCCCCAAAGTACCACATATGTGTAACAATATTTACCATTTACAATAATCTATTAAAGAACCCTAAGTATAATAAAATTCGTATAAAATAATACAAAATAAGCTTCGTATTTTTAGTTTTGAATAATTATTTTATATTTGTATTTTATTAGTACGTCTACGAGTCAATATATTAATATTTTTATTTTTTCAGTGTAACTTTTAATGACTTTATAATGCACTCATATGTATTAAATGTCTAATTTCTCCTTGTAATATTTAACTAACTAGGAAAATATAAACTGGACAAGACACGTTAAATTTTCAAATGGAGACAAAAACTCAAAACATTAGGGTGGATTAGATATGCTTTTTCTTTTTAATTTTTTATTTTGGTAGAGAATAGTGGTGAAAATTTTTTTTTGAGAAAAAGATGAATTTTGAGAGTGTGATTGGACGCGAGATGAAAAAGTAATGATGAAAGTTGATTTGATGTTAAAATAGTAAAATAATGATTGGATGTGATTGGTAGTTAGAAATGTGTGAGGGAGAGAGTGAATAGTGAAATTTGTTGGGAGAATGTGTAATAATAATTATTTTTTTGAAAAAATGCGTAGATATGATTGGTGAAAAGAAAAAAATGAGAAAAGATTAAAGCCGGAATATTTATTTTTTCAAAAATTTTCATAAACAAACATGTTTGGTCAAAAATTTCAAATGAAATGAAATCTGGATTCGTATCTAATTTTCATAAACAAGCATGGTTGGTCAAAAAAGCATGTTGAGGATCTTGACTTATTTTTTCCCTCCAAAATCAATTTCTATTGGAGCTAACAATTGCAGACATTTAAAATATAATATTGGGATTTGCAAAAACTTTGTTCCAATGGGATTGTTTTTGCATATATAGGACTAAAATTACAAATTACAAATCATATAGGATTAAATATGCCTTTTCGACCATTCAATGTTACATGTTAATGAAGTTGACAATTGTTTAGTTAAAAGTAACGATGGGACCGTTTTTGCAAAAACAAAATCCATTCTTATGGGACCATTTTTGCGGATGTGGGATTGAAATTGCAACAAACCAAATTATATGAGACTAAATATGCAATTTTCAAATCCATTAGCGAAAAAACTTGAATGTTTGGTAGTTATTTGTAAATTGGCTTTTAGAATAGTGAACTTTTCTAAAAGTCCATTTTGAAAAAGTGCAAATATGTGACTTTTGGATATTTATTTTACTACTTCTACAAAATGGGCATTAAAATGTAGGGGTCAATTTAAGTTGAGTCCAGGGTTTGCGGTTATGGATTCGTGGATTGGTCGAGAATACCAACCCAAAACCGATAAATTTAATTAATCGTGTCAAAATATTGAACCTTAATCCTACCTATTTATTTCGTGGGTAACTTTTAACTCGACTTGTTTAACATGTCTAGTAAAATTATTTTATGCATGTTAAATATAATTTCAACTCAAAAAATTAAATAAATTTAAGACCAATAAAAATGATACACCATTTAATTAATAAATATATCTACAATTCACAACATACTAAAAGAAGAACATAATTACATAAATAACATACATATTAATCATATTTTGAAGACAACATTCAAAAAGTCATTTAAAGTAATAATAACATACATAACTAAGGAGGTTTTTGCATTTAAGTTTTCATGACATGCCTTATTTTCTATTTTTCTTACAATTAATTATTTATTTGGTTTTTTTAAAAATTTATAAACGGTTATACGGGTTAAACGAGTCATAGTATGTTGACCCGGACTCAATTTGCTTGATTGGCGATTATTTAGGTTCCGGACATACTTCAACCAGGACTCATGTAGCCACGATCTTTACCCATTAAATACGTTTGTGTTGGGATTACGTGTTGGGTCCGAAATTCACACCCTAATAAACTTTTACCAAACACTTAACATTATTCAATGATAGTTTTTCTAATTATCCTTTTAATAATTATACATTAAAGTTTATAAATTTAATAATTATATATAAAAATTATATTAATTTCATAAAATTTATAATTTTGAGGGAGGAGGGCGCGACGTCCGGCGCCTCTAGCTCTGTCCCTCACTATAAAGTAGAGGTGTCAAAATGAGTCATGACAATGAATCCGGTGAGAAGGCGACCCCGGACTTGAATTTTGGAGGCCCAAAACGGACCATATCTATTTGTCCAACCCATTGGTCCAAAAACTCTGGTCGCTTGGTCATTTTGTGTGTCTTTTCATGAGCTTGACCTTAAAAATGGTGACTCCATTTACATTTTTGGCTGATTGGGGTCGCACACAAGACCGACGATTTGACAACTCTGGCTATAATATTTATTTGAAATACATCCAATGCATATAAATTTTCTTTTTCTAGTTTTTAAAACAAATAAAAACAAGGGTTATTGATTTTAAAGACTGACCTATAAAGACTTTCTTCGGTTTTTACCGACATTTTCGAGTTACCAATTTAGTACCCATACTTCATATTTTTTATAAGTTAGTACCTATTCACTTTTAATTACGAAAATGCCCCAAGAAACATAAGTTAGACTTAAAATAAATATTTGAGTGTATTTATTTAAATTATAAAATCAATTAAAATTTTAATTAATTTAATTAATAAAAAATAAAAGAAGTTTCTAAAAATATTAAAGAATTTTAGAAAAAATAAAATTAATTTACATTAAATTATCAAATTAATAAACCTAAATTAAAATTGCATTAATCAAAAGAAAAAAATAGTTTAGTTAACTAATTTTTATAATGAAGATATAATTAAATAATTTTAAAATTAAAATTTAGATAGTAAATAAGAAAATTATAGCAATTTTTTATTAGTTTTTAATCGAATTTTAAAAAATATTTAATTTTTTTTTTTTTACAATTAGGAATTGAATAATTTAATTTAAATAATAAGTTATTTCTTAATTAAATTTATTTTTTTTAATTTTATAATTCTAATTAAAATATAACCTTTTTAACAAAAATTAAAGAAATCTTGGGGCATTTTCCTCTTTAAAAATTAATAGGTACCAATTTATAAAAAAAATGTGAAGTATGAGTACTAAATTGATATTTTGAAATGTGAGGTACCAAACCAATATAAGTCAGGTACTAAAAATTAAAATAGCCCAAAAAACAAATTAATAATTTTTTTGAAGCACAATTTAATAAAATTAGAACATTAGAATCATGTATATATCTTACATAATAAATTGTTTGTATATTACAATTGCATCCTCGGTAGAGGAATTTTGTAACGATAACATAAACCTTAGAGTTAATAAAATGACAGGTACAGTAACATATCATTTGGTTTGTGTACGGGATTAAAGAATGCCTACTTGTTTCTGTTTAACACATCAACTTGGACAATGGAAGCTAACAGCTATACCATTGATTATTAAAATACAAAATATATGTTGGTTGAGAACTTGAGAGAGAGACAGGGATCAGAAATGAATTATATTATGCTGACATGGTACTGCCAAATAATTTCTTCGCCAAACAAACCATAGTTGATGCTTTGCAAAGTCAAATCAAAGATTAAACCCACAAATTTAAAGATCTGATCGAATCACTAATATCAGGTTTTTTTTTTTTTTTTCTTTAGGTATCTGAAAGCTCTAGATCAGATGAGTGTTGATCCTGTTTCATCAAGATATGATTCTGTTTCTGTTGGGACGACAAAGAATATGGTGGGAATGGATGATCAAATAAAACAACTCAAAGGTCGGGTTTTGGGGGGTTGGAACATGCTCGGTATTATCTCGATTGTCAGAATGGCGTATTATCTCGATTGTCAGAATGGCTGGGATTGGTAAGACTACTCTTGCCGAGGAAATTTACTACCTGTTAGATCCGTGTTTTTCAGGTTATATAATATTTTCTTTTATTTTTGAAAAATATAATTTTTGGTGTTTTGCCTTTCTTGGTTACTTCTTGAAAAAGGATTTATTAAATAAAGGAAGTTGATTTAGAAAAGAATTGTATTAAAATCGGATTCTTGAGTTTTGGATTATGGAAGGATCGATTTTTTAGGGATATGTTTAAAAGAGTTCTAGTCCTTATATGATTAGGAATCCTATTTACACTATGTTTCTTTCTTCTTTGTTTTATAGGGACTCAAACTCTTCAATGGATTGCCTATATAAAGAGGACGATCTCCACATAATTCAGCACGCAGAATTACAACTGAGAGAGCATATATCTGAGAGAGATCAAATTCTGCAAGAGAGAAATAAAGTCTGAAAATCTACACAGTTCAGAGTGTTGAAGGAAGTGTTCTTCAATTACGAGTTCAACACCAAGATTGAAGTCTTAGTTTTCTGCTTTTTATCCATATGTTGTTTTCATAGAAGTTCGAATAGATCATATTCTTTCTTTTTTGAGCTGTTTTACAAAGTATAGATCTACTCATACAAAGGAGTTTTGATAGGTTTCGTACTAGTTGAGTCATTCGATTGAGTTACGTAAACGATACTTCAACTAGTGAATATATTTCGCCCTTGGCACGTTTACAAGTATTTTTATACTTGTAGACAAATTTTATCCCCGTGTTTTGTTTTTATCGGCGGGTTGGTACAAGTGTTACCCGCACTTGTAACAACACTCTATTCGAGAAAGTTTGGGACCTTAAATTCTTTCAATTGGTATCGTGAGCCAACACTTGATTTCAAGTGTTGATCCTAAGTTCGAGCAAGCAATGGATAGTCAAGTTTCGCCTATGTTTCGTCCACCTATGTTGGATGGATCTAACTACTCGATTTGGAAGATCAAGATGCGGGCTTTTATAAAATCAATTGATGAGAAAGCCTGCGCTACTGATTCAAGTTGGATGGACTCTCCAAAAAACAATAGATGTCGATGGCGATTACATAAATCAAGATGAAATAAGCTGGTCCAATGAAGATATTCAACTTGCGTAACTACAATTGAAGGCTCTTGCGATTTTTAGTGCGATCGATTTCAACATGTTTAAAATCATCTTGCAACTATACTGCGAGCCCAGACGCATGGGAGGCTCTACAAAAACATTGTGAAGGTTCGCGCAAGTGTTCGTCTCTCCAAGTTCACGACACTTTTGTGATTAGGTTTGAAAAATTTGAAGATGGAGGAAGATGAAGATATTACATCTTACCATGGACTGACTTCGGACATCGCCAATGAATCTCAATCTCTGGGTGAGCGATCTCAAATTCCAGGTTAGTAAGCAAGATGATGCGTTCCCTACCGAAAGGTTTGATATTAAGATTCCGCGGTTGAAGAATTATCAAACATTGCAACACTATGACTCGATGAGTTAGTTTGGAATCCTCAAAACTTGGGAACTCAATTTTGTCGACAAAAGGAGACCAAAAGGGAAAAGCATTGCTCTGGGTAATACTAATGAAACTAGTGAATTGGCTCAATTAACTAAAGAGGTTGAGGAATCAATTAGGTGAGGAATCTATGGCTATGTTTGCTAAAACATTCGGTTAATCATGAAAAACAAAAGCAAAACTCGTTTCCTTCCAAAACCAACAAACCTTTTTAAAAACCTAATGATCCTAAATATCCTCAAAGGAATATGCTCGATAGAAACCAAGATAAAGCGGGAATCGGTTTGATATTGATAAGGTCGATGTAGAGCATGACGAAGTTTTGGGCACTATGCCAATGAATGTGCAAATACTTTACGTAAAAAGGGTATGAATTTGAGTGTTACTTTGAGCGATGATGAGTCGAGAGGAAGAAAACTCGAGTCGAGAATGATGAAAATACCGCTCTCATGACAATCATCAATGAGAAAAGGGCAATGCAAATCAATCCGGTGGGTGTCTCTCGAGGTGTTGCTCGAGACATTCCAACACCTAGTATACTCTTTCTAACCCTTCAAATACGTTTTGCTTAACATCCGCCTCTCTAGTTGAAACAGATATCCAGCTGCCGAGGACTCGGAGATAATGAAGAACAGGACATCATGGATTCTTACCAAGAATTATACCACGATTGGGAAAACGTGTTGAACACATCGGATGCGCCGACAAAGGAAAATGAAAACTTACAAAGGAGAACGAGGAGCGGTAAGAATTCCCGACCACACGACCGGAAATCATGCTAACCAGGAAAGATGAGGAATTAGAAAAGGTAAAATCCGAACTTGAGAAATCTCTTGAGACATTGAGAAAGCAGCAATTCGCAAAGCTAAACTTGACGAAATCCTAGCTCTAGGAAATACAGAGAAAATCGGCTTGGGATACAAAACTCCTACTTTTGTAAAAGGATCAAGACTCTAAGGCTTCAAATTCTTCTATTGATGATTCTTCTTGTTCTAATGAAAAGCCACGGTAAAAGAAAAAGGCACTATATCCTGTCATTCTTTTGCTATAAACCTCAGCCACATTAAACCATACTTTGCTATAAGCTAAAGTCGATCTAAAACGCCAAAAGTTTTCAGTCGAAGTGTTTTCACGAGTGTCCTCACACACTTCTAACAACACCTCGACTAAAAGAAAAACTATTTGGGTCAAAACTGAGTTAACTTGTAATGTTATATATACATCCTTGAGGTCTAACATTACGGATCTTGGTACTTCGATAGTGGATGCTCTCGCCACATGACGAGAACCAAAGAATACCAACGGACTATGAATTATTCGCGGAGGTAAGGTCACATATGGTGGTGGTGCACGAGGACAAATAGTTGGTAAAGGTACTCGAATGTAAAAGGTCTTCCTAAGCTCAGAAGGGCTCTCTGCGAATCTACTTAGCATTAGCCAACTTTTAGATGATGATTTGTATGTTAAATTTGATAAGAATTCATGTGAAGTATTTGACAATGCTAACGTTTGCATCTTAGCGAGGTTTAAGATCCGTTGATAATTGCTACCAATTTGGTGGTATTATGCTTATCATAATGTTAATTTGAATGAGACGGATTTATGGCATCAAAAGTTAGGACATGTGAACTTTAAAATGATTGAGAAACTTGTCGATATGAAGTCGTAAGAGGATTACCAAAAGCGAACACTAAAAATACTCTGTCTGTGGATCTTGTCAAAAAAGGTAAACAAACCCGAGTGTCACACCAAGTGTCACAACACTTTCACACTACCCATTGTTTTGAACTTCTTCACATGGATCTTATGGGTCCTATTGAGGTTGAAAGTGTTGGAGGAAAGAAATATTCTTTTGTGTGTGTTGATGACTCTCTCGTTTTACATGGGTTCGTTTCTTACGTGAAAAATCGATGCTTTTGAGTCTTTGTAAATTTGCATAAGAAGGTGTGCATTTTGTACAGTGTCACTATTGCTAGAATAAGGCGATCATGGAAAAGAATTTGAAAATTCATCTTTTTCAACCTCTTGTGATAGGAAAGGTATTTCTCATGAGTTCTCCGCACCCAAAACTCCACAACAAAATGGGGTGGCGGAAAGGAAAAATCGAACATTACAAGAAATGGCACGAGTCATGTTAAGTTCAAAAAATTTGACCAAACGTTTTTGGCGGAGGCCTTAAACACGCATGCCATATTACGAATCGTGTGTATTTAAGGGTAGGAAGTACTATGACTCGCACGAGATACTTTTAGGTAAGAAACCTAATTTTAAATATTTTCATGTATTTGGATGTGTGTGCTATGTGCTAAATGATAGAGATGAACTTGCTAAATTTGACTCTAAAAGTGATAAGAGTCCATTCTAGGATATTCCACTAAATGATCATGCCTATAGGATTTTTAACCTCCGAACAAGGACAATTACGGCTGTGAATGTTGTTTTCGATGATCTAGTGACCTTGCAGAAAAATCAAGAAGAGGCGTGTCTCGATCTAATTGAGACAAATAATACATCTAAGTCAGTCCCTGAAACTGAAGTTGAACCAAGTGTTACAACAGATGTCGTTGCAAGTGTTCCAACAGATGTTGAGACACCTGCAGCAGCACCTGTAAACACACCTGTAGAAACAGACTTAAACCGAATCGATCATGAAAACAAACAAAACCAAGTACTTGATGATCATGTGACCGATCGCACTGCAGACATGCAGCCGTCAGGAATTGAGGAAAAATCACCCAACTACTCAAGTGATAGGTGAAGTTATTGAAGGTGTCTGAACACGAAGAAAGGAGAAGGTAAACTACGAAGTGACATGGTAAGAAATGCATACTTATCTTCAAACCGCACTCTGGGTAAGAACTCTTTGCTTTATCTCTAATTTTGAGCCTAAGAATATCAATGAGGCTTTGAAAGATGAATTTTGGATTAATGCTATGTAAGATGAACTTGATCAATTTGCTAAAAATGATGTATGGTATTTAGTTCCTAGACCTGATAATGTGAATGTGATTGGAACTAAATGGATTTTCAAAAACAAAACTGATGAATCTGGAAACATTGTGCGTAATAAAGCTCGCTTGGTGGCTCAAGGGTATACACAGGTTGAGGGGGTTGACTTTGATGAATCCTTTGCTCCTGTAGCCCGAATTGAGTCCATTAGACTTCTTCTTGCTATAGCTTGTCACCTCGATCTTACACTTCACCAAATGGATGTTAAAAGTGCTTTTTTTAAATGGGATTTTAAATGAAGAAGCTTATGTTGAACAACCAAAAGGTTTTGAAGACCCCTATAAGCCAAACCATGTGTTTAAGCTTAAAAAGGCTCTTTATGGTCTTAAACAAGCCCCTAGAGCTTGGTATGGTAGATTAACTGAGCATTTACTCCAAATGGGTTTTAAACGTGGTGAAGTGGATAAGACTCTTTTCATTCAAAGAACTAATCATAGCATTTTAATTGCTCAAATATATGTGGATGATATTGTGTTTGGTGCTTCTAGTCAAAAATTGTTGAAAGAATTTGTTGATTGTATGTCATCTACATTTGAAATGAGTATGGTTGGTGAATTGAACTACTTTTTGGGCTTACAAATCAAATAATCGAAGGATGGGATTTTTATTTCTCAAAGTAAATATGCACGAAATTTGGTGAAGAAATCCAACTTAGATAGTGCATCTCATATGAAAACTCCCATGGGTTCGAGTCAAAAACTTAGTAGAGAAGATGTTGCTGAAAGCGTTGATAACACTTTGTATAGAAGCATGATATGTAGTCTGTTGTATTTAACTGCTAGCCGTCCTGATATCATGTATAGTGTGTGTTTGTGTGCTCGTTATCAAGCCAATCCTAAGATCACTCACTTGAAAGCCTTGAAAAGAATTATTCAATATATTGGAGGCACCACTAATCTAGGAATTTGGTACACTAAAGATACAAACACAAATCTAGTTGGTTTTAGTGACTCTGACTGGGCTGGAGACGTTGATGACAGAAAAAGTACAATAGGTGGTCGTTTCTACCTTGGTAATAATTTGGTGTCTTGGTACAGTCGTAAACAAAATTGTGTTTTTCTTTCGACTGCTGAATCTGAATATGTTGCTGTAGGGAGTTGTTGTTCCCAGTTGCTTTGGATGAATCAAATGATTGAGGATTATGGTCTTCATAGTGATATCTTAACCATTTATTGTGATAATTCAAGTGCTATTGACATTTCAAAGAATCCGGTACAACACTCTCGCACAAAACACATAGACATAAGACACCACTTTATTCGTGATTTGGTTGAGAAAAATATTATTCGCATAGAATACATTGGTGCGAAAATCGGTTAGCGATATTTTCACCAAAGCTTTAGATTTTGAGAGATTTTCAACTCTAAGGAAGTCTCTTGGTTTGTGTGCGATCTAACATCATTCGTATAAGTGTTTTGACCTACACAAACATAACAACACAACAACACCTTTTATTGATTGCTTTTTGTTTTTTTTGCATCCATGCATTTAGTTAGATTTGCATCTGCACGACGAAATTAGCTTGACAAAGTTCTGGTAATGTACCCAAGAGGGTTCACCTGATAAGCTGATGTGAGTGGATGTTTCCAATTTACAAAATCATTAATATATTTTACCCAGGCGATGAGTTTAAAAAAAAAATATCGATCATGTTTTGAGGCCTTTGAGGGAAACAACTACCTCCCCACTGAGTGCAGCTAATCCTTTTAACCAATTCTTACCTCTTAAAAGTGTTTCAAGCAGCATGATCTTGTGATAAAAAGCTACCTTTGGGTGTTTGTGTGAAAGCTACTCACTGGCTAAATCTGGCATGAATCTTGGAAAAATCATAAGAAAAACTCGAAAAATCCTATATGCTGGGTATGCGGATCACTATTCATTGAATCGGCGTAAAGGTGTCTCTCAAGGTGTTACAACACTGTCTGACAATGTCGATTAATATTAGTCCCTCACCTGTGTGTCGTTTATCTTTTTGTTTTGTTCCATATCTAGACATAATTAGGACATGCATTTTGGTGAAAATTGATGAATAACAGAATTTCGGAATCCCTTGGATATTATGCAATCTTGATTTTTCTTTTTCCTAATTATTGAATCTTGTGGTGATTTAAGATTTGTGGTGTTATATGGATTGTGATATACATGGATATATTTGAAATTATCTCAGCTCTATCTTATCTATATATGCGGTTAAGTATTTCAAATATTTTGGAGACTTATAATTTGAAATCAAATTTGAAAAACTGGGTGGTTATTTTTGCCCGTTTGTTTTTGGGTAATTGGATCTATTTGGGCTTCTCTCTCTCATATCAACCGCCACTTTTGTCTAGAATATTTAAGAGTGATTGACTTGCTTCTTATCACACTTCACATCACTTTACACCCTTTGTCATTTCTCTCTCACAGTTTACAAAATATTCACTGTGCTTCTTCTTCTCCATTTGATCTCTGAAATTTTTTCCCTTCCTTGCATAATTCACTGTCTACTAATCCACAATGAAGAGAATTATTTCAGGCATTTCAGGAATGTTCAGTCCAACCGCTAGTCCGTCGTCATCTTCATCGTCTCGGCTGTGCGCAGTACGACTCCATCAACTCCTGCGAAATCCACCGGCGAATCAGCGTCGATCAACCCCCCAGTGCAATCTACGCCTCCACCTCCGATTACAGGAGTCGATGCAGTCGCAACACCCCCTGCGCAGACTCGATTCAAAATCTTGAAAACCTTTACTTCTACGGAACCAAGTGCTCCCGTTGGAGAAACCCCAAATCTCCAATTACCTCTGTTCCATTCGAAGAATCCAAAAATTTGCCGAAAATGAACCCACATCCACGAGAAAATCCAAGAAACTCCTGAGAAAAACCCACTCGAAAATCCGAAGCCATTTTGGATTCCAACTCCGCCATGGTTCTTGGGTCAAAACCCCAATTCCAATTGGTGTTTTTCCACCGATGACACCTTTGAAAATATCATCAATGTTGAAAATCTCCCATATATGGCCACTCACGAAGCACCTTTAAACCCTCCAAAATCGCCGATTTCGAAAAAGAGGGGTTTTGCCTCGACTATGAGTGCGGGTCACCATCGCAAGGAAATCCAAAAAGAGAAAAGAAGCACGTTAAACGGTCATCCAAGAAAGGGGAGAACCGTCATTGTTCCCTGATATTCCGTTGCAATCCGATTCCGATGAGGACATTTCCAGGTATGTGATGGCTCGGCGATCAAGAACTCGGAGCTCTGTCAAGAAACCCATAGTTTCAAAGCCTCCGGCCAAGAAACCTCCTGTCAAGAAACCTCCGGCCAAGAAAGCGACTCACGACCACTCCGCGCAAGAAGAAAAGTACATCATGCGGGTTTGGTACGAAAGAACAAGGAAAAGGGTCCGACAAAGGTTCTGCAGAAGAAGGGGCTGAAATTTTGGAAACTTTAAAGACTAGTACAGGGTCAAGTACAACACGGAGAGCTAGTAAAAGTGTTGCCACTCCAGTTTCAACACCCTCTGACTCAGAGCATACCGAGTCAGATAACTCCAGTGATGAGGACTTTGATGCGGAAGGAAGATGATAAGGATGATGACACCGACCCGAGCTAGTGCACGGGCGAGAAGTTGAAAAAGCTGCGTCAAGTGCGCCTCAAGGTGTTGATACTCCTGTTGGCATTCATCCTTCAAAACTTCCCGCTTCTAGACTCACGTCCCTTTACTCGTTTCTACATAAGATTCGGTGCAAAATGGATTCCGACCTCTCACAAGACGCGTCGGTTGCAAAGGAACAGGCTGTGGTGTTGTTTAAAATTGGGACAGGGATTCCTTTGAATTTTGGACAATTGGTATTCGGCATGGTAATGGGGTTTGCTGAATCTTCCGTGCAACATGCTTTACCGTATCCTTCATTGATCTATTTAATTTTGACCTCTCAAGGTCTTAACTGATTAGTGGGGATTCCTTTTCACTTGAACTCGAATCAATTTACAATTTCTCATAAATTGTTGAAAGGAGATAGGGTGAAGGACTTACCTCTTCGCTTCCCTGGTGAAGATGTTCCAGAACCTATTCCTCCTGTGGCATATGAGGGTGTTCCACCAAGTGTGCCATCGGATTCTCCCAACACTTCTAACATTCCTATGCCTGCTTTTGATTTTCCAAATGCTACATCTGTGGCTGAGTCTTTTATGCAGGGACAATTGGCCTTTGCCGATCAGCAAATCACTGCGGCCAAACAACACATTCAAGATTTTGAGAACTTCAAAGCTCATTTACTTGGCTTGCTCTCACCTTCGGACAAAAAGGGGAGATGGGGGTATGATCTTGAACCAAGCTTTAGTGGAGGGGGAGATGCAACGCTAGGCGCAAAGGATGGAGCTAATACAGGAACGGATAAAGGAAAGGAAGCAGTTGGGGATGATATGGACTTAAACTTTGATTTTGAAGACGACTTATATAAATTTGATTAAAATCCTGCTGGAGTACTTACATTTGTTTTGGCATGTTTAGCACTTTTGCTACTTAAACCTGTGCCGGGATACTCTAATATCTTTTGATGTGCTAACATTTCATAATGCGTATTGAACTACCTAATGATTGGTGTCTGATATCTTTCTGCATTTGGAGTCTGTTGACTCTTGCTCTCATACACCGATATTGCATTTACATACTAACCATTTTGCGATTTGAGGTGTTCATGTAAGTGTTCTATCCCGTGTAGGAACACTTTGTGAAGCAGGGCGTTTTTGATTAAGGGGGAGAAAATTTTGTTTTCACTGATTTTCAACTAAGGGGGAGTTACTTACTTATTTTTTATAAATCCTTTGCTTGAGTTTGATGTTTTGTCTAGAAAGGCAAAAAGGGGGAGAATGTTAGATCCGTGTTTTTCACGGTTATATAATATTTTCTTTTATTTTTGAAAAATATAATTTTTGGAGTTTTGCCTTTCTTGGTTACTTCTTTAAAAGGATTTATTAAATAAAGGAAGTTGATTTAGAAAAGAATTGTATTAAAACCGATTCTTGAGTTTTGGATTATGGAAGGATCGATTTTTAGGGATATGTTTAAAAGAGTTCTAGTCCTTATATGATTAGGAATCCTATTTCTACTATGTTTCTTTTCTTCTTTGTTTTATAGCGACTCAAACTCTTCAATGGATTGCCTATATAAAGAGGACGATCTCCACATAATTCAAAGACGTTGAGAATTACAACCGAGAGAGCATATATCTCGAGAGAGATCAAAGTGCAAGAGAGAAATAAAGTCGAAAATCTACGATTCAGTGTTTGAAGAAGTCTTCTTTCAAGTACCGATTCAACACCGAAGATTGAAGTCTTAGTTTCTGTTTTTCGTCCATATGTTGTTTTCATAGAAGTTCGAATAGATCATATTCTTTCTTTTTTGACGAAATTTGTTTTACAAAGTATAGATCTACTCATACAAAGGAGTTTTGATAGGTTTCGTACTAGTTGAGTCATTCAATTGAGTTCTGTAAACGATACTTCAACTAGTGAATATATTTCGCCCTGCTGGCACGTTTACAAGTATTTTTATACTTGTAGACAAATTTTATCCCTGTGTTTTGTTTTTATCCGCTGCGGGTTGGTACAAGTGTTACTGGCACTTGTAACAACACTCTATTCTGAGAAAGTTTGGGACCTTAAATTCTTTCACTACCATCCAATTGTTTCACTTCATTTTGAGCTTCGATTGTTATTGACAGTAGGCCCACAATATCAGTCAGTGGCGGATCCAGAAATTTAAAAATAGGGGTACGATAGATAAAAAAAAATACATTGCATATAAACATTGTTTAAAATTTCACTAAAATAAAAGGTACAACTGGTTCAAGTAAGACTATATGAGACCCCATGCAATGCATATGTTGTATATACGTGAAACCTCCATTTTGTACAAGGGCATGTGCATTTTCCGAATATACATGTTTATGAACTTTAACTCCTTATATTGTAATATTTTTAAAATAGCATCAGCTGAGAAATACTATTTAATATTCTTTATTGATAAAGTCAAAAAAGAAAAAAAATTCATACACAAGAATCATATAAAATACATTCAAGACTATATATTTGTCTTTGATCATTGAAAACTGATTTTTATTTATTCATGTTGTTAAGTTAATTTTTAATTTTTTAAAATTTTATTTTGAGAATTTGTATTGCATTATTTAAAATTTCTAATTATTTCTATAAAAATAGGGTACAAACTATTTTTGTTACTTTTTTTAACTAATAAATATTATTGTTGATTTTTTCAAAATTGAAGTATAGATGGGTACAACTGTACCCCATTACACCTAATAGATCCGCTCATCGATATCGGTTAACACAATTGCTTATTACTTGCTCTCGATCATTTCGGTTTCCAAATGGATGATTTAATGGATACTGAGAATTATTAGGAGATCATCTGCACGCATGTACCGATTATTAGGCAAAAGGTATCTGATTGTGCTAGATGATACCTGGAACACTCAGATCTGGCATGATGACCCTAGTTTGTTCTTTCCGGACAACAAAAACAAAAGTCGAATAATCCTGACAACGAGGAAGGCCGGCATCAGTAGTACATATGTTCTCCAAATGCGGTTCTTGGATGACAATGAAAGTTGGAAACTACTTCGTAAGATGGTGTTTACTAGTGAAGATCAGTCGTGCCATCCCCCACAACTTGAGAAAATCGGGAGGAAGATCGCCAAGAACTGCGAAGGACTTCCCCTGGCGATTATCGAGGTTGGCAAACTCCTAGACAGGACCGAGAGAAAGATTGAAACTTGGAACAATATCGCGGAAAATGAAGATCCATTTACCATCGGACTAGATGACGACACGCGCGTCTCAAAAGCTCTATCTTTAAGTGACATGGTGTTGCCTCAACATTTAAAGCCATGCTTTCGTATATGGGAGTGTTCAGAAAAAGTATGAGATCCTCCTCTAAGCTAATCAACTTATGGGTTTGTGAGGGTTTTTTAGAACCAAGAAGGGATAAAACCTTAGAAGAAGTTGCAAAGGCGTGTTTGGATGAGCTTGTTTACACAAGTCTTGTTTTAGTTTCCAAGGAGAGCTCCAGTGGCCGAATTGAAACCTGTCAAATCCATTTTGTCTATCGCAACATATGTATTAGGGAAGCACAGAAAGACAAATTCTTCCATATCGTAAAAAAGTACGCTGACATTTTTCCGGAAGGCACAAATAGCCAGAGGGGACTCTGTTTTCACAATAACATTGTACTTGGTTTCAAACAAGTGCATAGCTTGATGGAATCCGTCTCAGGTGCAATTTCTCTTCTTTGTTTCGGTCCACCTCATCGTTATCCAATACACGTATACTTACGTTTTCGATTGCTGAGACTTGTGGATGCACTTACAATCCGCTTTTATGAGTTCCCACATCAAGTTCTAGAACTTGTTGAGTTGAGGTATCTTGCCATCACGTACGATGCGGAGATCCCACCGTCCATATCTGGACTTGTTAACCTTGAAGTCTTGATTGTCCATAGGCATCATCATATCCTAAAATCATCGAAAGCTCCCATGTATATGCCTATAGAGATATGAAAATTACACAAACTGAGGCACTTGCAGTGTATTGGATATGGCCTGCCTGATCCTTGTAAAGAAAATGGATTTGTTGATGGTTCTGTTACTCTAAATAACCTTTTGACACTTTCAGGTGTGAGCGCTCACAGTTGTACCCGAGGCGTTCTTGAAAGAATGCCGAATCTAATGAAATTAGGAATTCGGATGATCGAGTCATCACCTTATTACTCTAATGAAGCCTACTATGTATATAATGCTTCTAGCTATCTCGATCGCCTCGAGTCATTCAAATGCATCGCCATTGTCAATCCCGATCCCGATCCCAATTCCAATCCCGATCCCGATCCCGATCTTGATTATTCTCAACTTGCTTATCATCCCATTCCATATCCAACTTTCCCTGATAACATTAGAAAAATAACTTTGAGTGGATTTGGATATCCCTGGTATTATATGATAATTATGTGTAGATTGCCGAATCTTGAAGTGCTCAAATTGCGATGCAATGCCTTTCGAGGCCCTGAATGGGTAACTCCGACGGAACTCTGGTCGCTAAAATTTATGCTTCTCGAAGACTTGGATATAGAGCAATGGATGACACACCGTGACATGTTCCCACATCTCAAATGCTTGATTATTAGGCATTGTTATAAATTGCGAGAAATCCCTTTTAGTAGTGGAGATATTTTTGCACTTGAAATTATAGAGGTGGATGATTGCAGCCCATCCGTGGTGACTTGGGTTCAAAAATTGCATGAGGAGCTACAGGATTCGAGATATGAGTCCCTTCAACTTCGGCTCAAATCATGACAACCTCCTTTGTCTCAAAAGGTAATCAATTTGAAATAGGGATAATTACGAAAAAAGAAAAACTCTTTATTATGTTTGGACTAATTACGAAAAAACCTAAAACTTTTTTAAAATTGCAAAATAACCCTCTTGAGATTTAATTCGTCATCCATTTTCTCCTTCATAAGCAAAAGTTTCAAAAATTCCTCTGACATTTATAAAAATATTACATTTAAGGCAATATTATGTTGAGGTTTTTTTTTATTTGTAATTTTGAAAAATCTCTAAGTTTTTCTGTAATTAGACAAACTTTAGGTTTGTTTTTTATTTCTTTTTGTAATTATCCATTTGAAATAGGTTTAATTGCAATTTTAGTCCTATAAATATGAGGAGGTGACATATTTAGTCCTATAATTATTGTATGTAGCAATTTCGTCCGTAAGTATAAAAAGTTGACATATTTGGTTTACTCAGTAACATTGTAAGTAATCTTGATCCCATAAATTTTGGTTATTGTGCAATTTCGGTCTCATAAGTCTAAGTTTGTGCGATTTTGGTCTTGAAAAGTGTGAAATATGACTTACCGATATGGGACCAAAAATTGCACAAAAATAGAACTTACGGGACCAAAATTGCACAAAAATTTAAATTTACGAGACTTAAGATGCTACATAAAATACTTACAGGACCAAATATGGCTACTTTGGATTTATAGAACCCAAATTGCTACATAAAATACTTATAGGACCAAATATGTTACCCTTAAACTTGTAGGACCAAAATTACAATTAAACCCTTTGAAATATGTGAAAAGTTGTATATTATACTAAACACGTAATACGGTCAACTCCCACAACTCTTATCTATCAGGAATCTTAGCACAAGAAAGCAATTTTTGTATTTCGCATTATGGGTCTTCTTGTGCTCTGTTTCAAAGAAAAACATGACAATTTATTTTACAAGTTTAAAAATTAAATACTCTAAAGTTGGGATAATTTCAGATTTGGTACCATAAATTTACCTACTTTTTGCTTTTAGTACCCCATATTTCAACTTAATCAAGTTTGATACCCAATGTTACAAGTTTTAATCACTGTTACTACCTGCCGATAGTTGACCGTCTAAAACTACCTGGAAACTTGTTGCGGCATTTAAATTAATGTTTAAAGCTTGTGGTTTTGTTCCTTGGTTCATTTTTCACTTGTTTCGTCATTTCTAAAGTCTCACAATGAAGAAATCCTTTAGTCCTAGCTCTTCTAAATTTTCCAATTCGACCAATAATGAGGGAATGTATTGTTATTGTGGAATGAATGCATCATTCAAGATTTCTTGAACAAAATCAAATCCTGGTAGAAGATTTTGGGCATGTCCTAGATATGGGGTAAATTTAATATTTTTTTGATTTTTTTTTTGTTTGCTGTGAAAATGTGCAGATTTTTTGACATTTGGTTTTTCTCTAGTAAAATAGATATTGCGGGCATTTCAAATGGGCGAAGGATGAAATGTGCCCTAGAGTTAAGCAAATTATACCCGATTTGTTTTCGAAAATTAACAAGTTACAAGAGAAAAATAAAGAATTCCAAACGAAAGAGGGCAAACTGGAAATTGAGATTAAAATGGTTAATAGTAGGCTTGCGATGTTGGACTAGTAAGTTATTGAATTGAAGAAAAAAATAGATCTTTGATTTTGTATTTCTATGTCACTATTTGTGTATTTATTGGTGTTGGTATTGTATTCTTAATGTAACTGAATAATTGATGTCACTGTTTATATATTTTTAGATGCTTTTGTAATTGTAGTGACTCTTTGATTGTGTAATTGTAGTGACTCTTTGATTTCAATTTAATGCATTTTGTTTAATATTTGTAAATGATGTTTTTATTCATGTTCAATGTGATTAATAACAAATTGTAACACAAACATATTTAACATAAAAAACATACATAACAACATGGGATTAATAACAGAACACACATTGACTCCTAAGTTAACAAACATCCAACAACTAGTACAGTATGAATAAGTATTCATTACAATACAACGTCAATAAATATTCAACAACTAAGTTAAGAAACACCCGACAACTAGTACAATACAAATACAATGTCTAAAAAGTGTTCTGAAATCATTCATCCAATTAAAACACCTAAAGTTTTCTGAAATCATTCATTCAATTAAAACATCCAAACAAGTCTTTTTAAACACTAGCTTTGTTCGTCCCACTAACTCTTTCCCTTGATGCTCTTTTTGAAGTGTCTCGACTCATGGAAGCTCTCAGATTTGATATGGTGATATAATTTACTCCACCCCTCACAATAATTGAAGCATGCACTGTGGATAACTTGCTAACTTGCAAAAACATAATATAACGAATGAGCTTAACTGGTGATGACTTGCTAACCTACAAAAACGCTTGTATTTACATTTAATGTAGAAATCTTGTTTGTTGAGCCACTGTGGTCCAACTTATGAAACAGAGGTATAAGCATCATTATTGTTGTTCTTGCAAGTTCTAGCATTATGTCATATCACTTCACACTCCTGCATTTCAGGGATTTTTGAGTCCTCCTAAGTTTTGTTGGATTGTGAGAAACAGGTGGCTCATCAGGCTGTCTCCTTCTCATCTTTTTAGGTCTACCACATCTCTTTTCATAGTTAGGGGCAGAGGTGCAGGTAAGTCCACTTTGGGCCACAGTTCAATCCCACTTACTCACATAATTGCATTTTCATACACCCTAAGGTAAGTTAACACTTTGTAGCAATCATGCACATATGCTTCAGGGTTCTCATTCCTGCACCAAATGGATGAAATTGCATGTCTACAAGGTATCCCTGTCAAATCCCACCTTCTACAACTACATGATTTTTGTTGCACATCCACATTATGTTGGTCAAATGGTCGATTTCTTTCAAAGTGCCAGTCATCAGATTTCATGGGAATGCATTCACCAGCACCTTTCATGTTCTTAATTATCAGTGTTCTGATTATTGGGCAAATGGAGCACTCCGAGTCGTTAGCTTTATCTCTGTTCACTTGCAATCTTGACATAATCAACTTTTTGATTCCTTCTACCAATGATATTATAGGTTTGTCCACATCAGAAAGTATGTATGAGTTGAAACTCTTACACATGTTGTTAAGCAAAATGTCACATTTAGGATACTGACTGAAATGAGACTGGAGCATTGGTTGGTGTTAGGAATTTTATTGTTTAGATTTTGATGAATGCCATGTAAAACTTAGAATAGAAAGTTGGCTCCCAATTCTTGCTTTGAAATGTATTGTAACAATTAGAGCCGCCAAGCCGAGTTAAGTCGCCTACGCTCCAACTTGCAAGAAGACAATCAAGGCTTGAAGGAAAACTCTGTGTGAGACAATTGAGTACAACAAAGAAGAGGACAGAACTCGATCAAGAAGAAGCGGTGAGACGGTGAGTGAAACATCATCAAGTCAACTCAAGAGAAGCAAGTCTCAAGATGAAGTGACGGAAGAGTCATCCATGATTGGAAGTCGACTCTAAGTCACCTGGGGAAAGCGAGGAAATGCAAGTCAAGTCGAGATAATCGAAAAGGAACCGTTGTACGTAAATCAAGAGATTTACTTAAACAAGTAATATCTCCATACTACCTTTCTTGGAGTGCTCAGTCCCGAGAAGCGTGCAAAGAAATGAACCAATGGGAAGCACTACACCGTGTCGAACTCGAAAAGGTGATAAAACATTTCATACGAGGAAGTGGCAATTCCAAGAAGTGCAAACCAACGACTGCAAAGTGATTTTCAAATATGAGCCTATCTCTTCAACGGGCAAATTTTTGAAAGTTCACTATAAAAGGCTGAGGAGTTTGATTGAGAAATAATGATGCGTGGATGACACACACGTGAGATATACAAGCTTATCAAAATTGAAATATTCTCAATCCTCAAGCCTACATCTCGAAGAACATCAATCCAACACTTACCTGTGAAGGAAAGAGAACTTCAATCAGTTGAAGAGGAAACTACTGAAAACAAGGGGTCTACATTCCAAGAAGGATTGTAGAAAGGTTCAAGGCTGAACCAAGTCTTAAGCATTTGGAGGGCTTCGTGATCAAATCCAAAGTGCTTGAGCAAGTGAGTCAGTAGTAGCAAGGCGCCCTGTGAAGAAGCCGAGTCGTCTGGAAGCCACTTGGTGAGTGATCAAGGCGTCTCGATCGAGTCCCGAAGGATCAAGTCATTTGTTGTGATCAAGACTTGTATCTCGGACTGTTACCACTTTGTAAACCGATCATTACTTAGTGGATTCCTCCGGGAGTTGGAGAAGAGAGGAGTAGAAGAATTACCCCATCTTCGAACCTCTATAAAAACTTTATCGTGTCATTTACATTTCAAAGATTTAAATTTCTCGCACTTTTAATTGCTTATATCGATAAATTTGCTATCCATTTGATAATCTATAAGTACTAAATCAAGTGAAAAACTTGCTTAATCCAACTTAAGGGTGTTAAGTCTTCCTGAAAAACAAAACCACAAATTTGAGTCAAATTATAGCCAACAAATTTGAGTTACTCATTAATTACTCTCTTTGAAATACATTGAGAGATTAACTCTCTTGAGGACTAATTCGATTGTCCATCAAGGACACATGTGTGTAGAACTCTCAGAGATTTAAAAGGCCTAAATCGAAAAATTTGTAAGGTTTATTCAACCCCCTTCTAAACCTTACACTTACACCCCTTGGGACCTACAAGTGGTATCGTGAGCGGTTGGTTCATTGAACCCTCCGCATCAGTTATTGAACTAGATCTCCAAACTTTTCAAAAAGTCTCGCTTTAGTACTTAATCTTTCAAAACTCTTTTCTATCATTAAAAGTTATCATCATGGAAGCAAATCTAACACGCATTCCTATGTTCACTATTGAAGAATTTGATGATTGGAAAATTCGTGATGCTGAGGCTCATCTATCAAAGATTACATGATGAGATGTGGATAGTGATAGAAGATGGGCCTCTCGCAAATATTAAAGGTGAACACAATTTGCACGAAGAGTTGCGGTGAAGGGAAGAAGATGAAAGACGGCACTATCATGGTTGAAAACCAAGAACCGAGTGGACAAATGATGAAAAAGATACAACCTGGACAATGTAGCCAAGGACATTCTTTACAAAACCTTGGATAAAGCCATGTTCAACAAAGTCAAATCTTGCAAAACGGCTAAGGAAATCAGGACAAGTTGACTTTGATTTGTGAAGGTTGAGCAAATCAAAGAAAACAAATTATCGATGGTCGTCTGAAGTTTGAGAACTTTAAAATGATCTCGGGAGAAAACTTGGATCAACTGGATGCTCGATTCGTAAATCACAAATGAGTCAGTCTACACTTGGAAAGGAATATACACAAAAGGAAATGTGTATGAAGATCCTAAAAAGTCTTCCAAATTGAATGGGAAATGAAGGTCATGGCATTGAGACACTCCATGGACCTATCAAAGACATCCAATCACGAGTTATTCTCGGACCTCAAAGCCTACGAGTTTGGCCGAGAAGGAAAGACCAGGAAGAGACAATTTGACCAAAACAATTGCTCTAGTTGTCAAAGATGGAAGGAGAGTCAAGTCAAAGAGGCAATTGACCCGTAAGAAATAGCCCTAATGGTTAAAAGATTTAACAAGTTCTTTAACAAGAACTACAAGAGAGGAAAGGGTGAATCCTCCGAAGACACTCGGCTCCCTCCAAATCAAGGGATGATAGGCCAACCAAGAGGATGGATCATCAACAAGTTGAGTATCAAAGTATTTCGACAACTCAAGAATAGAAAGAGTTGAGCAAAAGGTCAATATCTATGTTGGAATTGTAGACAACCAGGTCACTATGCCATTGATCGCTCATATCCTCGTAGTCAACAAGTGCGTAAACGAAAGAAGAAAGAAAAGTCTTGAGAGAAAGAAGACAAGAAAAGAAAAAGGCAATGATGGCAGCAGAGATCGGCTGAGACAACCAAGTCAAGAGAGACAAGTGACTCGAGAGCGATGAAGTTCGACTACTCAAGTGACTCGAAGAAGAAGCTTTGATCCGCTTAATGGCCAAAGAACAAGATCAAGAAGATGAGGTACAATCTAACTCAACAAGCTCGTACACTAGTGATAGTGATCTGTGACACACACACTTCATCACCCACTGATCTTTATGACTCATTAGGCAAAATGATGAAAGATTTTGAGCACATTAAAACCTCACACACACTATTGAATGAGGAAAACAGCCTACTCAAAAATCAAAACTCAAGCCGACTAAGGAGCCGAGTACTCTAAGTCAAATAGCCGATGAGAATAAAAGTTTAAAGGTGAAAATGCCAAATTAACAGAGTAAATTGTCGCTATAGAAAAGAGGAGAATGACCTCAAAAATGTTATTGCCTCATTCACTAAGGCATCTAAATCATTGGATGATCTTATTATGAGTCAAAGAGAATGTGGAGACAAGACAGCTTAGGATTTAATTCCTTTGTGCCATGTCAAACCTCAAGAGTAATTTTGGAAAAAGGATCTTCAAGTCATGAAGAGTCCGAAAAATCCAAAACTCTAAATGATGCACACACTTTCAATCCAAAGCACAATGCTAAGCAAACGGCCTTGGTTACAAAGGAAAAGGAAAACAACCGATTGAGAGTCTTGAAAGGATAGTGAGAAGAGATTCACCGAGTCCTCGTGGACTCCAAACAGTAAAGTACTCAGTAAAGAAGAAGCGAGCTACCAAAAATCCTTAAAACTCATAGAAGAAATACATATGATGGGAATGGTAGAAAATATCCAAGCCAAGCCGATCGAACAATGTGAACTATCGCCCTAGACTTATGGAATACAAGCCCAAATGGCAAAGGCCTAGAACTCAACAAAGGCCATTCCAAAAGCATAAGAGCTTTCATCAAAGACACATATGCACCTAGGCACTACACTCAAAGACACCACAATTACCCAAGAAAGGCAATTGCTAAAACACATATGCAGGCATACGACAAAAGAGACAGTTGTATGAACTGGAGACTCCCCAAGCAATTTGCCAGGATTGATTATGATTATGGCACCGATAGATGGCAACCTCTTGAGTCAAATCATTTGGCTATAGGTTGGTTGGATCATCTTATAATTCTAACCCCTCGGGACCCGCACAAGAATGGGTACCTAAAACTTAATTTCCTTGATTGCAGGTTCAAGGAACAGTGAGTGCCAAGGAACCTGGTACATGGATAGTGGCCGGACACATGACAGAGAGAGAGAGAAAAAAGAAGAAGCCGAAGCACGCGAAAAGGCAAGTACCGCCCTATCTCCGGTGAAACACGTAACACTTCCATCCTCTCCTTGATGTCTTCTCTCGAAAGTGATGAGGAACCGAGAATGCCGCCGCTACGGAAGAATTGCAGATGCAGCAAGCATTGCATGAATCAAGAATCCTTCACGAGCAAAGACCGATGGAGAGGACCAGGAGAGTCCTCCGAACACACTGAAATCGACCCAATGGGAGTGGTTCAAAGCAAATAGCCACCGATGTTCTTCGCTACCACTTCCCCAGCCTAACTCGGAAGAAAGCAATAAGGAGATGGCGATGAAACGGGCAAGTGGGGACCCCGGTCGAGCCAACCCCTATTGAAGGTGTGCCACCACCGCCCCAACGGCTTGAACCATCAATTGCAACAAGGGAGTTTGGAGACGAGTAACCCCACTCCAAGTCACTCACCGATGCGCCATCGCCCGAGGGGAAACTCCCTCCACCGCAGAAGGTCGGAGGATGCTGCGCAGATGACTCCACAAAGAATGTAGGAGGCGAAGCAAAAGACACTCAAACACAAGAAGAACAAGTTAGTTGCCACCAACGAAGCTCAGACGATTGAGACTGTCTCGGTGACCTGAGGTGTCAGCAGCTCTGAAGGCTAATGACGCTTGCTGATGCGGTCGAGGCACGGAAGGAATGTACAGGAGTTAACACTGGCGATGAAAGCGCAATCCATGGGGTTGAGACTCCAATGGATGCCATGTAGAAGACCCTAAGACGGTGACACTGTCGAAAGGGAAGGCCAAGGCCTCGCAGCAGAAAAGAGAGACCGGCTGGAGGAAATAAAGGCCCACGGGAGGTTGAGACTTCCCGGGGGTAACACACCAAGTAGAGAACATCCCTTCGCAACCATCGATCCATCCGAGAAGGAGATCGGCGCACTTCATGATTCCCAGGACAACCCCGATGTCACCTTCTCGGGATCGGAAGGCGAAGAAGAAAGCGAGTCAACCCCATGACAAATCCAAAAGATTCAAATGCGGATGTTCCAGGCACGAGCAAGTCTCGATCCCAAGACTACTCGTCGACCTTTAATTTTGATGATGAGCCACCAATGGAAATCTCATCATCGTCCGATGACGCTTCGATAAGGCCGAGGACCGATTCTACTCAAAAGGAGAAATCACCGAGACCAACAACGGTGTTAAGAAAGTGTTGAGGCTCGGCAAGCCCAGTCTCTCGCACCACAAAACCCACCAACCGGCGATCACGCTCCGGCTCCTCAAGCTACTGGTGGATCGATTCCCAAAAGAACTTCACGCCCACCGCTTATCATCGAACAATCCCGGATGGCGGTGATGAATCCTTTGTGGAATCTTTCCCTTTCTCACCGGAGATACGTAACTCCACGAAGAGTCGAAAATGAGCAAGCACGGTATCGCTGCACCAGCTCCCTGTTTTTCACTCAGGCACCATTGTTCAAAGACTTCGATTTCGACAGATGGCCATCACCGCAATGAAGAATCCATTGGAAATACGAGAAGTGTTCAAGGCACTCTTTCTTTCAAGTTGAAAAGATGGAGAGGCATCAGGCCTCCCTGGATATGCGCCCGGACAACAGAGATGCCAACCTTACGGTACCGACTTGAGAGGCATCACGATTAGGGTAAGGGAATGGTGGCAACAAAGAAGAATCAATGCGTGTGGAACAGGTGAGATACTTGAGACAATTATTCAAAAAGTTGGTGTGGAGAGTCGAAAATGTTGATGCGAAAACAAAGTCTGCGGGAACACATTGAACATATGCACGAAGCTCACACTACCGAGATCAAGGCTCGCTGCGTGAGCGTAATGCAAATGATATACGGCGTTTGGAAGAACACATGACAAGAAAATTCAGCCTTCTCATGGCCGAGATGAAGCCGATTTTGAGAATCCAACGCTACTCGATCTCAATTCGGCAAGATACAACGCAGCAGACTTGAAGCAAAATTCAACCATCGGAGACTCGACTTCATGCTTGCCAAAGATGTTCCCGGGGTTCCTCGTCGCCCTTGATGATGCCAAAAAGGGGGAAGAGGAATACCTTAAAGCAAAGAAAATCAAGTTTGAAAAAGAAAGGAGAAATGACAAAGGAACAAATTTGAGAAGGGAAAATCATTGAGGAAATTTTGAAATCAAGAAAGGAAAATCATTGAGGGGGAAGGATCAAAGGATTTGACCTTGATGATTGCACAAACCCCCAACAGAGGTCCCTGTCACGGTGACATTATAAGCAAACAAACTCCCGTGACTCGCCACTCCAACACTCTGCTTTGTATCTATGGCCGAGAAGAGAAAAGAAATTGAAGCAGGGATGAAGGAGGTGGAAGGAAGAATAGATGCCAGGGTGATGAACGTTTTGAAAGAACACGGAGGCATTCCGGTTGGCAGAGACACGTATACCATTTCGGATGTCGGGACAGAGCAAGATCGTTGATTTAATTCAAAACGCTCGAATCGAAGGTTATTTTGCAAATTTGTCCTTGGCTCAAGCTTGGGATCATCTTGGGAAAAGGGTCTCACACTATGTGAAGAAGGCGACAGACATGAGACAACCGGCGATCACTCTGCCTGGTCACTACCGGGCACTGTTTGGGGAAAGAAGAAGGCCCAGGCAAGATACGCTGTAGGAGGTAGAGGAAGAAGCGTGATGGAGGAAGAAGCTTGCACCCAGGCCTCGCCCAAGAATATTGAATACGTAGATCCGGGAAAGAAAGGAGGGATCTCATCACCGGGCTTGACCATGTGGCGAACTTGCAAGTGGCCAAAACCAACGCCGAGTATGCAAAAAGGATAGAAGAAGAAAACAAGAGACAAACTCGGCTATGGCGGAGAGACAGAAAGAATAAGGAGAGATGAAGCTGCCAGAAGGCGATGAGAAGAAAAAGAAGGCGGTGATGATGAGAAAGAAGAGAAGAAGAGAAGAAGATCTTGATCAAGATGAAAAAGAAGGAGAAATGAAGGAGATGAAGTGTTCTTTGTCCAACCCTTCGTGTATTTTATATGTAAATACATACAATGTAAGTCTTCGTAATAATGCTATAAATATTTTTGAGACAATTACATACTCGATACACCTTGTAAAAGTTGTGTTAAGTACAAGAATGATATGATCAATAAAAAGATTGATTATGCGCATACATTCTATGTCAATACACTATCTCAGATGTATCTTTGTTATTTGCATCTTTGTATGATTTAAGTTTTGGCATCATCAAAAAGGGGGAAATTGTTAGGAATTTTATTGTTTAGATTTTGATGAATGCCATGTAAAACTTAGAATAGAAAGTTGGCTCCCCAATTCTTGCTTTGAAATGTATTGTAACAATTAGAGTGGCCAAGCCGAGTTAAGTCGCCTACGCTCCAACTTGCAAGAAGACAATCAAGGCTTGAAGGAAAACTCTGCTTGTGAGACACCGAGTACAACAAAGAAGAGCAGACAGAACTCGATCAAGAAGAAGCGGTGAGATGCGGTGAGTGAAACATCATCAAGTCAACTCAAGAGAAGCAAGTCTCAAGATGAAGTGGAAGAGTCATCCATGATTGGAAGTCGACTCTAAGTCACCTGGGGAAAGCGAGGAAATGCGGTCAAGTCGAGATAATCGAAAAGGAACCGTTGTACGTAAATCAAGAGATTTACTTAAACAAGTAATATCTCCATACTACCTTTCTTGGAGTGCTCGAGCCCCGAAGCGTGCAAAGAAATGAACCAATGGGAAGCACTACACCGTGTCGAACTCGAAAAGGTGATAAAACATTTCATACGAGGAAGTGGCAATTCCAAGAAGTGCAAACCAACGATCGCAAAGTGATTTTCAAATATGAGCCTATCTCTTCAACGGGCAAATTTTTGAAAGTTCACTATAAAAGGCCGAGGAGTTTGATTGAGAAATAATGATGCGTGGATGACACACACGTGAGATATACAAGCTTATCAAAATTGAAATATTCTCAATCCTCAAGCCTACATCTCGAAGAACATCAATCCAACACTTACCTCGTGAAGGAAAGAGAACTTCAATCGTTGAAGAGGAAACTATCGAAAACAAGGGGTCTACATTCCAAGAAGGATTGTAGAAAGGTTCAAGGGTGAACCAAGTCTTAAGCATTTGGAGGGCTTCGTGATCAAATCCAAAGTGCTTGAGCAAGTGAGTCAGAGTAGTAGCAAAGCGCTGCCCCTGTGAAGAAGCCGAGTCGCACGAGAAGCCACCGAGTGATCAAGGCGTCTCGCCTCCGGATCGAGAAGGATCAAGTCTTTTGTTGTGATCAAGACTTGTATCCGGACTGTTACCACTTTGTAAACCGATCATTACTTAGTGGATTCCTCCAGAGTTGGAGAAGAGAGGAGTAGAAGAATTACCCCATCTTCGAACCTCTATAAAAACTTTCTTGTGTCATTTACATTTCAAAGCATTTAAATTTCTCGCACTTTTAATTGCTTATATCTCACGATAAATTTGCTATCCATTTGATAATCTATAAGTACTAAATCAAGTCAGTAAAAACTTGCTTAATCCAACTTAAGGGTGTTAAGTCTTCCATTTGAAAACAAAACACACCGGTGAGTCAAATTATAGCCAACAAACCGAAGTTACTTCTATTAATGTACTCTCGAAATCGTTGAGAGATTAACTCTCTTGAGGGACTAATTCGATTGTCCATCAAGGACACAAATTTGTGTAGAACTCAGTAGATTTAAAAGGCCTAAATCGAAAAATTTGGTAAGGTTTATTCAACCCCCCCCTTCTAAACCTTACACTTACACCCCTTGGGACCTACAGTTGGGTGGCTTTTTGACTAACCAATCATATACATTTTCATCCAAAATTTTCTAATCATCCATTTTTGCCTTAATATCCTCAATCCTAGTTTGCCTAGCTCACGCCCAAAAAGCATTTTTGATTGATTGCCCCTGTAAACCCATCCCTTTTCATATTGGCGTGCACGTGTCTCCCACAAAATCTATTTCCAGCATCAGAGAATAGGTACTCAAATGCTAGAATGAGACCCTTTTGTTTGTCACTCATGAAGGTCCATGCATATTGGTTATCAATCTCTAAATCATTCTCTAACAAGTTTAAAAACCACTCCCAATTGTCTATGTTTTCATTCTCAACCACAGCAAAAGCAATTGGCACTACGAAAATCGCTCATAGACATTGGATTTTAGCCGATGTCTATGTGAAAATCGACCGATGTCGTAATCGGTGATGTTAAAAGCTGGCATATTCAACATCAATTTTAAGCATATAAAAAACGATGTTGTTACATCGAAAAGACATTGTTTTGCAACCGATGTTGTCAACTTGTGGGGTTGCTAGCTTTTTTTAAGAGTCATCAGTTTTTGACCGATGATATTGGCTTCCTTTAAGATCAGTTGAGAGATTAGTTTTGCACCGATATTATAAGTACTTAACATATCATTTTCTCACCGACTTTGTTGAATTAAAGAACGATGTTATTGTGTTGGGTTGAACTTCAATTTTGTTTCTCAATTTTGTTAGAAACAAAATCGGTTAGAAACCAATGTGTTAAAAACGATGTCGAATATTTTAAACAAAGTCGATTATTAGGTCAAAACATATTGTCAACCATTATATTAAAATAGTTTTACATCAACAATCATCTCCCTTACAAAGCAAGAAACAACCATCCCACCATCAAAGCAAGAAACAACCATCCACCATCAAACTTCAAAGTGGAAAACAACAGATCTGATAGAATCTGATGCCTTAAAACTTTAACCAGATCAGATTCTTACGGTGTTATATGTTAATGTTGTAACACTAGACCAAACAACACAAGTACACAGCGAAATAAAAATAACACAGTGATTTTTTACGTGCTTAGATTCCTCAATCTTAATGCACGAGGCCACGCCCAGAGAAGAAACAATCCAATATTAGAAAACAACAGTTATTACAAATACGACTGGATTTACGTAAAGCATAAGGACTCCATCTTTATCTTATACACCAACACTCGTATCAAACTAATATTCTTGATCGATTCTTCCAAAAAAAACTTTCAACATCATTGGAATCCCTCCAACTTCAAATCCCTTGAATGGTTGAGTTGATCCACACCGTAGATCTTCACCGTCTTCTCCCGAAGACTAGAATAATGAAACAAATATTTCTTGAAGAAGAACAATAAGCTCAAATGGTATTTTCTCTTGGTTATCTTCTTCAAAGGCTGAGTTCCCTTTATATAGTGAATTGAAAATGATCCTCACATGGCAGAATCGATCTTCTCGTGGCTGGAATCAAGGACATGCAGATTTCTAGCTGGAGTTACAAAAACTATAAAAGGAAAACAACATAATACAAAACCTTTCCTTATGGGTAAGAACAAAGACACAAGGAAAGAGTTTAAATGGCATTTAAATAGGCTGAATAATTCTAGATAAAGAATCTAAGATAATCAGCAAGCTACTCGAAATAGATCATATGCCATTAAATAATCACAGAGAATCTGGCAAGATATCAGCCCAGATTTGCGCAGAAAGTGTTGCGACTTTGTAGTGTTACAACACTTTGTATTTTCTTGATCTTGAGATAAACACAAAATTGCCAATCCTCATAACATTAACAATCTCCCCTTTGGCACTTTTGGTCAAAACACAAAATGCGAGGAAACAAGAATAATCAAAAGTGAAACAACACTTTAGACATTAAATCCTCGCATGGGTTAGTACAAATCAAAAACATGTACATATAAACCAAAGAGCAAACATATCAAATAGCTTATCCAAGTTTTAAATCCAAAACAATCAAGTTCGAACTAGAACATAAGATAATCGAGAGAATGCTACTGACTTTTAATCATCCTTTGACTCGCCGAGTTAGACATGTTATCTTCATCATCCTCATAATCGAACTCCCCCTCTGAACTTTTCTCTTCCTCCCCCTGAGATTGTGCTTCTTCTTCTTCATTGGACTCCCCCTGAGATTGTGCCCGTTCATCCATGGCAGCGGCATCAACAAGGTTGTTCAAGCCAGAGTCTACTCCCACTTTTTGAGCAACAGGTGCCAAAGGTGTAGATGTGACACGAATCTGCTGAAGAAATCTTTGAGCATCCAGCTTTTTAGATGACCAGAATTTAATCTGGTTCTCTGCCTCCGCTATTTTAGCATTAATGCGAGCCTCTAGTGCAGCATTTCCTGGTGTTTGAACACTTGAAGAAGTAGCACCAAGAGCTTGATCCCTAGTGGGAGCAGGCAATGCAAGGTCATTGATTTTATTTCCCTTTAAGATCTTCACAGAGATTGAAATTGGAGCAGGTACAACCACCAAATCTTCTGAGTCCTTCTTTTTGAAACCCTGAGAAACAATAACCTTGTAAATTAAAGAAGGGTAAGGGAGTACACCATACATACTGGTGTAACTAGCATGAGTCCCGATTATATCAAAGATGAGCTACCCAATATTGAAAGGACGTCTGGTCCCAATGCAAAAGAGGAGTACAACTTGATCAGTGGTGACAGAGGAAGTATGCTTCGTGGGGGTCCAATTGCAAACATCAATTTTATGCAGCAGAGTGTATTTCTTTGTAAGATCCTTAGTCTTGAACTTTTCTTGCTTAGCAGGCCAGGCTTGCACAACCCTCCACTCAAGGTTCTAGCAATTTCATCCATATCAGAAGGAAGATCAGCATTTGGAACATTGTTTCCCTCAAGAACCCTATTGTTGTCCTCAGAAGTAAAGGAATACACTTTCTTTCTTACCCAAACACAACCATATTTAGAAGAGTACTCATCAGCAAATCTATCTGGGAGATTACAATAAAACTCTTGAACAACTCTATCAACATAAGAACCAATATTGGTCATGCACTCCAAATAAGTCCATATCCTCAAGTAAAGGCAAAATACCATAGGTGATATGATCTTCTATTTTAATAGACGCTCACACAAAATCTCCTTTGGACCACGTGTCCCACAATTTTTTATTATTAGAATAGTAAAAAGCAAAGATACGACCTTTGTTTTCCTCAAGCTTGGAGTCCGATGGTTCATGGTGGTCGAGTCGAGTGTCGGTGTGATCGTGAGATGTTTCAACATCGATATCTTTATCCTTGCCGTAGTTTCGAAGGTTCACTAATGTCCTTCAATAAATCGGACTCAATGCTATCACCATCATCATCCAGAAGGAGTGTCTTGAAGGTTCCATCTCAACATCGGAACAAGGATGTTATCAAGAGGATCATCCCTGGGAATTTCATCCTCAGAATCAGTGAACACCATCTGCCATATAATCATCTTCGATGGTTTCTTAGTCGCTTGACCCCTCTTTTGAACCACGGTACTTATTCTCCAAGCAACTTGGCCCACTTTTGGAGGACTTTTCATTCGGAGTTCACTTTGTTTCTTCTTCCGAGCATAAGTTTTTGTGAAACTTTGATCAGTAGGTCGGATGCATCCAGAAGGAGGTGACAACCGAGATGGTTCATTCCCTATGTTCCCAAACCCCTGTTCTTGTACTGTGGAGTAAAAACTATCACGAATCCCACGAGCCCTAGGGTTCGAATCAGAGGGAGAAGGGTTGTTTAAATCCACTCTCAGGCCTTGCCTTTGAGATGTCTCAGCACTAGAAATCGCACCACTAGAGAAAGGTGGTTGATCGGAACCAGGGTTTAGAGGAACAATATTAGCTCTGTTTCTCCTTCGATTCTCAGCAACTTCTCGTAGTTCTCTGAGTATTTGTTCTCTTGTACGAACCATACTATGAATCTAAAATAAAATCAAGCCAATGAAGCACAAGAATTGACAGAAAAAATCGAGAAAAGAGAGAGTTAGAGAGAAATAGCAATCTTTAGTGAGAAATAGAATATGGGTTTTAATGCCAAGCCAGTGAGAGTATATAGGGAAGGAAAATAACTCCCTTAATTAAAATGATACACTTGGCGGCTAACAAGGCAATTTCAAAACTTCCCAACTGCTATTTTGAAATTCAAATAACTTTGGAAAATTCCCATAATTTAGGATGTGCATTTAATCCAGAATAAACACTGATGGCCAACTCCTTTTATAAAACTTAAATTTAAGGAAAAAAACTCATTTCCAAAAATAATACACCACATTGAATCAACAAGAAGGATATTTACAACAAGCCCAAAAATGATCCTGAGGTATGTTTAGAATGATAAGTTTATTTCTGACAGGAATAAAAGGCCTCAGGCGTTTTGGTGCTGTAACCCAGTGTTGTACCATCTTTTCTAATAACATCACCACACAAAGTCAATGGATCAAAATCTTTTTCCCTTTTTAACAATCTTTTAGTGAAAGGAATAACCAGAAAACCATTAGCTAGTCGGTAGTTTTCGCTCCAAAACATGGGTAGCTCTTTCTCAGAAGGTCATAACAAGATTCAAGCATTTAAAAGAACATAGAATAGTTCGCAACTGAATAGCTTTCACACACAATGTATAGACAGTTTATTCCGTCAAAGGCCCCAAAAAAATACATCTTTCACAGGGAAAAATCATTCTATTTGCAAAGTGATCCACAATTGTTTTTAGGCAAAGGTAGCATCAAAGGGGCGCTCAATCGAGTTACAGCAATAAAACAGAGATAAGCCAATAAAATGATCTTAAAAATGCAAAATGTCTAATGCAAAAGAAATAAGATCAAGAAGAGATTGCAACACATCAAGAATGAGAGATGATGCATATGGTGTTGCAACACGGAAACCCACACTGCTCAGTGAGAACAGACACCCAAAGACTGTTTTAGGTAATTAAACCTTTGAAAGTCAAGGTCTTTGGTGAAAATATCAGCAATTTGATTCTCAGTGGTGACAAAATCAATGGTAACAATCTTATTCTCAACCAAGTCTCTAATAAAATGGTGTCGAATATCGATGTGTTTTGTTCTGGAGTGCTGCACCAGGTTTTTAGAAATATTTATGGCACTATGATTATCGCAATAAGCAGTAAGGATTTTTCCTTCAACCCCATAATCAACCAATATTTGTCTCATCCACAACATTTGGGAGAAACAATTTCCCAAAGCAATATACTCAGACTCAACTGTGGATAAAGAAACACAATTATGTTTCTTACTGTACCAGGAAACCAGTTTGTTCCCAAGGTAGAAACACCCTCCAGTAGTGCTTTTCCTGTCATCAACATCACCTGCCCAATCAGCATCACTAAAACTAGCCAGATTAGTGTTAGTATCAGAAGAATACAAGATACCAAGTTCTGTAGTCCCATTTATATAACGAATGATTCTTTTCACAGCTTTCAAGTGAGAGTCCTTAAGACAGGACTAGTATCTAGCACAAACACAAACACTGTAGCTGATATCAGGTCTGCTAGCAGTGAGATACAGAAGACTTCCTATCATGCTTCTGTAAAGGGTATGATCAATAGGAGTACCATTCTCATCTTTGGACAATTTATCATTAGTCCCCATGGGAGTTTTCATGTGCTTTTTATTGTCCAACCCAAACCTTTTAACAAGGTTTTTGGCATACTTGTTCTGAGTTATAAAAATCCCTTTGTCAAACTGTTTAACTTGAAGACCAAGAAAATAGTTCAACTCACCAACCATGCTCATTTCGAACTTAGAGGACATGTACCCAATAAATTCATCAAGTTTTTATTTAGAGGTTGATCCAAAAACTATGTCATCAACATAAATTTGAGCAATGGTGATACCATTATTAAATTTTTGGATGAACAAGGTTTTATCAACACTTCCTCTTTTATAGCCCTTATTACACAAAAACGTGGTTAACCTATCATACCAAGCTCGAGGAGCTTGTTTCAACCCATACAAAGCCTTTTTCAATTTGAAAACATGGTTGGGAAGGTGAGGATTTTCAAAACCTTTGGGTTGTTCAACAAACACTTCCTCATTCAGAAAACCATTTAGGAAGGCACTTTTGACATCCATCTGAAACAATTTGATTTTAAGCACACAAGCAAAAGCAAGAAGAAGTCTTATGGACTCAAGTCTAGCTACAGGAGCAAAGGTTTCATCGAAGTCCACCCCTTCTACCTGTGTGTAGCCTTTGTTTGATACATGTTTTTATCTTAATTTTGATGATTTTATTTTATCACCAAAACAATGTTTTTAAAGGTTGTCCAAATACTCCTAAATGATTTAAAATGATTTTAATATTTTCCGGAGTATTCTCTCAAAGTTTATTTTCGTCTAAATTGGACAACGCTTTTAATGATCTTACGTTATTGGGTTTTCACTCTCAAACGACGTCTCTAAATATTGTCCTAATACTTCCGATCGGTTTAAAATGTTTTTACTAAATTTTCGGAGTATTTCTTGAGTTTTATTTTCGACACAAATTGGACAATATTTCTGTCTCGTGGTCGACCGGTCGCCCTATAGGGCAACCCATACCCGAAGATGTTTTTTGAAAGAAAAATGAGACGGAAGGAAAAAACAAGCAGGTCGACCCGCTTCAAGGCCGACCGTCCGGTCGACCGCCGCCAATGGCCGATCGTCGGTACTGCAAGTTTCGTTTTTGAAATAGAACAAAACCTTGCATTTTTGAAACGAGAGGGACCGGTTGAATTAGGGGTCGACCGGTCGAAGCCTACGTCGACCGGTCGCCCTGTTGTAATTTTCAATGTGTTCTCTTTTTCTCTTATCTCTGTGCGACCGGTCGCCCTATGTTTTGACAGCAAATTTCTGACCGTTTGACAGCAGACAAACTTTCCTTAAATTGTGGGATTGATTTCTAACAGCTATATTCTTGATTTTAATTGTATTTTTCTGTAGATTTTCAATCCCCAAGAGGAGCCTATGCTTGATCAAACATCTCCTATAAATAGAGGAAGTTTTGGAGCAACCAACACAACAATTGAGATACAACACAACAAGATACACTTCAAGCAAACACTTGGTCTTCCATTGTTATTATTCTTGTTGTAAAATTGCCTAGCTTATCACTTTCACATCTTTGAGGTCTAGGCTTTTCTTGATTACACTTCGCACTCAAATTGTATTATTCATTATTGAGTTGTAATCTTGATTTTTGGTTATCATTCAAACACAAGATATCCTTGTGAGTGTTCTGTGGTAAGAGCACACTTGGATGATCTAGGTGATAGGTGCAAGAAGATTGTGGTAATCTTCTTATTAAGGTGTTGAAGAATTTGGTATTCTTCAAGATTGAAGATTGTGGTAATCTTCACAAGGTGCCGTTGAAGGAAGATTGTGGTAATCTTCAAAGGGAGATTGTGGTAATCTCCAAAGGTGTTGTTGAAGAAGAGTGTGGTGCTCTTCAAGGTGTTGTAAGTTGAATTTGTATTAATTTTGGTAATTAATAAAATTCTTTCTCTTTTTGAAATCCATCCCGGATATACTGGGGTGGTAGAGGATTAGGCCCTAGGTGGGTTGAACCTCTTTAAATCGACGTGTGTTATTTACATTCCGCACCTTTATTATTTTGTTTGAGCATTCGATTGTTAAAAGAGGGCGAAATCGAAAAGATGGAGATAATCTATTCACCCCCCCTCTAGATTATCGTAGCCGCTTGGACTTACAAGTGGTATCAGAGCCAAACTCTTTGGCAAGCTCGTTTCACATCGCGAGTGAAGAGAAACGATCGACGGCTACGAACGAAGCTCATCTATCCGGCACCTCCACCACCAAGCCACCACTATTTGATTCCAAGAATTTTAATTTTTGGAAAGAAAGAATGGAATGCTATCTACAAGGTTGCGGATTCGACATTTGGAACACCGTCATTAACGGAGAATCCATTCCGACAAAGAACACACCACACACCTCCAAAAGCTACAAAGAGCTCAATGATGAAGAGAAGAGAATCATCTCCTTAAATGGTAAAGCTCTTAATATTTTACATTGTTCACTTACCACTTTGGAATTTGATTATGTTGTAGGTATTCGATCGGCACATGAAGTATGGCAAAAACTAGAAGCCATCTATGAAGTATATGCAAATAAAAGGAGCAACTCAAAAACATCTACTTCTCAAATGGATACAACATCAAATCCAACAATATGGGATGAGCCTCTTACAAATTCCGATGATGAAGTCGAAAAATGTCTTATGGGCATCGAAGAAGAGAACGAGGTAAGTTCTAAACCTTCTACTTCTTATGACAATGAATTGCAAAATGAATATAGTGATTTGCAAAATGATTATGATGAACTTCAAAATGAATTCCAAAGCCTACTTGTTAAATACAAAAATTTGAAAAAGGAATTCAATATTTTGAAAAATGATAAGGATAGTTTATTTACTTCTTATGAATCACTATCATGTGCTCACACCACCACTCTTGATAAGGTTAGAAATCTTGAAAAAGAAAATAGTACTCTTGTTGAGAATATTGATTGCATGAAAAAGGATTTATTAAAATCCAACTTGAGTACCAATAAAATGTCCAATATTGTTGATATTCATAATTGTGATAAAGGACTTGATCATAAGCCTAATGTTGTTAATCATATGAAAAAGGATCAAGTAAATATGCATATTGGTCATTATGCTCCTAGAATTATTACTTGTTTTTATTGTGGCAAAAAGGGTCATACGGCTAATTCTTGTCGGGCTAGAAATAACTCTAAATATTGTTGGAGACCTAAAAGTCTCAAAGCTAATCTTAAAGGACCCAAACACATGAGGGTACCACAAAACAATGTGCTATTAGGTACCCGGCAAAGCAAAAATCGGAGAAAATTCATGCCACCAAGAAAACATCAAATGAACGTTTCATTTGATCAAAGAAGGAACTACTCTCAACAAAGCCAATTTCCAAGAAGAGCGTATAATCAAAAATGGGAAGAACACAATCCTTGGAAATGGCAAAGACATCATCAACAAGGTGATTTTCAAAGAAGAAGAAACCATCAACCATGGGAAGGTAACCAAACTTGGAAATGGAGAAGTCATCATCAACAAAGTGACTTCTCAATGGGAAGATATCATCAACAATGGGAAAGACACAACCCATGGAAACGGCGTAATTGGTAAACCGTATCTCCCCATTTAAATATGCATTTTTTTTTTTGCATACTTTTAATTGTGTCTTAATTGCAAAATGAATTTTCAAGTATTTATTTTTAAAATAGGTCTCTCATATATTTATGAGTTTCAAATTTTTCTTTAAAAAAAAAAAAAGAGACCTTGCATGATTTTATAAAACTCTTGAGCTTTTTATTAAGACTTATGTGGCTTATTATCTCTTATGAAATCTTATAGCATAAGCTCTTTTGATATCTCATATTACTTGCCTACACTTGTATTTTCTATGCATATGTTGTCTAAGAATTGTGTAGGATACACACTTCATACTCATTGGCTATTACGTCATCAAGTTTCTTAAACCATCGAGGTATGTCTACTCGTATTTTTCCTTAAAACTCGATTTTATGCTTATGCACATATCTTTCAAGATATTTCATTTTGACCCCTTAAGTGCCCCTAATTGATCTTGCAAATATTTTCTCTTAAAAGGCACTACGTGTTTAGTCTCGATTTTATCGTTTATATGTTTTCCAAAACCCATATTTGTTGGATATAGTCCAAACTTATATTTTTGCAAAGTTTTAAAACCTTTGGGGTGAAAAATCGAATTTTGGAAAACTCGGGAGAAAGAAAAATCACCTGGGGCCGGTCATAGCAGGGGCGACGGTCGCCCGCACCTCGGCCGCACCCCACCTCGACCTGGTCGCCCAGGTTAATTTTTGCACTTTAAAACACTGTCTTGATTCGTGAAATGACTCAAAAACATCCCCAAACCCTTGTTCGCATTTTCCCCTCTTTCTTCAAAATTTTCAATTCTTCATCAATCCTTGAAATTTTTCTTGCTAATTCACTTCTTTTTGCAAGAATCTTAAACATATGGCACCTCCAAAGAATTCCACGGTCGAAATCCCATCTCCAAGCGTAGAAGGGGGCAGAGAGGGTTCGTCAAGAAATCGGCAAGAGGAAGCCGAACAAAGGGATATTCGAGCCGCTCATAGAAACGTGGCTCAAGAAGGTGATGATGTTCAAAATCCCATTTCTCTCTCGGGCCCAAATTACCGAGCTACGCGAACGATTTCGCTCCAAAATTGCCGTTGGGCGAAAGGTAAAAAATCCTTTGTTACTCAAGCCCCTAATTCCCACAATGTTCTTAATTTCATTCATAAATATGCGGAATGGTATTATGAGGACTCGGGAATGGGAGGAAAGTCGATTGACTAAAATGTGTCGTTTTAGTTCTTTTACGAATGAGTATCCTACGATTAGAGGATTTTTTGAGGAGCAAGGTTGGATGTATTTATGGGAACATGCTTATGTGTTGTATGATGATGATATTATCCAACTCTTTTATGCCAATATGTGGGTCGAATATGATAATGATAGAAAGCCGATTGCCGTTAATTCGTTTTTTTTATAAAGGGTCGTCATTTTAGATGGACTCCCAATGATATTTGCGGCTTCTACATGTTAGAGAAGGTGGTTGGGATTATTTCTCTTGTGGGACTTGGAATGATGAAATGTTGGGGGTGTCGATGAAAGAAGTCAAGACGTATTTGGGAGTATGGCCTAAGTATTCTTTGTTGGCAATGACACTTGAGCATCGCATTTTATCGGTCATTGTCGCATATTGCATTTGTGGTAAGTCGGGAAAGATGCCTAGCAATATGGATTACTTTTTGACTTATAAGATTGCTAGGAGGGAACCACTTAACTTTGGTGCCATACTTATTCAATGTCTTATCGAATCCATCACTCAAGGTAATAAGAAGTTGGTCATGGGAAATTGGATTTGTAAACTTCTTATTCAATCAGGACTTCCTTCGTCGGAGTTTAACTCGGAAGTTTTTCAAAATGACTTCGACATTGATAATATCACCCAAATAGTCACAATGCGCAAGAATATGGACATCCGACCCACCAAAATGGCTAGAGGCAGAGGTCAAGAGTCCCCCGATCCTAAAGACATCTTTGATGACGCCGGGGCCGCAAGATTGGTGGAAGAAGGCGAACCGAGCAATCCGGAGGGTAATACCGGTGCTCAATCGCCTAGGAGGTTTACTCAAGCCGAATTTGATGAGATGAGGGCTTTTCATGAGACGAGGTATGAGGCTTTGGAGCAAAAGACCTCTAAAATGCAAAAGTCTATCGGCAAGTTAAAGAAATTCATCAAGGACTTTATTCCCGGATCTTGCTTCTCCTCGGATGAGGAATGATGTTACCCCACCCCCTTTACTTTCTAGCATTTTCATTAATGATGCTTTGTATAATTTGTGTAAAACTCATTTGTACTAATGATATTTGCTTGTTTTTCTTAAAAGGGTTAATATTGCAAGTTGATAATGACTTGTGGATGATCATGATTTTTGATGGAGTATTTGATGGTAAAAATACTCTAAAGCATTGTTTGATAATTGGTATGAAGTACTTGATGGTAAAAGTGCTTCTTTTATTGCTTTGTTATGCTTAGTTGAATATGTTGGGACATTTGATACATGTATTGTTGAAAGCATGACTTATTACTTGATGGTTGTTTCTAATTTTTGGCATTTGTAATGCCTTGATCATTCTTAGCTTATCTCAATTGGGTTGAACCCTTGAGAATCTACTTTGAGCTTCTTAATTGATGAACAATTTATTGCATATGGTGCCTATGATTGAGCTTTGAAATGAGGTTGATTGATGATATGAAATTTTTTTGGCTTGAACCATTTACAAAGGTTATATACAACCTCTTCTATTTTTCACACACACAAGGTGTTTGTTAAAATGTCGCTATGAAAATTTCAACTTCTACATGATTCTCTCGCTTCCACAAGTTTTCAATACTCATTGAGATCATGTTTTGGGAAACAAAACGAGCGTATGAACTCATCATGATACATTTCTCCCATTTTCCTTGGTTTTTAAGCCTACATTGCTCAATGGTTGATAAACCATTTCTTTGGCGCACTTTGATATACTTCTATGATGTGTTCACCATCCTAACATTCTTTTTGATGATTCCAAAGGGGGAGAAAAACAGGATATTGGCTCATTAGCTCAAAGAAGCTAATAAAAGCTTGTCATAAAAGCTATAATATTATTATTTAATGTTGTTTTGTGACAGGGGGAGCTTATAAGCTCTTGAACAAATTGTAAAAGCTAAAGCTTTTAGCTTATGGATTATTGCTCTTACATTATTCTTGATGTGCTTGTGAATAGGGGGAGCTTGTGCTTATTATTGAAAATATTTACTCCCTACTTGGTTGCTTTAATATTTTTGGAAATTTTGGTTGCTTCCAAACGGTCAAATGTTTTTACCGGAAAATCATTTCTAAAATTGCTCTCTTAGTTTGTGTAAAAATTGTTTTGGTTTGTAATCATCAAAAAGGGGGAGATTGTTTGATACATGTTTTTATCTTAATTTTGATGATTTTATTTTATCACCAAAACAATGTTTTTAAAGGTTGTCCAAATACTCCTAAATGATTTAAAATGATTTTAATATTTTCCGGAGTATTCTCTCAAAGTTTATTTTCGTCTAAATTGGACAACGCTTTTAATGATCTTACGTTATTGGGTTTTCACTCTCAAACGACGTCTCTAAATATTGTCCTAATACTTCCGATCGGTTTAAAATGTTTTTACTAAATTTTCGGAGTATTTCTTGAGTTTTATTTTCGACACAAATTGGACAATATTTTGCCTCGTGGTTTCGACCGGTCGCCTCTATAGGGCAACCCATACTGAAGATGTTTTTTGAAACAGAAAATGAGACGGAAGGAAAAAACAAGCAGGTCGGCCGGCCTTCGGGCGTCGGCCGTCCGGTCGACCGGCCGCCAAATCGGCCGTACGGCACTGCAAGTTTCGTTTTGAAACAGAACAAAACCTTGCATTTTTGAAACGAGAGGGACCGGTTGAATTAGGGTCGACCGGCCGAAGCCTACGCCGACCGGTCGCCTGTTGTAATTTTCAATGTGTTCTCTTTTTCTCTTATCTCCGTGTGCGGCCGGTCGCTCTATGTTTTGACAAAGAAATTTTCGACCGTTTTGACAAAGAGACAAACTTTCCTTAAATTGTGGGATTGATTTCTAACAGCTATATTCTTGATTTTAATTGTATTTTTCAGTAGATTTTCAATCCCCAGAGAGAGCCTATGCTTGATCAAACATCTCCTATAAATAGAGGAAGTTTTGGAGCAACCAACACAACAATTGAGATACAACACAACAAGATACACTTCAAGCAAACACTTGGTCTTCCATTGTTATTATTCTTGTTGTAAAATTGCCTAGCTTATCACTTTCACATCTTTGAGGTCTAGGCTTTTCTTGATTACACTTCGCACTCAAATTGTATTATTCATTATTGAGTTGTAATCTTGATTTTTGGTTATCATTCAAACACAAGATATCCTTGTGAGTGTTCTTGTGGTAAGAGCACACTTGGATGATCTAGGTGATAGGTGCAAGAAGATTGTGGTAATCTTCTTATTAAGGTGTTGAAGAATTTGGTATTCTTCAAGATTGAAGATTGTGGTAATCTTCACAAGGTGCCGTTGAAGGAAGATTGTGGTAATCTTCAAAGGGAGATTGTGGTAATCTCCAAAGGTGTTGTTGAAGAAGAGTGTGGTGCTCTTCAAGGTGTTGTAAGTTGAATTTGTATTAATTTTGGTAATTAATAAAATTCTTTCTCTTTTTGAAATCCATCCCGGATATACTGGGGTGGTAGAGGATTAGGCCCTAGGTGGGTTGAACCTCTTTAAATCGACGTGTGTTATTTACATTCCGCACCTTTATTATTTTGTTTGAGCATTCGATTGTTAAAAGAGGGCGAAATCGAAAAGATGGAGATAATCTATTCACCCCCCCCTCTAGATTATCGTAGCCGCTTGGACTTACAGCCTTGAGCCACTAGCCTAGCCTTGTTTTTGAAAATTCACTTGGTTCTAATAACATTAGAACTTTCAGGCCTAGGTACAAGATTCCACACATTGTTTCTTTCAAATTACTCCACTTCAGACTGCATGGCATTCACCCAATATTCATCAAGAAGAGATTCTTTAACATTTTTAGGTTCAATGAGAGAAGTAAAACAGACAAATCTTACCATTTCTCTGTAATTAACTTTCTCTTTACCTCTTGTCTTAATGTCTCAGTCACTTGCCCAATAACTTGATCCACTGGATGGTTCTTTCTTATTCTCCTTGGTGGTTCTTTTCTGGATTGATCAAAGATATCAAACTCAGTTCCTCCAACATCATCAAACTCAGGGCCTGCTTCAGCATCTATCTCTGATGTGGAATTGGATGTTGTAACATCAAAGTCTGCTGCGGTATCCTTCTCTGGTGTGGATTCAGATGTTGTGACATAAGTCTCCCCAACATCAACTTCTTCTGCAACTTATTCATTGTTTTCTTTGGATATATCTGCAAAATATTTAGTATCGTCTACAACAACATTTATATATTCAATGATCGTACGAGTTCTCATGTTGTAAACCCTGTAGACCCTGCTATTTACAGAATATCCCAGAAAAATTCCCACATCACTCTTAGAATCAAACTTCCCAAGATGTTGTCTGTCATTAAGAATGTAACAAACACATCCAAACACATGGAAGTAACTTAGATTAGGTTTCTTACCTTTCCAGATCTCGTAGGGTGTCATATTAGTACCAGGACGTAAATGAACCCTATTGATGATATAACACGCAGTACTCACAGCCTCAGCCCACAATCTGGGTGAGATTTTCTTGGAATTAATCATGACCCATGCCATTTCCTGGAGAGTTCTATTTTTTCTTTCTGCAACTCCATTTTGCTGAGGAGTGATGGGTGCAGAAAACTCATGAAATATTCCAAGTTTTTCACAAAATTTAGAAAAAATTGACATTTTGAAATTCTCTACCATGATCACTTCTGATCCTCCCAATATTGAACTCTTTTTCATTATTTAATCTAAGGACAAGTTTTTCGAAAACAGAGAATGCGTCAGATTTTTCTCTTAAAAAGTCAATCCAAGTAAACCTGGAATAATCATTAACACACACAAACATATACTTCTTCCCACTTATACTGGCGACCTACATAGGTCCCATGAGGTCCATGTGAATAATTTCCAGACAGTGTGAGGATCTGAGGTGTTGTAACACCTTGTGTGCTTCCTTTTTTTGTTTACCCAGTTGGCAAGGACCACAAACCCCTGAGTGGTCTTTGTTAAGTTTAGGAACACCCAATACAACTCCTATTTTAATAAGGTTCAGTATACCACGAAAATTCATGTGTCCTAACTTTTGGTGCCACAATTCAGTGTCATTTCATTTGCACACAAGAGAAGTATTAAAACACTGAACTTGTTCTTGTATCAGATAACAATTATCAGAGGATCTGTTACCTTTCAAAATGCATTTGTCACTTTTATCAAAAACAACACACACATTTTTATCAAATCTCATAAGAAGATCATTATCACAAAGCTGACTGATATTGATAAGGTTGGCTTTTAGTCCCTCAACATACAAAACATTTTTAAGAGAAGGAAGACCAGACACATTCAAGGTTCCTTTTCCCAAAACTTTACCTTTTGCTCCATCACCAAAAGTAACCCCATTTTCATGTTTTCCAAAATCAGTCAATTTTTCCAGTTCTCCGGTCATATGACGGGAGCATCCACTGCCAAAGTACTAGTATTGATTCATTGGCTTTCAAAAGAGGTGTGCACAACATAGCAAGAGAATTCATCCTTTCTTACCCGATTTTCTTGGTTGATTTGATAAATTTATTTTAAAACGAGGAGTGCTTCTTTTTGCCGATGTTGGTACACTTGAGATTGCACCCTGCCTTGCCTAATATGTTTTTGAAGACGATAACACTTAGGTCTTATGTGGCCAGGACGATTGCAATAATGACATATAGGAACAAAGCCATTGTTTCTTTTCCTAGTTTGACCAAAGGATGTCCCTTTTTTAACAAAAACAATATTAGAATTTTTCTTTTATTCATACTGTTTTTGTTAAAATTAGAATGAAGCCAATACCGCCCGACCTTGTTGAGATTTTCCTTGAGATAGAATTTCATCTAATTTCCCTTTTTAATCGGTTTCTTGACAGTGTTGGTCATATTACTGAGTTCTTCCTTCACTTTAATGAGTTCTTTTCTCCTATCGGTAGTAGGGGTGTTCAATTAACCAATTTTTTTTCGGCTAACCGTTAACCGAATCAATTCGGCTAATTCGGCCGGTAACCGAATTATTTCGGTTCGGTGAATGGTTAAAGGTTTTGAAGAATTTCGGTTATCGGTTAATTCGGTTCGAAAATTTGAAATTAACCGAATTAACCAAAATATTATGTAAAACATATATTTTATATATAATTATAATTATATATAATATATAGCATATATTTTTATTTATTTAAATCATATACTATTCACAAAATTTTTTTTTTTATTTTAAATAAATTTCTATGAATTATATTTATTTATTTATATCATATATTATATATACAACATATATTTTTGTATTTTAAAGAAATTTCGGTTAATTGAACCGACCGAATTAACAGAAATATAATTCAGTTTGGTTAATTCGGTAAATGTAATTTCGGTTCGGTTAATGGTTTTGCCAATTAACAAATTCAGTTTATTCGGTTTTCAACATTTCGGTTAATGGTTAACCGAATTAACCGAATGAACACCCCTAATCGGTAGCAAGTTTCTCCAGTTTAATCACTTCCCCCTTGAGTAACTCTTTTTCAGCAGTAAGAGATACAACCTTCTTTTCCAGAGTTGCATTTGTCTTGCTGACAAATTCGCATTTATCAAGCATCTTTTGATAAATTCTTCTTAGCTCCTCATTTCTTGACTCTTCATCTAGATCGGAGTCATCATCTGACCTTTCAGTGTCGGGATTGTTCTTTTCTGCAGGAAGTACAAAATTTAGACACGTTTCAATAAAAGGAAAGCTAGAGTTATACCTGCTCGGTGTTGCAATGCCAGAGGTAACACTGGGGTGCGTTTGATTACAACCAACCTCTTCTTTTATCACAGTGAAGGCAACTTGATTGCTCACGTTGTCTTCTTCTTCATCATCTTCTGGTTCATCATCACTCCATGATGTGGTGAATGATTTTCCATTCTTCTTCAAGGTATTCGCACATTCAGCTTGAATGTATCCAAACCTCCACATTTTCTACACTTAATGCGTTTACCACCATCATATTGCTTTCTTTGAGTTCCAGAATTTTTTCCAGACTTGGGAAAAATTCCTCCTTTGTTTCCCTGTTTGAAGATCTTGTTGAAATTCTTGGTGAGCAGTGCAAAAGATTCCTAAATTTCTTTTCCTGCATCACTAGTTAATTCATCAGAAGTTTCAGCTTGAAAAGCAATCTCCCTATTTTTCTCCTTTTTGTAACTAGCCTCTTTCAGCTTTTCTTTCTTTGTTTCTTCAAGATTCATTTCAAAGGTTTGTAGAGACCCAATTAATTCATCAAGTTTCATTTCTGAAAGAACTTTTGATTCTTCAATGACAGTTAAAACCTTTTTAACAAGTTTGAAATTGGAGTATTTCTTTCCCAAGGCAAATGATTCGTTTGAGATATCATAGAGTTTAGAGTTAAAATCACTTATGGTTTCATTTTCACTCATGCAGAGATTCTCAAATTTACAAGTAAGCATTTGGAGTTTAGACATTCTTATAGCTTCAGTTCCTTTGTAGGCAACTTGTAAGATATCCCAAGCTTCTTTAGAGGTCTCACACGTAGATATCAGTTTGAACTGATTCTCATCGACTGCCTTTGAGTTCGAATTAGCCAGTTGGTCCTCAACAATTGTCCATTGAGTTTCATTCTTTGAAAAACTTTTCCCATCAACGACTTCAGTAGGTGGTGTCCAACCAGTCAGGATGGATTTCCAAGCATATTCATCTACAAATTTGATGAATGCTCTCATTTTGGCTTTCCAGTAGGAGAAATTGGTACCAATGAAAAGAGGTGGTCGAGAGATAGAGCTTTCCTCACGATAGCTGTCCATGTTAGCAACAGATATAGAAAAAACAGGATCACACTAATAAGGATTAGTGGAATGCTCTTGATGCCAATTGATAGAATCTGATGCCTTAAAACTTTAACCAGATCAGATTCTTACGGTCTTATATGTTAATGTTGTAACACTGGACCAAACAGCACAAGTACACAGCGGAATAAAAATAACAAAGTGATTTTTTACGTGCTTAGATTCCTCAATCTTAATGCACGAGGCCACGCCCAGAGAAGAAACAATCCAATATTAGAAAACAACAGTTATTACAAATACGACTGGATTTATGTAAAGCATAAAGACTCCATCTTTATTTTATTCACCAACACTCGTATCAAACTAATATTCTTGATCGATTCTTCCAGAAAAAACTTTCAACCTTATTGGAATCCCTCCAACTTCAAATCCCTTGAATGGTTGAGTCGATCCACACTGTAGATCTTCACCGTCTTCTCCCGAAGACTAGAATAATGAAACAAATATTTTTTGAAGAAGAACAATAAGCTCAAATGGTATTTTCTATTGGTTATCTTTTTCAAAGGTTAAGTTCCCTTTATATAGTGAAATGAAAACGATCCTCACATGGCAGAATCGATCCTCTCGTCACTGGAATCAAGGACATGTAGATTTCCAGCTGGAGTTACAAAAACTATAAAAGGAAAACATCATAATACAAAACCTTTCCTTATGGGTAAGAAAGACACAAGGAAAGAGTTTAAATGACATTTAAATAGGCTGAATAATTCTAGATAAAGAATCCAAGATAATCAGCAAGCTACTCGAAATAGATCATATGCCATTAAATAATCACAGAGAATATGGCAAGATATCTGCCCGGATTTGCGCAGAAAGTGTTGCATTGCAATGTTACAACACTGGATTTTGCACTGTGCAGATAAATACAAAATTGCCAATCCTCATAACATTAACAAGATCATTACTGCTAATTTATCCAATCTCATCAAAATCATTTCCAAAAGGATAACATTAATGTCAACAACTCCAAACAACTCACATACTAAACTACACAACTTCAAACGGATTAATATACCACATCAAGTCCGAACAAGCACATCAATATATACAATACGCACATCAATATATACAATTTCAGAAGGGTTTAATATCAGTTTCCCAATATTCTGAAGAAGGCATCGAAAGATTGATTCTCCAAATTTGCTAACTTTTCCGCCTTCATACAAAAACTAAAAGAGTTGAATCATCTAGTAGTAAAAACCTACATCCGATGACAACATATTTCCAATCATTATCACGCATCCGATGACAAAGAGGATCCATTTAAGCAACAACATCATCGTAGGGTCTATCACCATCGAATCCAATGTTCCTTGTAAACAACACATATAATTAGTCCATGTGCTGTTTGCTGCAAATTAATTGAAAAGTTTGACAACTCAATCATGCTAAAAGCAAGAAATTTTGTAAAAGAAGAGTCCATAAAGTGTAGTTACGAGTTAACGTAATAAACAACTAAATATATGAAATTCATAATTTAGCATAGTAGTGTAATGGGAACACTAGTAAGAGGAAATGTTTGCTACACCAATATGAGAAAAATAATAACACGAGCAATGGTTTGTAATTAGTAAGTGATATAAATGATGTTATGGATTTTATTCTGGCAAGAGCCTTCTTTTTGACAAGAAATACACTTCCTGATTCGAGATAGGGTAGTGAAAAATCAACAAAAGATGTTCGAGGAGTCCAAATATTTACATCCGTGACCGCCATATCATATTTCTACTTTGACAAGGAAAACACAAGATTTGAATTAGGATTAAAGAAAGAAAGAAGAAGAAAGACAGACAAAAAGAAATGAGCCGTAATACTTTGTGTAGGCAGTTACTTTAATTAGAGCTATGATCAATCAATAAACTGTTGGAAATTTTGGTTTTGATAAAGAGGGTATCGACCCGACTTTAACCAATTTTTCGGTGGCTAAATATTTAATTCTGGAGGAATTAAATTATATATTATTAATCTACGTTCCGAGTAGATGTTCGTAGTATTTTTTATTTCTCAAAACCGAATTTCGGTGAGTGAGAAATTAATACACGAAGGTAGCCACATAAATGGGCATTATGTAAAGATTATTTAAAGGGAGATGAAAGGCTTATGCCTTATCCCACATGGAATATAAATCATAGTTTATCATAGTTTATTTACTAGAAGGTGTTATTTGTTGTATAAACTATAACACAAGTGGATGATCACAAGTGGGCCACACGCGCGTGCGCTCGCCCGGCCCGGCCTCGGCCTGGGCCTGGGCCTGGGCCAGGGCCTGGGACTGGGCTTGGGCTTGGGCTTGGGCTTGGGCATAGGCATGGGCATGGGCCTAGGCCTGGGACTGGGCTTGGGCCGGGGCAGCCGCCCTATTGGGCTTGGCCCAGATTCGAGTGACTGTTGGACTTTTGGAGCCCAATGAATCTGGACATTGTAGGTGTCCAGATTCATGTGACTATTGGAGTTGTAACTCCTGCAGTGGTGGTCATCTGAAGTTAGCCCACTACCCGATGTTATGCGGTAGTGGGGTGTAACACCTTGGTTGTTACAAATGATTAATGCCCACTACCCATTTTTTTCTCCCGCAGTGGAATGGTGGCTATTTATACATGTTTGTGCATTGCGATTTGATACACGTAATTCATACTCCATCAAAAAGCATACAATCATTTTCTCGCATTCTCGCACTAAGTCCAAAGAACCGAGTCTTCAACACATTTCTAGTTGAAGGTGCTTCGTGTTAGTGGTGCTACTACGTAAGACGTAAGCCGTTTCATCTTTGGAAGCAATACGTCAAACCGTGAGCACTAGCCGGGGACGTAATTGCTTTGCGGAAAGAGATTCGTCTCGACTCGCTTCCGAAAGTTCTATCTTTTGTAATAGCTAGTTCGATTTCTTGTAATCTTCTGTTTTCTCGTAATTTGCCATTTGAAGGATTCCGATTCTGTTACATAAAATTCAACAATCACAAAGCAATTAACGAACTTCACGATGGCAAGCTCAAGCGTAAAACCCAATCATCCCTCCCCGCCTGCCGAGAAACCCGAAAAATTCATGGGTTTCGACTTCAAGAGGGCGGCAAAAAATCTTTGTTTTACCCGACTACCCGAGTCCGGCGAAATTCGACCGAGGACGCTCTGTTGTTTCTTTGAAAATGAAACGAATCTTTGAAAAACGCGCTGCGTTTGATGCATGGGGCAGGGTGATTTCTGTGTGCCGTAACTATGTCTTAAACGGACTTAGTGATGCACTTTACAAACAGTGTGTATTGTCTTTGTAAAATCCTCCAAAGAATTGTGGGATTCTTTGGAGAAGAAGTACAAAACCGAGGATGTTGGCACAAAGAAATTTGTTGTCGGTAAGTTCTTGGATTTTGTGATGGTTGATTCTAAAACCGTGATGAAACAAGTTCGAAGTTCGATTAATCCTACATAAAATCTCCGCCGAGGAATGGCTTTGGAAGCATTCGAGTTGGCGCCTTGATTGAGAAATTGCCCCCAAGTTGGAGGGATTTCAAGAATTATCTCAAACATAAGCGAAAGGAAATGGGACTAGAAGATCCGATTGTCAAACTCGAATTGAGGAAGACAATAGGAGGATTGACTCTAAGTCCAAGCTTGTCCCCATGGAGTCAAAAGCCAACTTGATGGAGCACGGCTCGTCAAGTAACTCAAGAAAAGACCTAACGATAAAGGCAAGAAATCGGTGGAAAATTCCAGGGAGCTTGCTACAATCGTGGCAAACCGAACCATATGGCAAAGATCGCCGTCACCAAAGAAAAAGAAAACCAAACCGCGATCCCAATGCCAATGTGGTTGAAGAAAGGGGAGCCGAGAAGTTGACATGTCGGCGGTGGTGTTTGAAGCCAATTTGGTGGATAACCGAAAGAATGGTTTGTGGATACCGGTGCCACTTGCCATGTCTGTTTCGATAAGGATGCATTCTCTTCTTACATCCCATCGACCGGAAGGAAGCTCCATATGGGGAATCACGCCTCTTCCGATGTTTCTTTGGCGTTGGAAAGTGGTGCTAAAGCCGACTTCGGGAAAGGAGTTGAAGTCAAGGATGTCTTTGCATGTCCCGGACATCCGCAAAAATCTGGTTTCGGGTTATTTCTTGCTGGTCAACCATGGGTTTAGACTAGTTTTTGAGTCCGAAAAAAATTGTACTTAGCAAATTTGGACAGTTCCTTGGTAGGGGTTATCTAGACAAAGGACTGTTCAAAATGAATGTAATGACTATACGCCGTTTTGGCGAGAATATGAATAAGAATGAATCTTCTTCTTCATTTTATATTCTTTGAGTGCTCTAATTTATGGCATATTAGATTAGGACATGTAAATCAATGCTATAAAAAGATTGGTAAATTTAGAATTGATTAATTTACGAAGTAAACTCACAAAGAAAATGCGAAGTTTGTGTTGAAGCTAAAATGGCTAAATTACCATTTCATTCGGTTGAAAGGAGCACTTCACCTTTAGAGTTGATACACACCGATGTGTGTGATCTAAAATTCGTGCAAACTAAAGGTGGTAAAAATATTTCATCACATTTATTGATGATTGCACAAGATTTTGCTACTTATACTTGTTAAGAAGCAAAGATGAAGCATTAGAGGCTTTTAAGAATTATAAAAATGAAGTTGAAAATCAACTGGCAAATAGGATTAAAATAATTCGGAGTGATAGAGGTGGCGAATATGTTGCACCATTTGAAGAACTATGTACCCGATCGGGCATAATTCATCAAACAACAACACCATATTCACCACGATCTAACAGTGTGGTGAACGCAAAACCGGACTCTAAAAGAGATGATGAATGCCATGTTGATAAGTTCCAGTTACCCCAGAATATGTGGGGGGAAGCTGTTTTAACAGCCAACCACATATTGAATAAAATACCACTTAAAGGGAAAGATAAGACACCTTACGAATTGTGGAAAAATCGTAAGCCTTCTTATAAATACCTTAAAGTGTGGGGGTGTTTGGCTAAGGTAGCAATACCTGAACCAAAACAAGTTAAAATTGGACCAAAGACAGTTGATTGTGTCTTTGTGGGATATGCATACCAAAGTAGTGCATATAGGTTTATGATACATAAGTCAGAAAATCCGGAAATGACTGAAGGTACCATAATCGAATCAAGGAATGTTGTATTCTTTGAGGATGTCCCTTGTAGAGAAAAATTAGAAGTGAGTACTAATAAAAGAACTCACGAAACCGCAAAGTGGTTCAACACCAATTAGTGAAGAACCGAGACGCAGAAGAGGTCTAAGACGGCTAAGTCTTTTTCAGATTACATAACATTTATGTTAGATGGTAGCCAAACTCGATTAAAGAGGCTCTAAGCGATCCGGATGCTCGCTCGGCAAGAAGCTATCAATAGTGAAATCGAGTCCATTCGCGAGAACCATACTTGGGAGTTGGTTGATCTCCCTGCTGGTCATAAACCTTTAGGATGTAAATGGATCCTAAAGAAGAAGTATAAAGCAGATGGAACTATTGATAAGTATAAAGCACGGCTTGTAGCCAAAGGCTTTAAACAAAAAGAAGGATATGACTTCTTTGACACCTATTCTCCAGTAACGAGGATTGCGTCTATTCGGGTGCTTCTTGTGATTCTTTGTTTTACACAATCTAGAGATTCATCGAGATGGACGTCAAGACGGCATTTACGAATGGAGAGATAGATGTTGAAATATACATGGAACAACCTGAAGGGTTTGTTGCACCCGGTCAAGAAAAGAAGGTGTGCAAGTTAATAAGATCCTTGTACGGACTGAAACAAGCTCCAAAACAATGGCATCTTAAGTTTGACAATACGATGTTGTCAAATGGATTCAAAATCAACGAGTGTGATAAATGCGTATATGTCGAAGGGACATCGAAGCATTTGTCATAGTTTGTCTATACGTAGACGATTTGTTAATCATGGGCGAGTAGTCATGATACTATCATGGAGACTAAAAGAATGTTAAAGAGGAACTTTGACATGAAGGATATGGGGACCGCGATGTAATCCTTGGGATAAAAATCGTGAGAACTCCTAATGGAATTATCTTGTCACAATCCCACTATGTGGAGAAAGTGCTCAAGAAATTCAATGCTTTTACATTCCGTCAAAGACGCCCATTGATTTAAGTATAAATCTTGTTGCTAATAAAACAGAACCAAAGTGGCTCGGATGGAATACTCACGTATAATAGGCGATCGATGTACATCACAAATTGTACACGTCCGGACTTGGCCTACCCTCAGTAAATATGTTGAGTAGGTTCACGGGCAATCCAAGCCATGAGCATTGGAAAGCGTTAACAGGGTGTTAAAATACTTGAAGTATACCTTGGATTATGGGCTATACTACTCAAGATATCCATCTGTACTTGAAGGATATAGTGATGCTAGTTGGATTTCAGGACTCGAAAGATTCTTATTCAACTAGTGGATACATATTCACCATTGGAGGTGGTGCGGTATCGTGGAAGTCCACGAAGCAAACATGTATAGCTCGGTCCACCATGGAATGCGAGTTTATAGCTTTGGATAAAGCTGGTGAAGAAGCGAGTGGCTTCGAAACTTTCTCGGAAGATATTCCATGTTGGAGGAAGCTGTGCGCTTCCGTGATGATTCACTTTGTGATAGCCAAGAGGCTATAGGAAGGGCACAGAGCAATATGTATAACGGTAAGTCTAGACATATTAGTCGGAGACACAATACCGTTAGACAATTGATCTCAAATGGTGTGATGTCAATTGACTACGTAAAGTCAAAAGACATTTGGCGAGATCCTTTGACAAAAGGATGAATCGAGATCAATTGGGTAAATTGCTAGAGGGAATGGGCTTGAAGTCCACAAAGTAAAAATAACCATCACAGTGGTAACCCAACCATGATGACTGGAGATCCCAAGAACTTGATTCAATGGGAAAACTAAACTATGAAGGTTATGTTATAACACTTGGAAACAATGTTATAACCCATCCCTAGAAAGCAAAACCAAGTGTTGAAACACCGCAAAGTTGTGGTGAACTAAGTCATTTGACTTTTAATGATTCCTACACCTCGTTGAGGTTGAGTATGGCAGGATACTCGGATAGGAGATCACCTATATAAGTGAGAAGTGCGGGCGCTTCAAAGTAACACTTATGAATCCAAAGTGGTGTCCATGGCCGAAACGGACACAAAACGTGAGAACAGAAGGTGTTGAGACCTTATTGTGTTAATACTGTTGACTCGGTATACACCGTGGAGGAATAGTTCAAGGCATTGTGTCCACTAAGCCGCCAGTGTACCCGATGGTATTGACTACGGAAGGTTCAAAGCCATAAGCTACCTTTCCGAATGCAATATTGTCTCTTGAGGACTGGTTTGCGTGTCTGCATTCATGCATACATTAATTTCCACTCATGTGGGGGATTGTTGGAAATTCTGGTTTTGATAAAGAGGGTATCGACCCGACTTTGACCAATTTTTCGGTGGCTAAATATTTAATTCTGGAGGAATTAAATTATATATTATTAATCTACGTTCCGAGTAGATGTTCGTAGTATTTTTTATTTCTCAAAACCGAATTTCGGTGAGTGAGAAATTAATACACGAAGGTAGCCACATAAATGGGCATTATGTAAAGATTATTTAAAGGGAGATGAAAGGCTTATGCCTTATCCCACATGGAATATAAATCATAGTTTATCCTAGTTTATTTACTAGAAGGTGTTATTTGTTGTATATACTATAACACAAGTGGATGATCACAAGTGGGCCACAAGCGCGCGCGCCCGCCCGGCCCGGCCTCGACCTCGGCCTGGGCCAGGGCCAGGGCCTGGGACTGGGCTTGGGCTTGGGCATGGGCATGGGCATGGTCCTGGGACTGGGCTTGGGCCGGGGCGGCCCGTCCTTATTGGGCCCGGGTCCAGGTCCACTAAAGTTTTGACACTCGAAAATGGGCTTGGCCCAGATTCGAGTGACTGATTGCTGACTTTTTGGAGCCCAATGAATCTGCGGACATTGTAGGTGTCCGATTCGTGTGATCGTTGGAGTTGTAACTCTGCAGGTGGTGGTCATCGAAGTTAGCCCACTACCGATCGTTATGCGGTAGTGGGGTGTAACACCTTGGTTGTTACAAATGATTAATGCCCACTACCCAGTTTTTTCTCCTACAGGTGGAATGGTTGGCTATTTATACATGTTTGTGCATTGCAGTTTGATACACATAATTCATACTCCATCAAAAAGCATACAATCATTTTCTGCATTCTGCACTAAGTCCAGCAACCAGTCTTCAACACATTTCTAGTTCGAAGGTGCTTGTGTTAGTGGTGCTACTACCACGTAAGACGTAAGTCGCGTTTCATCTTTGGAAGCAATACGTCAAACCGTGAGCACTAGCCGGGACGTAATTGCTTTGCGGAAAGAGATTCGTCTCGACTCGGCTTCTGAAAGTTCTATCTTTTGTAATAGCTAGTTCAGTTTCTTGTAATCTTCTGTTTTCTGTAATTTGCCTTTTGAAGGGATTCCCGATTCTGTTACATAAAATTCAACATAAACAACATTAGAAAAATGAGTTCGAGATCAAGTACCTCAGGTATCCCGTGAAGCATATATATCGCCATAAGTCCAATCAGGGTTCGTATCATTATAACAATGAAACACATGGTTGATGGGAAAAGCGTTTGGTCATTTGCTAATCTATTGTAAACCCCTGTTGCATTTGCCTCGTTCTTTAAGGGATCAATAATTGTTGAAATATTGACAAATTTTTCGTGTCAAAGTTCTGAGGGAACTCCATTCGAGGATCCCCGATGGAGGATAGACCAGACCCTTTGGTCGCATTTCAAAACGAAATGATATAAGTGTGGAAAAATAGCTCGAGTGAATCACTCACAATCGAAAAATATTCCTACTAATTAATAAAGTATTCAAGACAAAAAAAAAAAGTTACCTTTTATTTTCAAGTCGAGTACTTCACTCTATTTGTCCTGTTGTAACTTCTCAAAATCAAAACTTAATTCATGGACCAATTCAATAAACTCACCATTGAATTTGGTGTTGTATTGCTAGTGAAACTCACCATATGCAAGTTGTGTGGACTTGAAATTTTAAAACTCAATTAAAACGGATACATATCTCATTATTAAAATATATGGCGTATGATTTGTTTTGGAAGAAAATGGCTAAGTGTATGGTTTAGTCGAGGCGAGAATTAGATTATGTCTCCGCAAGACAAAAACGCCCCATATACCGAGTGCTTACGGTTCGCTAGCCGCCTCTAAGATACAAACGACTTTGAACGATTCGGTTAGCAAAAGACTAGCAAAACCGGAACAAATGAACTACCAAGTGTTTGACAACTTTCAAGCTTTTCAAGGAGGAAATGAGACAAGATGCAAAATGCAATGTTCGGTTTTTGTTATCGATAATTTCATATCGTTTGATCACCAAGGATCGAATATTATAGGCCTTAGGCGCCTCGTATGGAAAGAACACGTCTTTTGGCTCGAAAAAGAAACCTTTTGCATGACAGGCACGCATCTGTCAGGGGAGCACACGACCACGCACGGCCGCGGCGCCCGCCTCGTGTGGCCGATGCGCAAACGTTCAACATAACGCATGACCCAGATGCACGGGCCGTGTGCGGCCCGTCGCGCAGCTCGAAACTCGGTAGGAGGTAGCACGACCCGCCGCACGGCCGTGCTTACGCTGCGTCTTGGGCCGAACCTTTTCCTCGGTTGAACTCTTTTAATTAATTATGAAAATTAATTAAATCTATTTAATTAATTACAAAAAATAATTAAACATTTAATTTTAAAGGTTTTTGGTCCAAAAAGAATAAGGGCCTTGAAGCCCAAGCCCAAGCCCAGGCCCACGACCCGGACCCGGGCTGGGCCGAGCCAAGCTGGCCGGCGGGCGGCGGCGGCGGTGCGCGTGTGTGCTTTGAACCAAACCCACAAGCATGTAGGTCCTCACCCCTTTAAAAACTTGGGTGCCCCCAATGGCCCAAACCCATATGTCCAACTTGGGATATATTAAGTGTGCAACTTTATCCTCTTTTTCCTATGTGGGATGGAGCATCTCTCCTTCCCCACATTTTCCATTTTCCATACTATTTATTTATATTAAGTGGCTAACTTCTAGCATTAATTTCTCATTCACCCAGAATCGATTTTGAGAAATTCCAAATACTATTCTCATATACTCTCTTAGTAGAATTTTTACAAATAATTTAATTCCATTTTTCACAAATGGAAACCATTTAATTATTTGGTCAAAATCGGGTCAACACCCATTTCTCAAGACCAAATTTCCAACAATCCCCCACATGAATGAAATTAATGCATGCGTGTATGCAGATTCGCTTGAAAGTCTCGGCGAATCGTTATTGCATCACGATAGGTAGCTTGTGGCTTTGAACCTTCCTTAGTAAAATACTATCGGATTTACTGGCTGCTTAGTGATGCGATGTCTTGAACTACTCAGTCGTTCGTGTAAACCAAGACAACAGTACTTACACAATAACAACTCTAACACTTGTTGTTCTCACGTTGTGTCCATTTCGGCCCTGGATCATATCTTAGATTCATAAGTGTTTCTTTTGAAGCGGCCATTACTTCTCACTTATATTGGTGATCTCCTATTGAAGAGTATCCCGCAATACTCCACCTTTCGGTATAGAAATCATTAAAAGTCTTAAACTTAACCTCACCACATTCAGCAGGTTTACATTCACTTGGATGTATCGAGAATGAGCTAACACATTTTCCAAGTGTTCAGCTGAACATTCATAACTTAGTTGTCCCATTGAACCAAGGTCTTGGGATCTCCAATTCACAAGGTTGGGTTACCGATATGAACATTCTTTAAGTTGTGGATTTTAAACCCATTCCCCTTAATAGTTTATACAGTTGATCTCAATTTATGCCTTTCGTAAGCGGATCGGCAAGGTTTTCCTTTGACTTCACGTAGTAAACCAAAATAACCCCATTCGAAATCAACTGTCTAATGGTATTGTGTCTCCAACGTATATGTCTAGACCTACCATTATACATACTGATTTGTGCCCTTCCGATTGCTGATTGACTATCACAGTGTATCATAACAGCAGGCACAGGCTTATTCCAACACGGAATATCCTCTAGAAAGTTTCTAAGCCATTCTGCTTCTTCTCCAGCTTTATATAAAGCAATGAACTCGGATTCCACAGTGGATCGAGCTATGCACGTCTGCTTAGAAGACTTCCACGACACCGCTCCTCCACCTATTGTGAAAACAAATTCCCTTGTAGACTTGGAGTCTTTTGTGTCTGATATCCAATTGGCATCACAGTATCCTTCTAATACTGCTGGATATCTTGTATAAAGTATTCCATAGTTCATGGTATACTCTAAATATCTAAGTACCCTTGTCACGGCTTTCCAGTGATCCGTACTTAGGTTACTTGTGAACCTACTTAGTTTACTCACTGAATATGCAATGTCCGGACGTGTACAATTCATTAAGTACATCAGGACCGCCAATTACCCTTGCATATTCCAAATTGAGAAACCTGGTTCACCTCTATTTTTGGCCAAGTGTAGAATCAGATCTACAGGTGTCTTAGCCGGAGGACTATCAAAAGCATTAAACCTTCTGAGTATGCTTTCGACATAATGGGACTGTGACAAGACAATTCCATCTGATGTTCTAGAGATTTTAATGCCTAATATAACATCAGATAATCCCATATCCTTCATGTCAAAGTTCTTCTTCAACATGTTCTTAGTATTCATGATTAAATCATGACTACTACCCATGATCAACATATCATCCACATAAAGGCACACTATGATGTAATCATTTGTGGTACTTTTAATGTAGACACACTTGTCACATTCGTTGATCTTGAAACCGTTTGATTTCATAGTCGAGTCAAACTTTTCGTGCCATTGCTTAGGTGCTTGTTTTAGTCCATAAAGTGACTTAACAAGTTTACACACCTTTCGCTCTTGACCGGGTGCAACGTACCCCTCGGGTTGTTCCATATAGATCTCCTCTTCAAGTTCACCATTCAAGAAGGCAGTCTTAACGTCCATTTGATGTATCTCAAGGTTATGCAAAGCTGCAATAGCAATGACAACACAAATCGACGTAATCCTCGTGACAGGAGAATATGTATCGAAGAAGTCATATCCCTCCTTTTGTCTAAACACTTTAGCTACCAATCGGGCTTTATACTTGTCGATAGATCCATCTGCTTTATACTTCCTTTTAAGGATCCACTTGCACCCCAAAGGTTTGCAACCCGGTGGGAGATCCACTAACTCCCAAGTATGATTTTGCATGATGGAATCTATCTCATTATTGATAGCTTCTATCCAGAGAGGAGCTTCTGGACTAGACAATGCTTCTTGAATAGTTCGGGGTTCGTTTTCTAACATATAAGTTAGAAAATCAGGACCAAAAGATTTAGCTACTTTTGTCCTTTTCGCATCTCGATTTGCTCTTCATCATCACTTTGAGGTAGCCTTGCAGTATCCTAAGTCCGTTTACTCGAACTTTCTTCTTTCCATTCTTTGTTCAGAAAGATATTCTCGAAGAATACAACATTCCTTGATTCAATGATCATACATACCTTCATTTATATCAGGAATTGCTGACTTCTGCACTAAAAAGCGATATGCACTACTATTGTTTGCATATCCAATGAAAGCACAATCGATCGTTTTCGGACCGATTCTAACTTATTTCGGCTTAGGTACTTCAACTTTAGCCAAACACCCCCACACTTTGAGGTATTATATGACGGTTTACGTCCCTTCCATAACTCATATGGAGTTTCGTTTTTACCTTTGTGTGGGATCTTATTAAGAATGTAGTTTGCAGAAAGTATGGCTTCCCCCCACAAGTTTTGGGGTAAGCCAGAACTTATCAACATCGCATTCATCATCTCCTTAAGAGTACGATTTTTGCGTTCTGCAACACCATTTGATTGAGGTGAGTAAGGTGCAGTTGTTTGATGAATTATACCCGCTTCCGAGCAAAATTCCTCAAACGGAGCAACATACTCTCCGCCTCTATCACTTCGAATCATCTTAATTTTTAGATTAAACTGATTTTCAACTTCATTCTTATAAGTTTTAAAAGCTACTAAAGCTTCATCTTTGCTTTTCAAAAGATACACATAACAATATTTTGTGCAATCGTCTATAAACGTTATGAAATACTTTTTCCCACCTCGAGTTTGCACAAGTTTTAAATCACACACATCTGTATGAATTAACTCGAGTGGTTTGGTACTTCTCGTTACCGAATGAGACGGTGCTTTGGCCAATTTTGCTTCAACACAAATTTCACATTTGTCTTGTGAATCGGTTTTAAACGTAGGTATTAATTCCAGATTCACTAACCTTTTAATTATGTTGAAGTTTACGTGTCCTAATCTGTCATGCCATAAATTGTAAGTCCAAACGGCTACGGTAATCTAGAGGGGGGATGAATAGATTATCTCCATCTTTTCGATTTTACCCTCTTTTTCAAATAGAACAAGCCAAGACAATATAGAAGGTGCGGAATGTAAACAATACACGTCGATTTATAGAGGTTCAACCCACCTAGGGCCTAATCCTCTACCACCCCAGTATATCCGGGATGGATTTCAAAAAGAAAAAAATTTTATTAATTACCAAAATTAATACAACACCAACTTACAACAACACCTTGAAGAGCACCACACTCTTCTTCAACACCACCTTTGAGATTACCACAATCTCTTCTTGAAGATTACCACAATCTCCAACGGCACCTTGTGAAGATTACCACAATCTTCAACCTTGAAGAATACCAAATTCTTCAACACCTCAACAAGAAGATTACCACATTCTTCTTACACCTAACACCTAGATCACCCAAGTGTATTCTTACCACAAGAACACGTTAGGAATTTTATTGTTTAGATTTTGATGAATGCCATGTAAAACTTAGAATAGAAAGTTGGCACCCCAATTCTTGTTGTAAAATGCATTGTAATAAATAGAGTGGCCAACTGGAGTTAAGTCAGCCTACGCCCTAACATTCAAGAAGACAATCAAGACTGGAAGGAAAACTCTGCTGCGAGACAGTGAGTATGACAAAGAAGAGTAGACGGGAACTCTCTGAAGAAGCGGTGAGATGCAGTTGAGTGGAGCATCGTCAAGTCAACTCAAGAAAAGCCAAGTCTTAAGTTGAAGTGACAAGAGTCATCCGATGATTGGGAGCTGACTCTAAGTCACCTGGGAAAGCAAGGAAATGCATCAAGTCGAGATAATCGTAAAAAGAACCGTTGCACAGAAATCAAGAGATTTACTTAAACAAGTAATATCTCCATACCACCTTTCTTGGAGTGCTCAGTCCCAGAAGCGTGCAAAAGGAATGAACCAATGGGAAGCACTACACCGTGTCAGAACTCTGAAAAAGGTGAAAGAACAATTCATACGAGGAAACGGCAATTCCAAGAACTGCAAGCCAACGACTGCAAAGTGACTTTCAAAAATAAGCCTATCTCTTCAACGGGCAAATTTTTGAAAGTTCACTATAAAAAGGCTGAGGAGTTTGTTTGAAAAAAAAAGGGGGATGACACACACGTGAGATATACAAGCACATTAGAAAATCGAAACATTCTCAATCCTCAAGCCTACATTACGAAGTACATCAATCCAACACTCACCTGTGAAGGAAAGAGAAACTATCAGTTGAAGAGGAAACTTTTGAAAACAAGGGGTCTACATTCCGGAAGGATTGTAGAAAGGTTCAAGGTTGAACCAAGTCTTAAGCTTTTGGAGGGCTTCGTGATCAAATCCAAATAGCTTGAGCAAGTGAGTGTAGTAACAAGGCAATTTGCCTGTGAAGAAGAAAGGCGAGTCGCACGAGAAGCCACCGAGTGATCAAGGCGTCTCTCATCGAGTCCCTAAGGATCAAGTCGGTTGTGATCAAGAATCAGATCCTTGACGGGTTACCACTTTGTAAACCGATCATTACTTAGTGGATTCCTCCTGGAGTTGGAGAAAGAGAGGAGTAGAAGAATTACCCCATCTTGAATCTCTATAAAAACTTTCTTGTGTCATTTACATTTCAAAGACATTTAAATTCTGCACTTTTAATCGCTTATATCTGGCGATAAATTTGCTATCCATTTGATAATTTATAAGTACTAAATCAAGCTCTAAAATCTTGCTTAATCAAACTTAAGGGTGTTAAGTCTTCGCTGAAAATAAAACCACAGTTGAGTTAAATTATAGCCAACAGTGAGTTACTCTATCAACGGCTCATTTGAGTCTGTTGAGAGATTAACTCTCTTGAGTGACTAATTCGATTGTCCATCGAGGACACGGTTGTGTAGAATCAACTCAGTAGATTTAAAAGGACTAAATCGAAAATTTGGTAAGGTTTATTCAACCCCCTTCTAAACCTTACACTTACACCCCTTGGGACCTACAAGTGGTATCGGAGCGGTTGGTTCATTGAACCCTCCGCACCGGTTCTTGAACTAGATCTCCAAACTTTTCAAAGTCGCTTTAGTACTTAAACCTTCAAAACTCTTTTTAAAAGTTATTATCATGGAAGCAAATTTGACACGCATCCCTATGTTCACTATTGAAGAATTTGATGATTGGAAAATTCGTATGCGGGCTCATCTATCAAAGATTACATGATGAGATGTGGATAGTGATAGAAGATGGGCCTCTGCAAATATTAAAGGTGAACACATTGTCATGCATTTAAAGAGTTGCGGTGAAGGAGAAGAAGATCTTGCTCCCGGACCGGTCATGGTTGAAAAACCAAGAACTCGAGTGGACAAATGATGACGAGAAAAAGATACAACCTGGACAATGTAGCCAAGGACATCCTTTACAAAACTTTGGACAAAGCCATGTTCAACAAAGTCAAATCATGCAAAACGGCTAAAGAAATGCAGGACAAAGTGGCATTGATTTGTGAAGGCTCAGAGCAAATCAAAGAAAACAAATTATCGGTGGCGGTACAAAAATTTGAAAACTTCAAAATGATCTCAGGAGAGAACCTGGATCAACTAGACGCTCGGTTTACGTAAATCACAAATGAGTGTCTACACTTGGAAAGGAATATACACGAAGGAAATGTGTATGAAGATCCTAAAAAGTCTTCGGTGAATGGGAAATGAAGGTCATGGCGAGACATTCCATGGACCTATCAAAGACATCCAACCATGAGTTATTCTTAGACCTCAAAGCCTACGAGTTTGAGTGAGAAGGAAAGACCAGGAAGAGACAATTTTGTACCCAAAACAGTTTGCTCTAATTGTCAAAGATGGGAAGAGAGCTGAGGTTAAAGAGGCAATTGACCGGAAGAAATAGCCCGATGGTTAAAAGATTTAACAAGTTCTTTAACAAGAACTACAAGAGAGGAAAGGGTGAATCTTCGGAAGACACTCGGCTCCCTCCAAATCAAGGGAAGACAGGCCAACCAAGAGAATAGATCATCAAAAAGTTGAGTATCAAAGGGTGACAACTCAAGAATGGAAAGAGTGATCAAAAGGTGAATATCTATGTTGGGCTGTAGACAACCAGGTCACTATGCCATTGATTGCTCATATCCTGTAGTCAACAAGTACAAGGATGAAGAAGAAAGAAAGATCTTGAGACAAAGAAGACAAGAAAGGAAAAAGGCAATGATGGTGAGAGATCTGAAACAAAGCTAAGTCAAGAGAGACAAGGTGATTCGAGAGCAAGATGAAGCCGATTACTCAAGTGACTCGAAGAAGAAGCCCCGATCCGCTTGATGGCCAAAGAACAAGATCAAGAAGATGAGGTACAATCTAACTCAACAAACTCGAGACACTAGTGACGGTGGATCGTGACACACACACTTCATCACCTACCGATCTTTATGATTCATTAAGCAAAATGATGAAAGATTTTGAATACATTAAATCCTCACACACACTATTGAATGAGGAAAACAGCCTACTCAAAAGTCAAAACTCAAAGCCGACTAAGGAGCCGAGTACTCTAAGTCGAGATAGTTTGATGAGAATGAAAGGTTAAAAGGTGAAAATGCTAAATTAGTAGCGAAATTGCCGCTATAGAAAAGAGGAGAATGACCTCAAGAATGTTATTGCCTCATTCACTAAGGCATCTAAATCATTGGATGATCTTATTATGAGTCAAAGAGAATGTGGAGACAAGACAGAGCTTAGATTTAATTCCTCTGTGCCATGTCAAACCTCAAGAGTAATTTTGGAAAAAGGATCTTCAAGTCATGAAGAGTCCGAAAAATCCAAAACTCTAAATGTTGCACACACATTCACTCCAAAGCACAACACTAAGCAAAGCGGCCTTGGTTACAAAGGAAAAGGAAAACGGCCGAGTTGAGTGTCTTTGAAAGGACAGTGAGAAGAGGTTCACCGAGTCCTCAAAGCAAACTCCAAACAGAAAATACTCTGTAAAGAAGAAGCGAGCTACCAAAAATCCCATAAAACCCATAAAAGAAATACATATGATGGGGATGGTAGAAAATATCCAAGCCAAGTCGATTGGAATAGTGTGAACTATCGCCACGGACTTATGGAATATAAGCCCAAAATGGCAAAGGCCAGAACTCGGAAAGGCCATTCCAAAAGTATAAGAGCTTTCATCGGACACACATATGCACCTAGGCACTACACTCAAAGACACCACAATTACCCAAGAAAGGCAATTGCTAAAACACATATGCGGCATACGGACAAAAAAGAGACAGGTTGTATGAACTAGAATCCCCAAGCAATTTGCGAGGATTAATTATGATTATGGGCGATAGATGGCAACCTCTTAGAGTCAAATCATTTGGCTATAGGTTGGTTGGATCATCTTACAATTCTAACCCCTCGGGACCCGGACAAGCATGGGTACCTAAAACTTAATTTCCTTGATTGCGGGTTCAAGGAGCAGTGAGTGCCAAGGAACCTGGTACATGGATAGTGGTCATTCCCGGACATATGACAGAAATAAGAGAAATGTCAAAATTCAAGGAAGTCAAAGGAGCAAAAGTCATATTTGGGGAAATGAAGCTCTGGTGAAATAAGAGGCATTGGATCCATCAAGACGAATGGATTAGAAATCACAGATGTTGCATATGTTGAAGGACTCAACTTCAACTTATCGAGTATCGATCGGCTCTGTGACAAGGGCTACAATGTTGAATTCAACATGGGTATATGCCAAATCAAAGAAACTGAATCAAATGAAGTGGTCTTTGCAAGGATGTAGACGAGAAAAATATGTATGTAGTGGATTGGTCAACCGCAACACCCAAAGACTTGTCTCTAGCAAAAGTACTTTGAATCAAGTTGGCCGTGGCACAAAAAAGTGAGTCACCTGAATTTCAAAACAATTAACAAGGCGGCAAGAAGTCATCTTGTAGAAGGACTTCGACTCGATATCAAGAAGGAGAGTATATGTGATGCATGTCGGAAGGGAAAGCAAATCAAGTCGTCATTCAAAGAAAAGACATGCCCATCCTCAACAAGAATATTGCATCATGCATATGGATCTATTTGGTGATGGAACCGGCCAAACATAAGCGGAAAGAAATACACCTTGGTGGTAGTAGATGACTACTCAAGATATACATGGACAATATTTATGTGCAAAAAGAAAGAAACTCTACAAAAACTACCACATCGATGAAGAGGATTCAAAATGAGAAGAGTCAAACCATTATCAAAATAAGATCGGATAGAGGAACCGAGTTTGTCAATGGAATAATAACTCAAGATTGTATTGAGAATGGTATTGGTCATGAACTATCACCGCAAGGACTCCCACAAACAGAATGGAGTTGCGAAAGAAAAAGAAAGAACCCTCAAAGAAGCAGAAGGAGGAGCATGTTAGCAAGGTGGGTTACCAAAAAGATTTTGGGTGAAGCAATCAACACGACTTGCTACACCCAAAACAGGATGTATGATAAATAGACAATCGACAAAGACTCCTATGAGATCCGGATGGAAGAAAACCAAATGTTGCATATTTAGAATATTTGGATGTAAATGCTTCATCCACAACAATGGCAAAGACAATCTAAAGGCTTTTGATGCTAAAGCGATGAAGGTATCTTCTTAGGATACTCGGTGAAAGCAAAACCTACTGAATACTCAACAAAAGAACTATGGTTACAGAGGAATCCATTCATGTAGTATTCGATGAGCCAAATGTAAATGGAGAAGACATTGAAGAGTCGGTGATAAGTTGAATCATCCAACCATACGAGAAGAGTCCCTATTTCAAGTTGAAGTGGAATCATCAATTCGAAGAAGATGAGATAGTGAATCTCAAAAACATTTGGAAAATTTGCGGCTAAGTGATAACGAGAGAGTCGACCACACCAACACAATTTGCAAGTCGATCAATCCGCCTAACTTACTCCAACCTGATGTAAGATGGCCGAGAGACCATCCACGAGAACTTGTCATTGGAGATATAAGAGAAGGTGTCAAAACAAGATCGAGAACTCAACAAGAAGCTATGTTCACATGCTTCATCTCGCAAATAGAGCCAAAAGATGTGTCACAAGCATTGGATGACATACATTGGATTCAAGCTATGCAAGAAGAGTGAATCGGTTTGAAAGAAATAAAGTGTGGGAATTAGTGCAAAGACCCATACATCAAAATGTTATTGGAACCAAATGGGTGTTCGAAATAAGATGAATGAGGAAGGCTGTGGTAAGAAACAAAGCAAGACTAGTAGCCAAAGGATATTGCCAAGAAGAAGGGATAGATTTTGATGAAACATTTGCCCTCGTAGCAAGATTGGAAGCTATAAGGATGTTTCTTGCCTATGACTCACAAGAATTTCATTGTATATCGGATGGATGTAAAAAGTGCATTCCTAAATGGTTTATTGGAAGAAGAAGTGTATGTTGAACAACCTCCAGGATTTGAGCAAAAGACTCTTGGAGACAAGGTATACAAACTCAAGAAAGCCTGTATGGATTGAAACAGGCACCCGAGCATGGTATGACACCTGTCACAATTCCTAATCGAAAATGGATTCACAAAAGGAAAAGTAGATAGAACACTTTTTCGTAATTCAAGACAAGAAAGAGTATCTTGCTTGTTCAAATATATGTGGATGACATCATTTTTGGATCCACCGACAAAGAGTGTGTCAAAAATTTTCAAACCTCATGCAAAGTAAATTTGAAATGAGCATGATGGGAGAGCTGACATTCTTCCTTGGACTCCAAGTGAAACAGCTGAAGGATGGAACCTTCATAAGTCAAACAAAATGTTTGATAAATGGTTTTATCATGATTTTGATGATTTTGATTTTACACCAAAACAATGGTTTTAAAGGTTGTCCAAATACTCCTAAATGATTTAAAATGGTTTTAATATTTTCCGGAGTATTTCTTCAAGTCTATCTTCGATATAAAATTGGACAACACTTTTGTTTTGAGGTCAACCGGTCGCCGTATAGGGCAACCCGTACCTGAAAGTTGAGAAAAACAGAAAACTTCATGTTTGCAAAAAATGGTCAGGGCAACCGGTCGCCCTATAGGGCAACTGGTGGCGTCGACCGGTCGACCCCTTGGGCGACCGGTACCTGGGAGCAAAAATTGAAACAGAACGTCTGCCCTTCGTTTTTGAGGTTGTGCGACCAGTTGAGGCATAGGTCGATCGGTCGAGGTAGACGTCGACCGGTCGCCCTGTGTAAATGTGTATTCTCATTTTCAAACTTCTATTTCTGTGCGACCGGTCGCCCTATGCTTTGACAAAGAAAATTCTAACCGTTGTGCGTGCGAGACAACTTTTCCCTAAATTGTGGGATTGATTTCTAATGACTATAATCTTGATTTTAATTGCATTTTTTGTAGAAATCAGATTCCAAGAGGAGCCTATCAAGTATCAATCATCTCCTATAAATAGAGGAAGAATTGAAGCAACACAATAAGAGAGAAAACTACAACACAACAAGATACACTCAAATACACTTGTTCTTACATTGTCTTATTTCTTGTTGTAATTTGCCTAGCTTATCACTTTCACATCCTTGAGGTCTAGGCTATTCTTGATTACACTTGCACTTTATTGTATTATCAATTATCGAGTTGTAATCTTGAATTTTTGGGTTATCATTCAACACAAGATATCCTTGTGAGTGTTCTTGTGGTAAGAGCACACTTGGGTGATCTAGGTGTTAGGTGTAAGAAGATTGTGGTAATCTTCTTGTTGAGGTGTTGAAGAATTTGGTATTCTTCAAGGTTGAAGATTGTGGTAATCTTCACAAGGTGCCGTTGGAGATTGTGGTAATCTCAAAGGTGGTGTTGAAGAAGAGTGTGGTGCTCTTCAAGGTGTTGTTGTAAGTTGGTGTTGTATTAATTTGTGGTAAATTAATAAAATCTTTTTTCTTTTTGAAATCCATCCCGGATATACTGGGGTGGTAGAGGATTAGGCCCTAGGTGGGTTGAACCTCTTTAAATCAACGTGTGTTGTTTACATTCCGCATCTTTATTATTATGTTTGAGTATTTGGTTCGAAAAAGAGGGCGAAATCGAAAAGATGGAGATAATCTATTCACCCCCCCTCTAGATTATCGTAGCCGCTTGGACTTACAAGTGGTATCAGAGCCAAACTCTTTGGCAAGCTCGTTTCACATCGCTAGTGAAGAGAAACGATCGTCGGCTACGAACGAAGCTCATCTTTCCGGCACCTCCACCACCAAGCCACCTCGCTTTGATTCCAAAAAGTTTACATTTTGGAAAGAAAGAATGGAATGCTATTTACAAGGTTGCGGGTTCGACATTTGGAACACCGTTATTAATGGAGAATCCATTCCGATGAAAGATACACCACACACCTCAAAAGGCTTCAAAAAGCTCAATGATGAAGAGAAGAAAATCATCTCCTTAAATGGTAAAGCTCTTAATATTTTACATTGTTCACTTACCACTTTGGAATTTGATCATGTTGTAGGTATTCGATCGGCACATGAAGTATGGCAAAATTAGAAGCCATCTATGAAGTATATGCAAATGAAAGGAGCAACTCAAAAGCATCTACTTCACAAATGGATACAACATCAAATCCAACAACATGGGATAAGCCTTCTACAACCTCCCATGATGAAAAAGTTGAACAATGCCTCATAGGCATCGAAGAAGAAAACGAGGTAAGTTCTAAACCCTCTACTTCCTATGATAATGATTATAGTGATTTACAAAATGATTATAATGAGCTACAAGATGAATTCCAAAACTTACTTGTTAAATACAAAAATTTGAAAAAGGAATTCATTGTTTTGAAAAATGATAAGGATAGTTTATTTACTTCCTATGAATCACTATCATGTGCTCACACCACCACTCTTGACAAGGTTAGAAACCTTGAGAAAGAAAATAGTACTCTTGTTGAGGATATAAATTGCTTGAAAAATGACGTTTCTAAATCCAACTTGAGTACCGATAGAATAACCAATATTGTTGATTGTTGTAATAATTCGAAATTAGAACTTGATCATAAGCCTAAGGGTGTCAATCACATGAAAAAGAATCAAGTCTCTAAGCACGTTGGTCATTATGCTCCTAGAATTATTACATGCTTTTATTGCGGTAAAAAGGGTCATACGGTAAATACTTGTCGGGCTAGAAATAGCTCTAATTATTGTTGGAGACCTAAAAGTCTCAAGACTAATTCCAAAGGACCCAAACACATGAGGGTACCACCAAACAATGTCATATTAGGTACCCGGTGAAATAATGATCGAAGAAAATTTATACCGCCAAGAAGACATCAAATGACCGTTTCATTTGATCAAAGAAGGAGAAACTATTTTCGACAAAGCCAATTTCCAAGAAGAGGATATAATCAAAAATGGGAAGAACACAATCCTTGGAAATGGCAAAGACATCATCAACAAGATGATTTTCAAAGAAGAAGAGACTATCAACAATGGGAAGGCAACAAACTTTGGAAATGGAGTAATCAAATAAGTCATCATCAACAAAGTGACTTCTCGAGGGAAGATATCATCAACAATGGGAACGGCACAACCCATGGAAATGGCGTAATTGGTAAACCGTATCTCCCATTTAAAATATGCATTTTATCTAGTTAGTATGCATGTTTTTATTTGTGCCTATATTGCAAATGAGTTTTCAAGTATTTATTTTGTTAATTAAGGTCTTCAATATATATTTGTGCTTTTAAAATTGTTTTTGAAAAAGAAGACCTCATATGATGTTTTTAAAACTCTTGTGCATTTTTGTAGACTAGAGTGTGTTATCATCTCCTATGGATTTTTTTGGCATGAGCTTACTTGTGATATCTCTTAGCCTACACTTCTATCATTATGATTTGTGCTAGATTTGTTTTAAGAATTGTGTAGGATTTACATATTTTCAAATGGCCATTTACGTCATTATTTGTCAAGAAAGGCATAAATTATCGAGGTATGTTTACTTGTGTTATTCTTACTCTTATAGACTCGATATATGTATTGCCATGTGCCTATGTGCTTGTTTTTCATAGTATTTCATACAAATGCCATTAAGAGGATTTTTAGATTTTTTGAAAGGCACTATTTGATATTTGATTGCACATATTTGCTTTGTAAACTTTTGTTCAAATATTTTTTTTTAATGAGGTCTCAATTATATGCTATCGGATTCTCAAATTTCAAAAGAGACCTTTTATAGCTTTCTTAAGCTTATTTGAACTTGCATGATTTATTAGATTCTTGATGATATTCTAAATGCATAGTATGTGTTTCTTGGTCTATGTATAGTGTCTATTTCTACTATGCAAGATATTTTGTGATTGAGGCATGTTTTTACACTTGGGCTATTTTTTCTTGCTTATATAAGCGATGCCTTTAATAAGTTTGTTGAGTTGTGTAGAAAAGAAAATACTCCAAATATTTGGATGTAAATGTTCTATTATGAACACCTTAGATCATTTGGATGCCCAATAGTGATGAAGAAGACAAATTCCTCAATTGATGCTCCAAGATGAAGATTGGTTTTTAGAATTGCAAGAGGAGCTAAAAAGGAAATGATACTTGAAAGTTGATGCCATCACAAACGATTATAAATGCAAAATGGGCACTCCGGAACAAACTCGATGACCAAGGCAACATTGGTCGAACTAAGGCGAGGTTAGTAGCTCGAAGGTATTTTCAAGAAGAAGGTAATGGTTTTGATGTAATATTTGCACTCATAGCTCTTTTAGAAGTTATTTGCATTTTACTTGCCCATTCTTGTTTTAAGAAAATTTCAAGCTTTACCAAATGGATGTTGAATCCAATTTTCTAAATGGTTTTATTCAAGTAGAAGTCTATCGGGGTTTAAATTTTTCTAGGCCAAATGATCTTTATAAAAGGCCTTGTATGATTTCAAACAAGTACCCCATGTATGGTATGATAGACTTAGCCATTTTTGCTAAATGATTTTACAAAAGGTAAAGTTGATACTACTCTCCTTATTTCTTGAAAAAGGGCAAGATTGTTTGCTTGTGCATATTCATGAGAATATTTTTGGTGCTACTAATGAATATTTTGTGCAAGAGATTCTCCTAAGTTGATGTAGGTGAACTTGAGATGAACAAGATGATCATGATGAGGGAAGCTCAAATTTGATCATTGGAATTCAAATCATTCAATGCCAAGAAGACGGTTATATTTCAAAAGAACTCTTGAAGGAGTTAAGCATTGAAGAAAAGAAGAACTATCTCAACCTCTATGGCTAAAAATTGACAAAGGTTGAGAAAGGCATATCGGCCGACAAACAAATTCGAGGTATGTTTTCTTGTATTATTTCTATAGACTCGACATTCCATATGCATTATGTCTATATGCTCGATTTCAAAAACTATCCCAACGAATCTCATTAAAGTGCCGTTAAAAGAAATTTTCAAATATTTGAAAGGCACTTCTTCTTATGACTTGTTGTATCCAAAGCTTTAAAATGTTCTTATTTTTCGGGATAACAAGTCCGGTCAAAAATTATTCAAACTATGGTTCGTCATAATCGAACTAAACATATTGAGATTCGATATAATTGTTAAGGGATTGCATGTTTTAATAAAAACTTGAGATGTGTTTAATTAGTCTCAAGGATAACTCGCGGATTTTTTTAATCGCTCACCGCCAAGTATTTTACCTCATTTCGAGCTTGATTATGACATAATGTATATTGAATGAGGTATACGTTTGCATTTGCACGTTTTAAAACTTAGGGCGAAAAATCGGATTTTTGGTTGAAAATTCGGATTTTATTAAAAACCGCAAGACAAGGTGGTGATGAGGTTGAGGGCAACCGTCGCCCTCAACGCCGACCGGTCGCCCTCAACCACGACCGTCGCCCGAGATATATTTTGGATTAAAAACGGTTCTGTCTTCAAAGATTCGCCATTTTACCTTATTTTGGCCATTTTTCGTCCCCTTTGCAAATTTCACACACAATTCACTTCAAATGAGTTTTGATGCATGAATTATATATTTTGGGGATTATCTAGCTCGACTATCATCATCATTGCTCGTCTTTACCGATCAAATGGTAAGAATTCTACTTCCTTAATCTCAATTGGGTTGAACCCTTGAGAACTTGGCCTATATGTACTATCGTGATGAAATTATATATGAATGTGATGAGATTATTAATTGTTGATCAATGATATTTATTAAATTGCATTTGGTGATGAAAAACTTGGCTTGATTTTATTTACAAGGGCTATATATATCTTTTTCAATTTTTGACGCCCACCAAGTGTTCGATAAAATGTTTCAATGAAAAATTCATCACCTACATGATTCTCTCGATTTCAAAAATCTTATATATTTATAGAGATCATGTTTTGCTTATCAAATGAATTTTCATAAGCTTCTTCAAGTCGTATGATTCGACTTTTCCTTCTATTTGGTTTATAAGCTTCAATGTTCAAATTGGCTCGATACATCGGTTTACTTGCGCACTTTGATAAGAATATATGATGTGTTTATCGTGCTAACATTCTTTTTGATGATTCCAAAGGGGGAGAAACAGGTTATAAGCTCATTAGCTCATAAAAGCTAAGATAAGCTTAACGAAAAGAAGTTATAAGCTATGGCTTCATAAAGCCATAAGTTGTGGATCATATTTAGTCCACTTGGTGCATTATGGTTATGTATGAATCTTGGTCCATTGGTTGTAGTATGGACTTATATATGTTTCTAATGATGTCTCTTTGACAGGGGAGCTTTTAAGTTATTGATACTTAAGCTCAATATCGAAAAGCTAATATTTTAGCTTATGTTTAAGTTGCTTCTATATAACTCTTGTTGTGCATGTTGATAGGGGAGCATTTGCTATATGTGTTTGAATATCTCTACTCCCATCCTTGTGTTTTTAATGCATGGAATATTGTCGCTCACAACGGATAGTTCTCTTTAACCTAGGTAAAATTGTTTTGTTTTCAAAATCGACCTCGTTAAAATTGTTTTGGTTTGTAATCATCAAAAAGGGGAGATTGTTTGATAAATGGTTTTATCATGATTTTGATGATTTTGATTTTACACCAAAACAATGGTTTTAAAGGTTGTCCAAATACTCCCAAATGATTTAAAATGGTTTTAATATTTTCCGGAGTATTTCTTCAAGTCTATCTTCGATATAAAATTGGACAACACTTTTGTTTTGAGGTCAACCGTCGCCGTATAGGGCAACCCGTACCTGAAAGTTGAAAAAACAGAAAACTTCATGTTTGCGAGAAAATGGTCAGTGGCAACCGGTCGCCCTATAGGGCAATCGGGTGGCGTCGGCCGTCGACCCCTTGGGCGACCGTGCACTGGGAGCAAAAATTGAAACAGAACGCCCGCCCTTCGTTTTTGAGGTTGTGCGACGGTTGAGGCATAGGTCGGCCGGTCGAGGTAGAGCGTCGGCCGTCGCCTGTGTAAATGTGTATTCTCATTTTCAAACTTCTATTTCTCGTGCCGGTCGTGCCTATGCTTTTTGACAAAGAAAATTCTAACCGTTGTGCGTGACATGACTTTTCCCTAAATTGTGGGATTGATTTCTAATAGCTATAATCTTGATTTTAATTGCAATTTTTTGTAGAAATCAGATTCCAAGAGGAGCCTATCAAGTATCAATCATCTCCTATAAATAGAGGAAGAATTGAAGCAACACAATAAGAGAGAAAACTACAACACAACAAGATACACTCAAATACACTTGTTCTTACATTGTCTTATTTCTTGTTGTAATTTGCCTAGCTTATCACTTTCACATCCTTGAGGTCTAGGCTATTCTTGATTACACTTGCACTTTATTGTATTATCAATTATCGAGTTGTAATCTTGAATTTTTTGGGTTATCATTCAACTCTTGTGAGTGTTCTTGTGGTAAGAGCACACTTGGGTGATCTAGGTGTTAGGTGTAAGAAGATTGTGGTAATCTTCTTGTTGAGGTGTTGAAGAATTTGGTATTCTTCAAGGTTGAAGATTGTGGTAATCTTCACAAGGTGCCGTTGGAGATTGTGGTAATCTTCAAGTGAGATTGTGGTAATCTCAAAGGTGGTGTTGAAGAAGAGTGTGGTGCTCTTCAAGGTGTTGTTGTAAGTTGGTGTTGTATTAATTTGTGGTAAATTAATAAAATCTTTTTCTTTTTGAAATCCATCCCAGGATATCTTTGGGGTGGTAGAGGATTAGGCCCTAGGTGGGTTGAACCTCTTTAAATCAACGTGTGTTGTTTACATTCCGCACCTTTATTATTGTGTTTGAGTATTTGGTTCGAAAAAGAGGGCGAAATCGAAAAGATGGAGATAATCTATTCACCCCCCCTCTAGATTATCGTAGCCGCTTGGACTTACACAAAATACACCTGAGACTTAATGAGGAAGTTTGGTATGGAGGAGAAGTCCTCTGTAAAAATACCAATGAACACATGAGTCAAAATGGACATGGATGCGGATGGCAAGCCTGTAGATCAAACAAGATACAGAGCACTTATTGGATCATTGCTCTATCTCACAGCCTAAGCAGGCCGGACATCACCTTTTTTGTAGGTGTATGTGCAAGATTTCAATCTGCTCCAAAAGAGAGCCACATGACTAAAGCTAAGAGAATACTCGAGATACTTGAAAGGAAGCCAAGAAGTAGGCCTATGGTATCCAAAGGAAGGTGGATTCAAGCTAATTGGCTATTGATTCTCGACTATCTTTGGATGCGAGTGGACAGGAAGAGCACTTCAGGCACATGTCAAATGCTAGGAAACATGCTAATTTCTGGTTTAGCAAGAAGCAAAACTCAATAGCCACCTCTACTGGTGAGGCGGAATACATATGCGGCAATTGTTGTGCCCAAGTCCTATGGATGAGACAAAGGTGAGAGACTATGAAGTTGAAGAAAAAGAAATTCCAATCATGTGTGATAACACAAGTGCCATTGCAATCACTCAAAATCCCGTGTTGCACTCAAGAACAAAACATATTGATGTCGATATCACTTCATAAGAGATCATGTTGAAAAGAAGGACATTATCTTGGAATATATCTCAACCGATAAACAACTAGCCGACATCTTCACAAAACCATTATGTGAGTCAAGATTTGAAGAACTCAAACATGAGTTGGGGTTAATTGGTGAGTGACACTGCACGAATTAAAGAAGAGAAATGGAGCAGAAAAGGGGGAAAAGGAGCAGAAATCAAATCTCAAGAATCACCAGATCGGAAAAGCTTACACCGAAGTCGGTGATAGTGAGTCGCTAAGAGAACTGTGAGAAGTAGAGTTAAATCGGCTAAGAGATAAGTGAATAACTTATGAGCAAAGTGACAAAAACACGATCGTTTTGACCAAGCGGGAATGTTTTAAGGAATACGTCAAAGATAATGATGATGTGTACAGACAAAAAAGTTTCGCACACCAAGCTTATGATTGGATATAAATGCTGCCGCATTAAATACGAGACATGAAATGCTCAATAAGCGTGTGAAATCCAAGCCGTTGATTTCGATCACGATTTAAAAACCACCCGCACGTCCTTTCATAAACCATATTTAAACCATTTTCGTCCGTTTCTCTCTCACACTTCTAAAAACTGTTCATCTCTTTCTCTCAAAAGCAAAGGCAGAAAACTCTCGAAACCCTATCAACCTTCAAATCAATTTCTGAGTTTTTCCTTGATACAACCCTGAAAAATGGCACCTACTTATGACTTTACCAAGTTAGGAAAGCAAATCCACACCGGTTCGACGGTGGATTTCGACGGAATGGTGAAGCAGGGGTCCGACGACACCCTGGTGAAGAAAATCGCTGAGAAGTTGGAAACATCCGGACTAAAACCGTTTCTAACGTTAGAATATCCGATGACCTATGTGGAGGAGGTTGCACAATTCTACGTGAATGCCGAGATTCACGATGAAGGAATCAAGTCATCTGTTCACTAACGCAACGGTGACTATCTCGCGCAAGGATTTGGCTGAACATTGCTCACTACCGGTGAAGGAGCATCCGAGATTAAAGAAGCCGATGTAAACTTGGGCGACGCATGGAAAGAAATAGCCAAGTCCGACTTTCTCGATAAAATAATATACACAAAGCAAACAAAGAGCTGCTGAAGGAGGACTATCACAAGTTGTTGGACATAGTTGCCAAATGTATCGACATCAAATTTGGCGACTTTGACCAATCTGTCAAAGGCAAAGTGATTGTAATGGGTGCAATCATCGAAGAAAAGAAGATAAATGGGTGAGTTTGTCTCACAGCAGACTCTGCCAAAATGTGGGGAACAAGTCCTTCAAAGAAGATGGTTCATTTGGAGGATCCCTAGGATATGGCCAGTAATTGGCGGCTATTGGAGGTGAAAGGAGTCCTCTTAGACATGGGAAGGCATTCCATGTTAACAAGAGGATGTTGAGCTAACCTCTCCGGGCGCTCGAAGCGAGCTTACGCCAAGAGGCGACACGATGAAGGGAATCGGTGACCCGAAGATACATCTGCTTCCTCTCGGCCAAGAAGAGAGTCTGCCCAGTGATTACTAAGAAGATCACGCCCTGCAGCAAAGAAAACCAAACATGCTCTCGCCCTGCTGGAAGTCACTGCCTGCCAGCCGTGTCTCCTGCCCGCTGCGGCGGTCGAGAAGGACTCACAAATACCTTTCTCCGATCGTCAAGAAGAGAGAAGAAGCGAGAAGCCACGATGGCCCGCTCCTCGAAAAAAAGACACAAAGACGGCCCCGCCCCCCAAGACTCGAGAGGACAACATCTCTCAAGAAATTCCCTGGTACAAACCAGGAGACGAAGATGAATCGTCAAGCGGCCGAACTGGAGAAACCGGTGAGTCGGTTACTCGGCTAGCACAAATACAGGAGACATGAAGAAGTAGAGTCTCCGGATGTAATTGATGAAACAGCCAAGTCTGCTAAAGCGATCAACAGAGGCAACCGAAGACACAGATGTAGATGTAACTCGCTTGCAGTGAAGTGAAAGAAGAACTCGCCGGAAGCAGATAGTGATGTAATGATTCTATCTCCACCTTACCCGGACATCCAAAATCGTCTGCGTGAGTGGAGAAATGGAAGTTGAGCAAGTCGAGGAGCAGTTCCAACGGCCGAGTTCATAGAAGAAGAAGAGGAAGCTGCTAAATTTCCTTGGACTAACTCATGTGCTCCAGCTCACGGATGAAGACAATCGCACGCAGACATCCCGAGATCTACAAGGGCAGGGGAGAAAAGCAAGAAGAAGCCGAAGCACGTGAGAAGGCAAGCATCGCCCTATCTCGGCACCACGAACACACACATCCTTTCCTTGATGTCTTCTCTGCGCGGTGACGAGGAACCGAGGAGAATGCTGCCCGCGAGAAGAGTTGCAAATGCAGCAAGCATTGCGACGAGTCAAGAATCCTTCACGAGCAAAGACTAATGGAGGGGAGGAGAGTCCTCTAGAACACGGTGAAATCGATCCAATGGGAGTGGTTCAAACAAATAGCGATGTTGTTCTTTGCTACCACTTCCCGACTCACTCGGAAGAAAGCGATAAGAACTGGCGATGGCGGGATAGTGGGGACCCGGTCGAGCCAACCCCTATTGAAGGTGTCCTACCACGCCCAACGGCTGAACAATCGATCCAAGCGATCGGGAGTTTGGAGGCAGTGACCCCATTACAAGTCACTCGGTGGTGCACCACCGAGGGGGAAACTCCCTCCTCCACTATGGCAAGGTCGGAGGATCTTTGCGGAGATGACTCCACAACGAATCAAGGAGGCGAAGTAGAGAAACTACAAACACAAGAAGAAACGAGCAAGTTGCCATCAACGAAGCTCAGGCGATTGAGCTGTCTCGGTGAGGTGCCAACCGCTCTGAAGGCTAATGACGCTGGCGATGCGATCGAGGCACTGAGGAAGAAGGAACCACCCTGGGAGTTAACACTGGCGATGAAAGTGCAATCCATGGGGTTGAGACTCCAATGGATGCCATCTGTAGAAGACCCTAAGGCAGTGACCACATTGTCGAAAGGAGGACGAGCCTCGCGGACGATGAGAGAGCTGGAGGTAATGAAGGCCTACGGGAGGTTGAGACTTCAGGGGTAAAGAAGTCAAGTAGAGAACATCCCTCCTGCTATCATCGACCCCGTCGAGAAGGAGATCGCACTTCATGATTCCCGGGACAACCCCGATGTCACTTTTGCGGGATCAAAAGGCGAAGAAGAAGGTGAGTCATCCCCATGACAAATCCAAAAGACTGTTGCGGGTGTTCCAAGCACGAGTAAGTCCGATCCCAAGACTACTCGTCAAACTTTTAACTTTGATGATGAGCCACCTGGAAATCTCATCATCGTCCGATGACGACGCTCGATAAGGCCGAGGACCGATCTCTCGAAATGGAAAAATCAGTGAGACCAACGAAGTTTTGTTAAGACAGTGAGGCTCTCAAAAGCCGGGTCCACCTCACAACAAGACCCAGCTCAACAAGAGACCCCGCTGCAGGCTCCTCAAGTGCGCGAGATCGATTCCCAAACGAACGCCCGCGCACCACTCATCATCGAACGGATCCCGGTTGGCGGTGATGAATCCTTCGTGAGAGTCTTTTCCTTTTTCACTTTGGAAATACCGGAGCTCCACGAAGAATCGAGAAAACGAACAAGCACGCTATCACAAACCACCTCATGTTTTTCACTCAGGCACCATTGTTCAGCCGATTTTGAATTTGATTTGTATGGCCATCACCGCAATGAAGAATCGGTGAAGTCCGAGAAGTGTTCAAAGCACTCTTTCTTGAGGTTAAACGGATGGAGAGGCATCGAGGCCTCTTTGGACATGCGTTGGACAACAGAGATGCCAACCTTACGGTGACTTGAGAGGCATCACGGTCGAGGATAAGGGAATGGTGGCAACAATGAAGAATCAATGCGTGTGGAGCAGGTGAGATATCTTGAACTTTGTTCAACAAGTTCTTTGGTGTGGAGAGTGAAAATGCCGATGCAAAAACGAAGGCGAGAGAACACATTGAGCATATGCATGAAGCTCACACTGCGGGAAATCAAGGCTAGCTGCGTGAACAAAATACGGCGTTTGGAAGAACACATGACTAGAAAATTGGCCTTCTCGCCGGCCGAGATGAAGCGATTCGGCCAGAGTCCAACGCTTACTCGATCCGAATTCCGTCTTTGCTTGCAACGCAACGCAGCAGGACTTGAAGCGAACTTCGACTATCCGCAGCTCGATTTCATGCTTGCCAAAGCATATTCACAGGGTTCTCTATCCTTTGATGATGCAAAAAGGGGAAGAGGAATACCTTAAAGCAAAAAACTGTTTGAAAAGAAAGGAAGCGGTGAGAAGGAACAGTGAGAAGGGAAAATCGGTGAGGAAGTCTTGAAACGAGAAGAAATGAAAGCTTGTTGAGGGGGAAGGATCGCGGATGTAACATTGATGATTGCACAAACCCCCAACAAGGTCATCACGGTGACATCATAAGCGGCAAACTCCGTGACTCGCCACTTCAACACTCTGCTTTGTATCTATGGCCGAGAAGAGAAAAGCAATTGAAGCGGGGATGAAGGAAGTGGAAGGAAGAATGGATGCCAGGGTGATGAACATCTTGAAAGAACATGGAGGCATTCCGGTTGACGAGAGACACGTATGCCATTTCGGATGTCGGACAGAGCACGCGTCGTTGACGAATTCAAAATGCTCGAATCGAAGGATATTTTGCAAATATGTCCATGGCTCAAGCTTAGGACTTATCTTGGGAAAAGTGGTCTCGCGTTATGTGAAGAAGGCGACAGAGCGGCGGACTGATCACTCTGCTTTGGTCACTCGCTAGTCGCTCGGTAGGAAGAAGAAGACCCCGTCTGATACGCCCCAGGTAGAGGAAGAAGCGATGAGTGGAGGAAGAAGCTTGGACCTAGGCCCGCCCAAGAATATTGAATACGTAGATCCGGGGAAAGAAAGGAGGGATCTTGGGGTGGCTTGACCAAGTGGCAAATTTAAAAGTGGCTAAATCTAGCAACGAGTATGCAAAGAGATTAGAAGAAGAAAACAAGAGACAAACTCGGCTATGGCGGAGAGACGGGGAAAGATTAAGAAAAGATGAAGGTCGCCAGGAAAGCATATGAGAAGAAAAAAGAAGCGGTGACGACGAGAAAAAGAGAAGAAGAGAAGAAGATCTTGATCAAGATGAAAGAAGGAACAATGAAGGAGATGAAGTGTTGATGTCCAACCCTTCATGTATTTTATTATGTAAATACATACAATGTAAGTCTTACGTAATAAAGTTATAAATTTTTTTTTGTGTGAAGACAATTATATACTACGATACACTTTGTAAATGATTGTGTTAAGTACAAGAATGATATGATCAATAAAAAGATTGATTCTGCGCATACATTCTATGTCAATACACTATCTGTATGTATCTTTGTTATTTGCATCTTTGTATGGTTTAAGTTTTGGCATCATCAAAGGGGAAATTGTTAGGAATTTTATTGTTTAGATTTTGATGAATGCCATGTAAAACTTAGAATAGAAAGTTGGCACCCCAATTCTTGTTGTAAAATGCATTGTAATAAATAGAGAGTGGCCAAGGTGAGTTAAGTCGGCTACGCCCTAACATTCAAGAAGACAATCAAGATGGAAGGAAAACTCTGCTGAGGCAGTGAGTATGACAAAGAAGAGTAGACGGAACTCTCTTGAAGAAGCGATTGAGATGCGGTGAGTGGAGCATCGATCAAGTCAACTCAAGAAAAGCCAAGTCTCAAGTTGAAATGATGGAAGAGTCATCCAATGATTGGAAGTCGACTCTAAGTCACCTGGGGAAAGCAAGGAAATGCGGTCAAGTCGAGATAAGCGTAAAAGAACCGTTGCCGTAAATCAAGAGATTTACTTAAACAAGTAATATCTCCATACCACCTTTCTTGGAGTGCTCGATCCCGAAGCGTGCAAAAGGAATGAACCAATGGGAAGCACTACACACCGTGTCGAACTCGAAAAAGGTGAAAGAACAATTCATACGAGGAAATGGCAATTCCAAGAAGCGCAAGCCAACGATTGCAAAGTGACTTTCAAAAATAAGCCTATCTCTTCAACGGGCAAATTTTTGAAAGTTCACTATAAAAAGGCTGAGGAGTTTGTTTGAAAAAAAAAAAAAAAGGGGGATGACACACACGTGAGATATACAAGCACATTAGAAAAACTGAAACATTCTCAATCCTCAAGCTACATTACGAAGTACATCAATCCAACACTCTTTGTGAAGGAAAGAGAACTTCTATCGGTTGAAGAGGAAACTTTTGAAAACAAGGGTCTACATTCCGGAAGGATTGTAGAAAGGTTCAAGGTTGAACAAGTCTTAAGCTTTTGGAGGGCTTCGTGATCAAATCCAAAGAGCTTGAGCAAGTGAGAGTAGTAACAAAGCAGTTGCCCTGTGAAGAAGTGAGTCGTCACGAGAAGCCAGGTGAGTGATCAAGGCGTCTCATCGAGTCCCTAAGGATCAAGTCATTTGTTGTGATCAAAGACTTGTATCGGACTGTTACCACTTTGTAAACCGATCATTACTTAGTGGATTCCTCCGGGAGTTGGAGAAGAGAGGAGTAGAAGAATTACCCCATCTTCGAACCTCTATAAAAACTTTCTTGTGTCATTTACATTTCAAAGCATTTAAATTCTGCACTTTTAACTCGCTTATATCTCTTTACGATAAATTTGCTATCCATTTGATAATTTATAAGTACTAAATCAAGCTCTAAAATCTTGCTTAATCAAACTTAAGGGTGTTAAGTCTTCCATTGAAAATAAAACCACAGTTGAGTTAAATTATAGCCAACAGCTGAGTTACTCTATCAACAGCTCAGCTGTGTCTGTTGAGAGATTAACTCTACTGAGTGACTAATTCGACTGTCCATCGAGGACACAACTGTGTAGAATCAACTCTGTAGATTTAAAAGGACTAAATCGAAAATTTGGTAAGGTTTATTCAACCCCCCCCTTCTAAACCTTACACTTACACCCCTTGGGACCTACAAACACTCACAAGGATATCTTGTGTTGAATGATAACCCAAAAATTCAAGATTACAACTCGATAATGAATTATACAATTGAGTGCAAGTGTAATCAAGAATAGCCTAGACCTCAAAGATGTGAAAGTGATAAGCTAGGCAAATTACAACAAGAATAATGACAATATAAGACCAGTGTTTGCTTGAGTGTTTTTTTGTTGTGTTGTATTGTTCTCTCTTGTTGTGTTGATTGCTCCAAAACATCCTCTATTTATAGGAGATGATTGATCAAGCATAGGCTCCTCTTGGGGATTGAAAATCTACAGAAAAATACAATTAAAATCAAGAATATATTTGTTAAAAATCAATCCCACATTTTAAGGAAAGTTTGTCTGTTTGTCAAACGATCGTAATTTTTCTTTGTCAAAAGATAGAGGCGGCCGTCGCGCACATAAATAGAGCGTTTGAAAAATACACAGCAAAATAACACAGGCGCCGGTCGGGGGACTTGACCCGGTCGACCTAGACCTGACGGTCCCCCTCAATGATTTTTGAAGAGCAATATTACATTATTTTTGCTCCAGTGCACGGTCGGGAAGTCGGCGACGTCGGCGTCCGCGGTCGGCCGTCGACTGGCCAATTTCCCTTCCGTCTCATTTTTGTTCCAAAATTCATCTTGGTCACGGGTTGCCCTCTACGGCCAGGTTGACCTCGAGGACGTAAATGTTGTCCAAGTTTTGTCGAAAATAAAACTCAATAAATACTCAAAATTTAGTAAAAACATTTTAAACCAATCGGGAGTATTTAGACAACATTTAGGAACCTTGTTTTGAAGTAAAAACTTATAAACATAAAATCATTAAAAGTGTTGTCCAATAAAACTTGAAGAAATACTCCGGAAAATATTAAAATTATTTTAAATCATTTAGGAGTATTTGGACAACAATGAAAAACATTGTTTTGGTGTAAAAATAAAATCATCAAAATTAAGATAAAAACATGTATCAAACAATCTCCCCTTTTTGATGATTACAAACCAAAACAATTTTCGAAATATTAGGAGGACAATTTTAAAAACGATTTTCCGGTAAAAACATCTAACCGTTTAGAAGCAACCAAAATTTCCAAAATACATAAGCAACCAAGTAAGGGAGTAAATATATTCAATAATAAGCACAAGCTCCCCCTATCAACAAGCACATCAAGAATAATGTAAAAGCAATTAATCATAAGCTAAAAGCTTAGCTTTTACATATTGTTCAAGAGCTTATAAGTTCCCCTGTCAACAAAACATCATTAGACAAGTAAATCATCATTAGTCAAGTATATAAGTCCATCAAGCAACAATTGGACTAAAAATAATTCACAACTTATGGCTTTTAAGAGCCATAGCTTATACTTTTATAACAAACTTTTATTAGCTTTTATGAGCTAATAAGCTTATAACCTGCTTCTCCCCCTTTGGAATCATCAAAAAAATGTTAGCACGATAAAAACATCATATAATCATATCAAAGTGCGCAACTAAACCGATGTATCGAGCTATTTGAACATTGAAGCTTATAGACCAAATAGGAGGAAAAAGTCGATCATACGACTTGTAGAAGCTTATGAAAACTCATTTGATTTGCAAAACATGATCTCTATAAATATATGAGACTTTTTAAATCGAGAGAATCATGTAGGTGATGAATTTTTCATTGAAACATTTTATCGAACACTTGGCGGGCGTCAAAAATTGAAGAAGATATATATAGCCCTTGTAAATGCAATCAAGCCAAGTTTTTCATCACCAAATCAGTTTAAATACAATACAATATATCATAAATAAAAATCTCATCACAAACATATACAAATTTCATCAAGAAAATACATATAGGCCAAGTTCTTAAGGGTTCAACCCAATTGAGATAAGGAAGTAGAATTCTTACCATTTAATCTGTAAAGACGAGCAATGATGATGATAATCGAGCTAGATAATCCCCAAAATACGAAATTTATGCAACAAAACTCATTGGGAGTGAAATGTTTGTGCAAATGTCAAATGGGTCGAAATATGAGTCAAAAGGGCCAAAATGGCTGAGAGTTAGAACAAGACCATTTTTAACACAAAAATAACTATGGGCGACCGGTCCAGGGTATAGGCGACTGGTCGAGCTGGTGGGCGACCGGTCGACCTCTCCCTGGCAGCCCACTATTCGGTCCTGTTTTGACAAATCCGAAATTTGATCCAAAAATCCGATTTTTCGCCCCAAAGTTTTAAAAACGTGCAAAATGTAAACGTATACCTCATTCAATATACATTATGTCATAATCAAGCTCGGAATGAGGTAAAATACTCGGCAATGAGCGATTTAAAAAGTCCACGAGTTATCCTTGAGACGGAATTAAACACATCTCAAGTTTTTGTTAAACATGCAATTTCTTTAAAAAAAATATCGAATCTCAATATGTTTAGTTTGATTATAACGAACCATATTTTGAAAACATAAAATTTACACCGGACTTGTTATCCCGAAAAATAATAACGTTTTAAAACTTTGGATGAACAAGTCATAAGAGGAAGTGCTTTACAAATATTTGAAAATTTCTTTTAACGACACTTTAAAGAGATTCGTTGGGATTGTTTTAAGTCGAGCATATAGACATAAGGCATATAGAATGTCGAGTCTAAGGAGTAATGAACGAATGAACATACCTCGAATTCGTTTGTCAATGCCTACTTCAACCTTTTGTCAATTTTCGCATTTGTTGTCATATAGGTTGAAATGGTTCTTTCTTCTTTAATGCCTCACTTCTTCTTTTGAGTGTGGAATATAATCACCTTCTTAGCATTTTGAATTCCAATGATCAAATTTGAGCTCCCCTCATCATGATCATCTTAGCTTCTCCTTGTATTTGCTTAGAAAGATATCTTGCACAAATATTTATTAGTAGCACCAAAAATATTAACAACATAAATTTGCACAAGTAAACAATCTTGTCCTTTTTCAAAAAACAAGGAGTGTAATATCAACTTTACCTCTTGTAAAATCATTTTGCAAAAAAGCTAAGTCTATCAACCCATATACGGAGTACTTGTATCAACCGTACAAGGCCTTTTATAGATATCATTTGGCCTAAAATTTTAAACTCCAATAGACATCTATTTGAATAAAACCATTTAGAAAATTGGATTTAACATCCATTTGGTAAAGCTTGAAATTTTCTCAAAATAAGAATGGGCAAGTAAAGTGCAAATAACTTCTAAATGTGCTATGAGTGCAAATATTACATCAAAATCATTACCTTCTTCTTGACAATATCATTGAGCTACTAACCTTGTCTTGTTCATCAAACTTGTTGTGAAATATCACAAATTTCTGCAAAATCTTAACAAGATATTTTGCACACGAGCATAGTAATATCGAATAATAGATACACTATTTTAAGCACCACATACTATGCATCATCAAGAGTCTAATAAATCATTCAAGTTCAAATAAGCTTAAGAAAACCATATAAGGTCTCTTTTGAAATATGAAAATATGAGAGCACATAGTTGAGACATCAATCACAAGAATCATATGAACAAGAGCTTTGACATAAGCATCCAAGAATAATGGCATTTATATGTGCAATAAAATGCATAACTAGAAGATCAATTTTTTTTTAAAACAAAATATAATCCTTTAAAAATCTTGGATAAAACAAGCTATGTTAAATAATGCCTTCTCAAAAAAACAAAACATCCTCTAAATGGCACTAGTATAAAATAAGCACATATGCATATGGCACAACATGTATCGAGTGTATGAGATGAATAACAATAATGAGCGTACCTCGATAGTTCATATCTCTCTTGATATATTACGAGTAGATAACCACTGAAAGAGATATGTAAATCCTACACAATTCTTAAACCAAATATTGTACAAACATAATAATACATGTGTAGGCTAAGCAATAAGAGATATCTTAAGCATGCTTGTGCCATATAACTACATAGGAGATAATAATCCACATAAGTCTAAGTAAATGCACAAGAGTTTTAGAAACGTTATGCAAGGTCTTCTTTAAAAAATATTTTGAAACGTACAAATATATTGAAGACCTAAATTTTAAAAATAAAATTTTTAAACTCATTTTGAAAAATCATTTTGCAATTTGGACACAAATAAAAATATGCAAGAAAAAAAATACATATTTAAATAGGGAGATACGGTTTACCAATTTCGCCATTTCCATGGGTTGTGCCGTTACCATTATTGATGATATCTTCCCTTTTGAAAATCTTCATGTTGATGATGGTTTCTCCAATTGCTCCATTTCCAAGCATTGTGGCCTTCCCATTTTTGAAAGTGTCTTTCTCTTGGAAAATCATCTTGTTGATGATGTCTTTGCCATTTCCAAGGATTTTGTTCATCCCATTTTTGATTATTTCCTCTTCTTGGAAAATGACTTTGTTGAAAATGTTTTCTCCTTTGATCAAATGAAATGGTCATTTGATGTTTTCTTGGCGGTATGAATTTTCTTCGATTATTATTTCGCCGGGTACCTAATATAACATTGTTTTGTGGTACCCTCAAGAGTTTGGGTCCTTTGGGATTAGTCTTGAGACTTTTAGGTCTCCAACAATAATTAGAGCTATTTCTAGCCCGACAAGTATTAACGGCGTGTCCCTTCTTACCGCAATAAAAGCAAGTAATATTACTAACATGCATAGGAACACGATTATTTTTCATATGCTTGACAATATTAGGCTCATGATCAAGTTCACTATCACAATCATTACCATTCACAATATTGGGCAATTTATTGGTACATAAGTTTGATTTTGATAAATCATTTTTCATGCAATTCATATCCTCAACAAGAGTACTATTTTGTTTTTCAATGTTTCTAACCTTGTCAAGTGTGGTGGTGTGAGCACATGATAGTAATTCATAGGAAGTAAATAAACTATCCTTTTCATTTTTCAAAACATTGAATTCCTTTTTCAAATTTTTGTACTTAACAAGTAAATTTTGGAATTCATTTTGAAGATCATCAAAATCATTTTGCAAATCACTATAATCATTTTGAACAACAATATCATAGGAAGTAGAGGGTTTAAGACATACCTCGTTTTCTTCTTCGATGCCCATAAGACAATGTTCAACTTCTTTATAGTTGGAAGTTGTAAGAGGCTTGTTCCTTAGATTTGACATTGTATCCCTTTGAGAAGTAGATGCTTTTGAGTTGCTCCTATCATTTGCATATACTTCATGAATGGCTTCTAATTTTTCCATACTCCATGAGCCGATCGAATCCCTACAATATGTTCATATACCAAATTAGTAAATGAACAATACAAAATATTGAGAGCTTTACCGTTTAAGGAGATGATTTTCTTCTCTTCATCATTGAGCTCTTTGAAGCCTTTGGAGGTGTGTGGTGTGTCTATCATCGGAATAGATTCTCCATTATGACGATGTTCCAAATATCGAACCCGCAACCTTGTAGATAACATTCCATTCTTTCTTTCCAAAATATAAAATTTTTGGAATCAAATAGTGGTGGCTTGGTGGTGGAGGTGCCGGTAAGATGAGCTTTGTTCATAACCGACGATCGTTCCTCTTCACTCGCGATGTGAAACGAAGTTGCCAAAGAGTTTGGCTTTGATATCACTTGTAAGTCCAAGCGGCTATGATAATCTAGAGGGGGTGAATAGATTATCTCCATCTTTTCGATTTTACCCTTTTTTTCAAATAGAACAAGCCAAGACAATATAGAAAGTGCGGAATGTAAACAACACACGTCGATTTATAGAGGTTCAACCTACCTAGGGCCTAATCCTCTACCACCCCAGTATATCCGGGATGGATTTCAAAAAGAAAAAAAGATTTTATTAATTACCAAAATTAATACACCAACTTACAACAACACCTTGAAGAGCACAACACTCTTCTTCAACACCACCTTTGAGATTACCACAATCTCCAACGGCACCTTGTGAAGATTACCACAATCTTCAACCTTGAAGAATACCAAATTCTTCAACACCTCAACAAGAAGATTACCACAATCTTCTTACACCTAACACCTAGATCACCCAAGTGTATTCTTACCACAAGAACACTCACAAGGATATCTTGTGTTCAATGATAACCCAAAAAATTCAAGATTACAACTCGATAATGAATTATACAATTGAGTGCAAGTGTAATCAAGAATAGCCTAGACCTCAAAGATGTGAAAGTGATAAGCTAGGCAAATTACAACAAGAATAATGACAATATAAGACCAAGTGTTTGCTTGAGTGTTTCTTGTTGTGTTGTATTGTTCTCTCTTGTTGTGTTGATTGCTCCAAAACTTCCTCTATTTATAGGAGATGATTGATCAAGCATAGGCTCTTCTTGGGGATTGAAAATCTGAGAAAAATATAATTAAAATCAAGAATATAGCATTAGAAATCAATCTCACATTTTAAGGAAAGTTTGTCTCATTGTCAAATGGTCGAATTTTTTTTGTCAAAAGATAGGCGACGGTCACACGAGAAATAGGCGTTTGAAAAATACATGAAAAAAATAACACAGGGCGGCCGGTCGGGGGACTTGAATGGTCGACCTAGAACCTGATCGGTCCCGCTCAATGATTTTTCGAAGAGTAATATTCTGTTTCAATTTTTGCTCCAGTGCACGGCCGACGGTCGTGGTCGACGCCACGGCCGACGCCTGGTCGGCGGTCGACTGGCCAATTTTCCTTCCGTCTCATTTTTTGTTCCAAAATTCATCTTCAGGTACGGGTTGCCCTCTACGGCGACCGGTTGACCTCGAGACAGAAATGTTGTCCAATTTTTGTCGAAAATAAAACTCAATAAATACTCCGAAAATTTAGTAAAAACATTTTAAACCAATCGGGAGTATTTAGACAACATTTAGGAACCTTGTTTTGAAGTAAAAACTTATAAACATAAAATCATTAAAAGTGTTGTCCAATAAAACTTGAAGAAATACTCCGGAAAATATTAGGACAACAATTAAAAACATTGTTTTGGTGTAAAAAATAAAATCATCAAAATTAAGATAAAAACATGTATCAAACATAAATTAGAACAATCCAACAAGTAAACAGAAGTAATATTTTTATTCTTCGCCTCTTGTGAAAAACAGGACATTCGAGACATTTTAAACAGGCCCTTATCAAGGTAACCTTTTATATAAAAAGTGATCATTCTTGGTCATTACAAACTTGTCGGACTCAAACACTAGTCTAAAGCTGGCCTTGCTAAGCAAAGGACCGGAAACCAAGTTCTTGCGGATGTCTGGGACATGCAGCACGTCTACAAGCGTAAGCTCCTTCCCGGAAGTCATCTTGAGCACCACCTTTCCAAGCCCAACGATGTTAGAAGTCGAAGAGTTCCCATGAACAACTTCCTTCCATTAATCGGAGTGTAGGAGGAGAACATCTCCTTGTTGGCACAAATGTGACGAGTAGCCCCTTGTGTATCTATCCACCACTCCCTTGGGTTATCCACCATATTAACTTCAAACACAACGGCGGAGAGATCGAGCTCCGGCAAGTCTATTGGAACCGACTTGTCCTCCGTCACATTGGCTTGTTGGTTGCCACCTTGATTGTCCTTTTTTGGGTGTCGGCAATCCTTCGCCATGTGGTTCGGTTTGCCACGATTGTAGCAATTCCCCTTGAACTTTTTGGCCTTTCCTTTTTCCTTCCCGGAGTGCTTGCGTTTCTTGCTAGTGCTCGATTTAAAGATTGGCCTTAGCCTCCATTCAATTCTTGGTTTTCACATCCGATTTTCGGTTGTGTTCTTCTATCTGGCTTGAACAATCGAGATCCTCAAGCCCATCTCTTTACGCTTGTGCTTGAGATAGTTTTTGAAATCCTTCCATAATGGCGGCAATTTCTCGATTATTGCAGCCACTTGAAAGGATTCATTCAAAATCATCCCTTCAGACACCAAGTCGTGAAGTATGATTTGAATCTCCTGAACTTGGCTGATCACCATCTTGGTGTCAACCATCTTATACTCGAGGAAATTGCCGACAATAAATTTTTTTGTCCCGGCATCTTCCATTTTGTACTTCTTCTCCAAGGAATCCCACAGTTCCTTGGACGTCTTGAACGTGCTATAGACGTTGTAGAGAGTGTCGTCTAGCCCGTTCAACACGTAGTTGCGACATAGAAAATCGTTGTTATGCCAAGCTTCCACAACGATTCTTGATTGTTGTCGATTTCATCTTCGCCACGGAGGGGGAGGAGGTCGTCTTCGTAAAACGTGACAACCCCAAGGTCATCAAGTAAAAGAGCATCTTCTGTTGCCAATGTTTAAAGTCGGCACCAGAGAACTTGGGCAGCTTTTCGCCGTGAGCGGGAGCAACAGCCATTGGTGTGAAAGAGATTGAACTGGATGCCATCGTCTTCAACAAAAACAAATTTTCGTCTTGCGATTATCATTAAAATATATGGTGTATGGTTTCTGTTTTGGAAGAAAATGGTTAAGTGTATGGTTTAGTCGAGGCCAGAATTAGATTTTGTCTCCGCAAGATGAAAACGCCCCGTATACCGAGTGCTTATGGTTCCGGCGCTCGCCTCTAAGATACAACGACTTTGAACAGTTCCGGTTAGCAGCACTAGCAAACCCGGAACAACAGCGAACTACCAAGTGTTTGACAACTTTCAAGCTTTTCAAGGAGGAAATGAGACAAGATGCAAAATGCAATGTTTGGTTTTTGTTATCTAATAATTTCGTATCATTTTCAGTCACCAGGGATCGAATATTATAGGCCTTAGGCGCCTCGTATAGAAAGAACAAGTCTTTTGGCTCGAAAAAGAAACCTTTTCCACGATGCAGGCGATTTGTCTGTCCGGGGAGCACGACCAGACGCACGCACGCGGTCGCGCGCTTGCCGTCTTATTGGTGCGCAAAAGTTCGGCATGGCGACGACCCAGGGACGCACGGCCGTCGCGCCGGCGCCCGTCTTGCGAGCTCGAAACTTTCGGTAGCAGTAACCCGACCGCACGGGTCGTGCTTTTGCCCGTGCGCGGGGCCGAACCTTTTCCCAGGTTTAACTCTTTTAATTAATTATGAAAATTAATTAAATTTATTTAATTAATTACAAAAATTAATTAAACATTTAATTTTAAAGGTTTTTGGTCCAAAAAGAATAAGGGCCTTGAAGCCCAAGCCCACGACCCGGGCCGAGCCGAGCCGGCCGGCGGGCGGCGGCAGGGCGCGTGTGTGCTTTGAACCAAACCCACAAACATGTAGGTCCTCACCCCTTTAAAAACTTGGGTGCCCCCAAAGGCCCAAACCCATATGTCCAACTTGGGATATATTAAGTGTGCAACTTTATCCTCTTTATCCTATGTGGGATGGAGCATCTCTCCTTCCCCACATTTTCTATTTTCCATACCATTTATTTGTATTAAGTGGCTAACTTCTAGCATTAATTTCTCATTCACCCGGAATCGGTTTTGAGAAATTCCAAATGCTATTCTCATATACTCTGTTAGTAGAATTTTTACAAATAATTTAATTCCATTTTTCACAAATGGAAACCACTTAATTATTTTGTCAAAATCGGGTCAACACCCATTTCTCAAGACCAAATCCAACAATATCCTCCTGATATTATACAGTAAAACAAAAGGGGAAAAGTGTGACACATTATTTGGTAAAAGAAACCACACACACATCCGAAATAAGTCTCAACAGTTGAGCAATGGTTCAAGTTGTTTTCAGAACATTATTTAATTTTAGCAAAGAATGGCAACACAATCCAAGAGCATAAATATGTTTCTTAGACTGTAAAGTGTCACCTTTAGCAATTACTCACTACATATCTTCCAGAAACCTAATTCGCCACCAGAAGACAATAGTAACTAAAGAACATCACAATCAGAAGCAAAAATGGTTAAAAAAAAGTAACTCCAACAGAACACATGTAAAACTAGCATAGGTGCAAAATGTGAAAAAGACAATAATATTCTCGGAAGTGGTAAAAAGACCATTGTATGTACACCACCCATATACTTCCTATAGAAATAAAGAAAGAAAAAAGTAAAATCAGTCACATTCTTCAAAAGCATGTACATTTGTAACATTATAGCACCCTTCATTAATAAGTCCACTGAACTAAATATGTAGAAGATAGAAATCAGGATAGAGACTTCAAGAATAATCAAGTCTAGTAATTACTCTATCTCTGTGTGAGAATCTGGTTGTCTGTTAATCTATTGATCCTAATTCAACTTTTCAAGTGCTTTTAACAACTTGGACTTTAAATTTAGGAAATAACCACTACCTCAGAAGTGATACTCAATAACTGATGACACCAATAAAAAGATATGGAGCCTTATAATAGGATTATTTTTCTTGAAATTATCAAAAGTGCAAGATATATTTCTGATAATTAAATGTGACTAGAGATTCCATTTTTCTTAAACAGAGAAAACATGTTATAAAAGCACAAAAAGTACTCAGCCCTTGGTCCTGATGATTAAAAAAAAACCCTATAACAATTGTTCATAAGATGTGAAAGATAATCACATAAGTGCTGTTAAAAACATCATATTTCTCACCCCTTTAATTATTTGGTTTTTTAGATGAGACAGACATTTAACACAGAATATGTTTTTTTTAATGTCTCGAGTTCTCGGCTTTGCTGGACTAATCCTCGGCCCCGGATTTTGAGGCATAGAAGCAGAAGCCATTAGTGTCTGAGATAAAAGTTTTCTCTAGAAAAGTTCATCAGACTATCTAATGATAAGAAGATCCTCACTTGTCCAAACAACGTGTACCACATACAAAAAATTTAAATGCTAATATAACCATGAAAAAGTGCTGCAAAAGCTTAAAATCCTTTAAATCCTATATCATCACATTTCTGACTGATTAAATGAGCTGGCTCAACCAAACACTAAACAACAAAAAAAGGAAACCCATTTATAACACAAACATTAACAATTTAACATGCTATATAATCACATAGAAAGGCAGAAGATAAACAGAGACAGAAAAAGAAAAAAGGAAACACACGAACCTGATCCTAATTTAACGCGTCATAAACTTGTTCGCTAAAAATATTTTGGTTCTTACAACTGCAAATGTACAGTGTAGTTTATAGAATAATAGCAAGGAAGGTCGTATTCCTCAAGGATTGATATTCAAAACACTTAGGTTGTAATAACATCGTATTCCAATTTTATTGAAGCGACCGAAAATCAAGCTTATTTTACTAACTAATTAAAATCTAAATTAAGTTCCCCCAAACTTGGTGTAGAACTTGAAGAAGTTTGAATTTGAAGGTATTTGGTGGTGGGTTTCTTGAGAGGGTGAAGGATTTGTGATTTTGGTTTGAGATTTGAGGTGAATTTGGAGAGATTTGGAGAGTAATTTGAGAATTTAGGGAGACAATTTTCGTGGGTTAGGGTTTGTGTAGGAGAAAGTGGGAAAAAAATGAGATTTTAGGGTTAAAATAGGGGGTATTCGAATAATACCCGATTTTTGGAGTTGGGGCACACAGTCTGGCCATGTAGCCCTGCATGTGCCATTCTGCGCGTCTGCTTGCTGCCTTTCTTCTCACGGCCGTGTGATGGTCACACGACCTGGCCGTGTGATGCTGGGCAATTCAGCCTCTAGCACGACCTGGTCGTGTGATCTCACATGCCTGTGTGGGATTAGTTCCAGACTTTTTTCCCGATAATTGGGAGTTTGCCGTGACGCCTTCTACACAACAACTCAATAAAACTAAACAAAACTAAAAATTAAGTTAATAAAAAAAACAAAATAATAAAAATTAAAATTAAAATTAAAATTGAAGGCGAAAAAATACGAAAATACGAAATAAATTGGGTTGCCTCCCATACATCGCTAAGTTTTATGTCTTCAGCCAGACTTCAGATTTCTAATCACTTTTGCTAAACCTTGTCATTTGAAATCTGTGAACCTTCAATGCCATCCATCAGGCGAATGGCGTTGCATTGCTCTCGTGGATTTAGCTCAGTATCACTTGGGAATTTGCCTTTTTGATGCGCTGGTCTCCCACAGGAGTTGCGATTTGAGCTACTTGTGTTTCCAGAGATTTTAGTCTTGTGTTTACATTCGTGTTAAGCTGAGTGATCTGTTCTTCTATCCTGTCTACTTTGGCTTCATCTTTGTTTAGTCTCGCCCTTGTCTCTCCGATAAATGAGGATAGCATCTCCTCAATAAATGTTTTCTTTTCACTTGACTCCGCTCTGCCTTGATTACCCACGTTATATCCCGAGGCCGCAAAACATTTTCATTGTTAGTGTAAGAGAAATTTTCAAGGTTTCGCAACCCTGGATGGTAGTAGTTGGGTATCTGATTATTTCTGTAATTGTTGTTGAAGTTCCTTTGTTGGCCCACAAAGTTTGCTTCTTCTTCAACAACAACAAGATCTCTTGGAGTCACTTGCTGCATCGCGTCCAGTTTCATATTTAGTGTTGGGAAATCATTTTGTAAATTTTGATGAATGCCATGTAAAACTTAGAATAGGAAGTTCACACCCCATTTTTGTTGTAAACCGCATTGTAATAGATAGGCCGGGTCAAGTGAATTAAGTCGCCTATGCCTAAACATGCAAGAAGACAAATCGGAGACTAGAAGGAAGACTCATTGCAAGACAGTGAGTATGGCAAAGAAGAGAAGACGGGAACTCAATCAAGGTGCGGTGAGATGCGGTGAGTTAAGTATCAAGTCAACTCAAGACTCAAAGTCTCAGTCAAGATCGAAATGACAGAGGAGTCATCAAATGATTGAAAAAACGACTAAGTCACCGGGAATGTGAAGAAAATGCGGTCAAGTCAAGACAACCGAAAGAGATCCGTTGTACGTAAATCAAGAGAATTACTTAAACAAGTAATACCTCCATACGCCTTTCTTGAAGTGCTCGTTCGAGGAAGCGTGCAAGAGGAATAAACCAATGGGAAGACGCACCATGTCGAACTTTGAAAAGTCAAGAATCATTCATACCAGAAATGGAAATTCCAAGGATCGCAACAAGACAAGCCAACGACCACAAGTGACTTTCAAAAAAATAAGCCTATCTCTTCAACGGGCAGATTTTTGAAAGATCACTATAAAAGGATGAGGAATAACTCTGAGAGAAGGTTACCTGAACCACGAACATTCAAGCAAACATTTGAACTGTAACCTAAGATATTCTCAAATCATTCGAGATCAATCCTCAAGCCTACATTACGAAGAAAATCAATCCAACACTCACCTGTGAAGGAAAGATAACTTCAATCAGTTGAAGAGGAAATTTTTGAAGAATCAATGGGTCTACATTCCACGGAGGATTGTAGGAAGGTTCAAGGTTGAACCAGTCTCAAGTTTTTGGAGGGCTTCGTGATCAAATCCAGAAGCTTGATCAAGTGGCTGTAGTGTAGCGCAAGGCATTTTGCCTGTGAAGAAGCCGAGTCGCACGAGAAGTATTTTGCATGACCAAGGCATCTCCGATCGAGTCCCAAAGGATCAAGTCATTTGTGTGATCAAGACTTGTATACGGACTGTTACCACTCGATATCTTGATCAATACTTAGTGGATTCCTCCGGGAGTTGGAGAAGAGAGGAGTAGAAGAATTACCCCATCTTCGAACCTCTATAAAAACTTATCGTGTCATTTACATTTCAAAGACTTTAATTCCTGCATCTTATTTGTTTAACTCTCACGATAAATTTGCTATCCACTTGATAATCTCTAAGTGCTAAAACCAAGTATTAAATCAAACTAAACCAAATTTAAGGGTGTTAAGTCTTCCAATGAAAACAAACCACGGTTGAGCTAAGTCTTTAGTCTTAATAGTGAGTTATTCTATCAACGGCTCGTCAGTCGGTTGAGTGACTAACTCCATCGATTAACTAACTTAGTCAGTCACCAAGGACACAATTGTGAAGTATTAACTCGAATATTTAAAAAGACTAAATCGAAAAGTTGGTAAGGTTTATTCAACCCCCCCTTCTAAACATTACACTCACACCCCTTGGGACCAACATTTAGCATGGATACTTGTTTAATGAGCATGACGACCTTCTCATAGTTCTACTACTCGGCGGACAGTAGACCTCTCGGATGGCCATTGGTAACTGTTGTTCGCCATCTCTTCTAACAATTCTAGTGCCTCCTCAGGATATTTCCTTAGTAGTGCACCCCAGATGCAATATCTATAATTGTTCTTGTGTTGCCACTCAAACCATTATAGAAGTATTGTACCTATTGGTAGTCGGGATATCTGTGTTGAAGGCATTTTCTTAACAATTCCCTGAATCTATCCCATGCTTCATATAGTGGCTCAACATCTAATTGCCTAAACTGGGCGATCTTAGATTTCAATTGCAGCGTTTTATCGGGGGGAAAGTATTTGGCTAGAAATCGTTGACTTAGTTCTGCCCAATTTGCGGCTGGTGGTGTTAGAGAGCATAGCTGTCCCTTAGCCTTATCGCGTAGAGAAAATGCGAAAAGGCAACATTAAATGATATCCTCAAAAACACCTTTCATTTAAACAGTATCGCAAATTTCTAAAAAGTGCGCTAGATGCGCATTTGGATCCTCAACGACTCTACCCCTAAACTGGTTTTCTGACACCATCTGTATCAATGCCGGTTTTATTTCAAAATTATTTGCATTGATCGGCTGACGGGCCACACCCCCATAAGTTTAACTTACATTTCGGCTGGAAGTAGTCACTAACTGCCCTTCGCGCGGGTTTTTCCACAATTCTGTCCTGGACGGCGGCCCCTGGTGGGCGTTCCTCATTGTTTCTGTTGTCCACTGCGTTTGGATTAGTCCCATCCTCCATTACTTTGACTCTTTTCCTTAGTTGCTTCGTTGTCTTTTTGATTTCCAAATCAATGGGCATTGGCTGGGTCGATCTAGAGCGCGTGATCATGCACTATCTGCACTTTAACAAAAATAATGTTGAACCGAATAAAATAAAAATAATAAAATAACTAATTTTGACTATATCGAAAATTTTGAGAAAACAATATATGCTTCAATTAAGATTGAACTACTTATTAATATATCTAAGTAGAATCTAATCAATCCCCGGCAACGGCACCAAAAACTTGTTCGCCAAAAATATTTTGGTTCATACAACTGCAAAGTGTACAGTGTAGTTTATAGAATAATGACAAACAAGGTCGTATTCCTCAAGGATTGATATTCGAAACACTTAGGCTATAATAACATCGTATTCCAATTTTATTGAAGCGACCGAAAATCAAGTATTTTAACTAACTAAAATCGAAAATAAAGAAAAAGAAATAAAAATAAAAATAAATTTGTGAACCCCACAAGTATTTTCACCATCTATAGGAGCAACCTTAGGCACATAATCTCAACATGCTTCTTCCATATTAAATGCAAATAAAGTTTTAAAAACCAATTCATGCAATTCTATGGGTTCAATTCCTAAGTTAGTCTATTCCTCCTTCCAGACGATATATAAACAATTGATTAATAACAATTGTAGGTCACCCGACTTGTTACAATTATTACTAACTCCCAAAATATTTGTGAATTGAATGACTCCCCACAAGTTTGTAGGTCTCCGATTCGTTAAATCCGTTTTATGTCCAATTTGATTTTTGTCTTTGTTAGAACTCATAAATCGTCTGAAATTTTGCACTAACAAATATGACATGAAATTTATTCCCAGCGAATAAAAGCAATTATAAATAAACACTCGAATTCATAAAATAGAAAGCATGAATTGATTAATAAAACAAATAATCATATTTAACATGAATCCACAGTTTTGTTTATGCCCCTAAGATCCGAAAGATATGCCAAATACAAACTCAGAGACAAATTCGAATCAACATTAAGACATCGTTTAAGCACAGACAAGAGTTCTTAGACATAGAAAGAAAACCCCCTCTTGTCAGGATGGATTTCCCTCCTAAGCATTCGAAGCTCTTGTGCTCCCGTATATGCGAAAGCCTTGTGGTGTTCTTCGCGACCTAGCCTTTTGATCTCAAAAGCTCTTCGATTCCTTCATTCATGTGTTATTTGATGTGTTTTATCTCTATGAAGTGATATTTTTCGTGCAAGCCTTGGGTCCCTTTTATAGGTGCTTGGAGAGATCACTTGTAAAGTTGGAACGGGAAGCAAACTCTAAAAAACGCGTCAAAATAGAGTCCCACACGGCCAAAGGCCATGTGGCACCACACGACAACAGGTGTGGTGTTGGTCTCGAGCCCACAGTTGCACGCCCGTGTGAGATCACACGGGCAGGTTGTGCGATGTGATACTTTTCCCACTTTCGGTCGTGTGACTTCACACACCCGGCCCGTATGGGCTCGACTCGCGTCCTCTGTTTTTCCCCTTCTTCACACGGTTGTGTGGTTTCACACTGGCATTTCCACATGGCCATGTGACACCACATGGTCCGACCGTGTGAAGTGTTTTTGTCTACTTTCTTCGTTGTTTTGATCTTCTCTTCGCATTCGTCAATCTTTGTCGACCATTCCAACCGATATTTTTTCATTTTAAGCTATGTTTCTGCAAGAATTACAAGAATACGCAGTATCATTCCCTTTTAAGGAAACCAATTAAAAACATAGGAAATATGCGTGTAAATGCATTATATATATCATTTTAAGCCCTAAAATTCACGTATAATTTACACACATCAAAACTATACAAATGGATGTCCGACAATGTTAAGATCGAATATTTATGGAAGCAAATTGAGGTGATGAATACCAGGTTGGAGGAAAGGATGGTGGAAGAGAAGAAGCCGTGTGAGGGGAGGTCGACAAGGAACTTGGAGGCTCCACCACAACGACGAGCTCTACTTTCGATGAGCTATATGATACATGAGCATTTTCCAATCGTAGATTAGAGCTTTTTTTGTGTGGAGGAATAGAGACGAAGAGCAACAAAGGTTTGAGTTTTTTTGCTGCCAAAGAAAGAACCGAGGGTTTGATTTCGACCATGTTTTGGAGGTGTGGGTTTGAGGCACAAGTTGTTCGAGAATTTCGGAGGTGAGGGTTTGTTCTTTGAAAATTCCTAAGTTCGAAGGTGATGATGTTTTAGAGGTGATGGTGTTCGAAGAGTGGTTAATTTGGGGAAACCCTTAAAAAAGATAAAATTGGGGAAATGAAAGTAATTTTATTTTAAATTGACAATAATTAAGTATAACATCAAATTTTAAACAAATGATGTTAACAATGATGTTATAAACTAATAAAGAGTGAACAAAGACATCTATTGGAATAACCGATCTTAAAATTGATGTTATAAAGCAAGAAAATGGTGACCAAAGACATCTGCTCTAAAAAACGATGTGTAATAGCGAAAAAATCCGGTCATACATATCGCTTCACTTAAAACATGATGTTGTATAGTATAAGACATCATGAAATTCATGAAACCGATGTCTTTTAAATGACGTCTTTGAGCGTTTTTCTTGTAGTATGGAAACATATAATTGTTGGGATCCCCAGCTGCAGTAACAATTGCCCCCCTTGTGGACCCTTCATGAAATAGCCATCCACACCTACAAATTTTCTACAATGCTTATACACTTTCTTGCATACATCAAAACATATATATAACCTCAAAAATGTAGTTCCCCCTCACTTTCACGATTAGAAAGTTTTAAGACAACTGTAGAACTTGGATTACTCCTAAGCAACTCTTCACAATAGTCCCTAATCTTGCTAAACTGCTCTTTTAAAGTGCCTTGAAGAATTGACAGTGCTTTTTTCTTTGCCCTATATGCTTGTTGCCTGGATACATTAACTTTAAGTATTGTACAAAGCTCATTTCTAAACTCATTGACCCCTAACTTACGATTGTTGAATTTCTTCGCAAATATTTTTCCAATCAAACCAGACTTAAGAGTGGAGTTATTGTAGTTCCATGAACACTCATTGTGAATTCAATTAAACCTATTTACTTGCCATGATTTGTCATTCTGCATAGATGATACATAGAAATACAAATCACACCCCTCTTTTTTGCGCACTGCTTTTAATCTTCTTTTATCATTCAACACAAATGTGATTATCATTCCCTTTATATATGTCTCAATAACTTCCTTAGCTTCCTTTTTTAAACTAAAAACAAGACCCAATTTTATGTTAGGGTTTTTACTATCTGTCTTGGTATTGTATTTAGTTAAATTTGGGACACTACCCTCCTCATTTGTTTTTTTTTTCACTCTTAAACTTATCAATGTCTGCAACCCCTTCTTCAACTACCCTATCCACCCTATCTTCAGTTTGAACATTCTTTCCTTTCTCTATAACACTATCCCACTCAACATTGTGATCCACATATTTTTCAAACCCTCTATCATCATCTTCCATATTATATTCAGTATCACTAAAAAATAATAATTCTAAAGACTCGCTAGGAGATGAAGCATTCAGATTTTTAGGTGATTCAGGGACATTGCCAAGGAAAGAGACGCCAATCACAGGTTCAAAGTCATTATTTAGATTTGAGTACTCTATGTTGGAGAATTGAATATAAAGTTCTTTACTCATGTAGGTTCACAATATGCTCTAAGTAAATTAATATCTTGCTCCCTCTTCCATTTTGTTTGCTCCACAATCCCATATACATCATAATTAGTTTCTAGCACCATACTGCCCATATGCAAACTACTCCCAAATTGATGCCAGAATCTCACCTTCTCTTTATCATAGCCTAATTCTCTTACAAAATCTTTCAATTCTATTAATCCAAAGACATCCCCATTTACCCGGTCAAAAAAGTCAATAGACCCACCAAAATAATATCTCGCCGGATCATCTGTCATCATCCCACATAAAATATTTTTAATGTAAAGAGTGGATTTTGGCCAATTTCATCTACATTACAAAAAAAAAAAACAAACAAATAAAAAGCAAAACTCAGATGATGAAAAGTTTGAAACTTTGCCTTATTAAACTCAAAAATACATAAAAATTACAAAATCACACATACCATAAGCGGGACTAGGTTGGAATTCTCTTTTTTTCGTCGTGGTCTTTTCCTTCGAGCTTGAGTTCAAGTCGACAAATTACAATTTGAAACCATTAACAGTATTTTCACCGATTTGGGGTGCAAATTTAGTTTAATTTGTGGGTAACATTAAGAAAATAGGATTTGAGATTGATTTGGGGAAAAACTAGGTTTTAAATCGATTTGTGTAAGAAACTTGTGATTTGGGGGAAAAAGGTAATGAAAACCAGCTAAGTAGGGCTACTCCTCTCCTAACCTACGATTTCAAGTCATTCCGTTAGTCGTAGACGATCAACAAACAACAGGTAATGACAGTGATTAAAACTTGTAACATTGGGTACCAAACTTGATAAATTTGGAACATGGGGTATTAAAAGAAAAAAATAGGTAAACTTTGTGTACTAAGTCTGAAATTATCCCCACTAAAGTTTTATAACAAAATTGTATGAGGCTCTATTTGGATGAGAGGATTTTATACCTCCTTGATATTTGTTTGTATCTTACCCTCTTGATATTTGTTTGCATCTTACATAGAGGGTGGGTGGGTGGGTGGGTGGGTTGTTTGTTATATAGATACAAACCTCAAGGGAGTGTTTGTAACACCTTAAGGAGGAATTTGTAATTTTGGAAGATTACTTGAGCTTTTTTTTTTTTAATTAGGCTGACTCAAGGGTAGTATTTTTAATTATCCCTAATTAATATTAGTTAAACCATGCACTTCAAATTGTGAAGGCAATTTGAAGCTCTGTTTGGAGTTCACACATTAATGCATACCTGCTATTTTGAGTAGCTCTTTTAACGAATCTGGTAGAATTATTAGCTTCCCATGCTACTTTTTGGAATGTTTATTCTTCATGCGAATGGTTACTCTCTTCTTGGCTGATTGTTTACTGCTTCTACACTGGTTGAATACTTGCGATTTGCCACTGCTTGAGCTGACATATGCATGTTTCTTGAAAACAAAGATAATTCAGTTTCAGTCTTACACAAGAAAAAGAGAGGGACATATGAGAAATTAAAAAAAAATGTTGGTTGCTAGATTTACCAGGAAAAGATTGTTCTAAACAATTCGTTCATTTTCTGGGCTTGATTGAAGTATGTTTATAAATGTGGTCTTATTGAGCCGTAGTTTTTGAGAAATTTGATAGTTCCAACACCAAATGACTGAGGCTTTCCACATAAAACCAAGTTTTATATTAAGGTTTTTAACTACTGCAAAAGATGCTTAAATTCTATAGCTGCTATGTATTTTAAACAGTCCGAATCACCTGTGAACCTGGGGGCTTGACCTTGGATTCAAAACTCAATGGATTTTTGGCTAATATTATATAAAACATCTTATAAGATCCTACATCTTATATAAGATGTTAGATCTTATTTTGAAATATAGGTTGTTAAAGTCTTTTTGGCCAAAACAAGATGAAATAGCTGCATAAGACTGAGAAGCATGGAAAGATGACAGAAAAACAGAGTTACAGAAATAAGGAAAAGTATTGTGAAGAAAACCAATAAGGTGAAATTAATATTTTTATTTTGTTTATTGCAAGTAATTAGTAGAGTTACAACTTAAAGTTTGTAGCATTATGCAATTTAAAATTATGTTACTTTCTGATATATAGCAATCAGTAATTATTTTCTCCTCCTTTGCCTGTTTATTCAAAGCACTAATGATACCTAATTTAATGAAAAGGTATTTAGAAACTTATACACTATATTAAATTTTATTTCTTGATGGAGAGATTGCAGGAGTTTAATTCTTTATGGTTTAATTCGCTGATGTTACTTTATTTTTACTTATGGTTTATTCCTTTATGGTAATATTTGTAGTTTATGGACACACAAAAATGCTGTTGGAGTTGCTATAGGAGGCAACTATTTGGAACTACCATTTGTACATTATGAGGATAAAAAAATTATTGTTGTTTTGGCCCTTTTATTTTGGTAGAGGATTTTTATGTATAACTATTAACTGATATTAAATTTTTGTTGTTTTAAGTATTTTATCTTGATAGAGGGTTTTATGTATAACTGATAGTAGATTATTGTTGTTTTGGGCATTTTGAGACATTGAATTATGGACTACAATTTGAAATAGTTTAATTTCATATTTTACTCTTGTTTTATAGGTTTAATTTGTACTCCTTGAATTATTACTCCCATTTGCTGAGAATAGTGGATGTTTTATGAGCTTCACATAGCTTGGGACCCATTCTCGTCCTGGCATCCAAAACATTCGATAAAGGCTTCAAAAACTCTTGACTGTTTTCCTTTGTCTTTTAATAGACTGGAAGGAATCTTTTATCACTTGTACTGCCCCACCTTTTGTCTTTTTGGAAAGTGGGTCCCATGTATATGGAGTCACATGTCTCCACCAAGTATGTCGTGGAACCTTTTAGAAATTTGGTTTACGTGATCCCAAAGGACAACGCTTCTTGTGAGTTGGGCCCTTGTCTTTTCCAGCTGTATAGTCTTGTCGGTCGAGTTTGTGTCGGAATATTTTCCCAAACTCGGGTTTTTTATAGTTCGGGGCATGCCTGACAGATCCAATCAATCCAACGGCCTACATGCACCATGTTAAGGAATTTCTGTTAAGTTTCTTTGCTAGCCAAAATCTTGTTCTCCCATAGAATTCTTCTATTTATCTCGAAAAGTTCCTCTGCAAATCATGTGATTGATCCTGTCATTGAATTCAAAAGGAAAGATCCATTTGCTGAATTCTGAAAGAACTTGAATGGATATTTGAGTTTGTCCATTTCAGTTAGACAAACCCAAAGTCCCCATGCTCGTTGTGTAGAAGCTTCGTCTTTTGGGATTGCTCCTACCAGTAATTGTATTTTTTCCCATGAAGATGCCTTTAGGTATTTCAAAGCATTTCCATCCGGTCTTCTAAGTTTGATGAAATGAAAAGCTTCATTAAAGCCTTTCTTTGTTGGTTCTAGAGTTGCACTAATGAAATACAGTTCCAAAAATCTCATCTGCCCAAATGTGGATTATTAGCCCAAGTCTCATAAACAACTTCCCCAATCCATTTCGATAACTTTAAAATTTCTGAACACAATATATATTGAAGCTAAAGATCCAAAAGTATACCATTCTTGTACTTCATTTGGATGACTTCCCGGTTTCATCCAAACTCTTGGGTATTTGCCTGAGATATCACTCATTGTTTTTCTTGGGTTAATACCTCTTCTTGTAACCAATTTCCCCCATTGTCATTGATAAACCTGCATTGGAGAAATCTTAATCTCGTCAGTTTGAACCTTAGATTTGACTGTTTATGGCCTAAGATTCAACTCTCCCTCTTTCACTCCAGAGGTGCTGGGTTGACTTGAAGACTCAGGTTATGACATCAGAGCTTCAACATTCATTTCAGTTTATACATCCTTAGGGGATGCATCAACTGCAATACTTGCAATTATGGTATTTGAATCCATAACCTCTGGGTCAGAGCCCCATTCTCTAATCGTCCCTTTCTTCATCGTAGGAGATACAGTCTGGAGGAGAGGCCCTTGCAGTGCTAAGAACAATTTGTCCTTGAGAGAACTGGCATGCTCGTCTTTGACTAGAAATAAATTTTCCCAAAATATCATTCTAGACTCTCAAGATTTTCCCTGAGGTGTCTTACTCGTTTAAGGACCTCGTCACCAGCGCGACCTTCCATGTCGTGTCAAGAAAACTGCAAGAACATTTTTATGAGATTTTATAATGACAATATCATAACCATAATATTGACATTCAGCTTGTCGTCTAAGTAATCTAGCCTTTTTCTGATTTTGATTCAATTTTATTTTTTAGAAAAGCCTTGACACTTGAATTATCAATTTTTAAAGTAAACTTTTTAGCCAATAAAAATAGAGGCCATTGTTTGAAAGTCTTTCTGACTGCAAAAAATTCTTTTTGGTTATATGTCATCGATTTGCTTCACTGTCTGTAAATTGACAGCTGCAATATCTGAATGGCACTTCTCCATTTGGTGTGGCTTTTGTAAGGACTGCTGCCACCAATAACTAATGGTATTTGCATATAGAACCAACTCATCCTCGTCTTGTGGTATTACAAGTTTCGGAAGATTTTTGCAAACTTCCTTAAGTTGTTTTATCCCATCTTGATGTTCACCTTCCCATTTGAATATTGCATACTTTTTGAATAATTGGCCACACACTTTCCTGTAATGTGTTAGATTGTTTATGAACATTCCAGCAAAATTAACAACTCCGAAAAAACTTTGAAGTTGTTTCTTATCTTTGAGGATGTCTTGAAATCTTTGTATTTTCTCCATAATATGGTTTGTAGGATAATCCCAGATTCATCAATTTCAGTTCCGATGTATTCAATTTGTCTTGTAGCAATCACTACCTTCTTTTCTGAAAATACTAATCCTTCATTGTGCCAAACATCTGAAAATATTTCCAAATATTTGAGATGATCCTTCATGTTCTTGGATTGAATTAGGATATCATCGATGTATACAAACATGAAACTGAAATAATCCTTGAAGAAATTATCCATCTTTCTTTGATATATATGCGGTGCGTTAGCCAATCCCATAGGCATCACGTTCCAAATATAGTGTCTTTATGGTGTGGATAAAGTTGTGAACTTCTTACTTTCTTCCTCCATCCCAACGGTAAAATCCAGACTTGCAATTTAACTTTGAGAATATCTTGGCACCTTTGATACAGTTAACCAAATGTTCTCCACTTAGGATATAGTATCCATCAAATCCTAAAATGTTGTTAATCCCCTTGTAATTAATAACAAGTCTTGACTTTCTTCTTTTGATTTCTCCGTGGTTCTTGACTAAGAATGCGGACTCATATGGACCCTGGTGAAATCAACTTAAGGTCCACATGTTCCTTAAATATTTTCTGCATATCTTCACGATCCTCCTAGTTCATAAGGATTGGTTTGAACCTCACGAACTCATATTCATTCCCCGGTTTGACCTTTAAGGATGTTTTGAGATTGTTCTTATCTCACCATGCCAAAAGGTTTTCATTATAATTCCTTTGGATCTTCTTTTTGACATCCTCGAGTGATATTTGTTCTTTAATGGTAACATCACTCTGTGGATTCTCCATTAGGCTCATCATTAATTTTGCAATAGCCTCTGGAAATACTCGTTATTCTCCTTGTATTCTGAATGAATACAAATTATTATTATCCTATCTCTTTGTATCTTTCTGCTCTGAACCGTATTGCCGAGAGGATAATAATGTATCACCAAATCTTCTTTTATCCGTCATTTTTGGATTTTGATGTTTGGCTTCATCACCACGCTTGCTGCAAAAATTAATAGGCATTTTTCTGTAAAATGCTTCTCACAGCCTCTAGACAATAATCTTATGATCACATAATGTTGTGAAAATAAGTCTTCTCGTCTCATTTTGTTGTGTAAATCACTTGAATGGTTGTAGGAAATTATTTCCTAGCAAAACATCTGCTCCTGTATCATGGAAATAGATTGGTGGCGTCTTCACTTTGTACCATAGGGTAACTGCATGCACATCCGATCATGATTTTTTCTTGTTTAATTCCTCAATTAAGGATAAGTTCTTTTAGAGAAATCTCTTTCTGCAATAGCTGGTAAATCTTCTCCAATTTCTTTAGGAAAAAAATCTGGCTTTGCAGTACATATTCTGACACCTGAATCAATATAGGCGGCAAAATACTCGGCTTTGTTTTCAACATATAACATTCCAATAGAAATGTATATGGAGAATGGGCTAGTGGTCATCTGATTCTAGAACTTTTATTAGCCACTGTGAACTTCATTTCGTCTTGTAATATTTTCCAAGGTTTATGATTCTCAAGAAATTCAATACTCAGTATTAACTGCTCTGGATTTTTCTTGTTGTCCCTGTGATAGTCAACTCAATTTCACCTATTTTTAGGCTTTCTTGATATCTTCCAACTATAGGTTGTTGTAGATAATATAGGACATCACAAGGAAAAATATTATCCTTTTGAGTGATGTCAAATATATATTACTTCAACTTCTCAATCCTTCTGAACATTTCAGCTCTCCTTGTGTTCTGAAAACATTTGGGATTCGCTGAACTGTACTTGGTCTTTTTTCTTCCCAACGGCTACAACTTATCATTCTGTCTTGTTGGAAAGACATCCTCCTTGGCTCAAATCTGAGACTTTGACTTTTGTTGAAAACTAGTTGATCTTGAATTTTCATATCTCCTTTATAGTTGGAGATTCAATAAATTCTGTGAAACCCACCCTGGCAAAATTCTCAAATATTCTTAAGACTTTAATAAATTCATTTCTCAAGAATACTTATGCATGATGTGTATTCGAGAGAGCATAGGAAATCTTGTTTGTGATCGAGTAAGGTCTCTTTTCCTTCTTTCATCAAATTGACTCTTTTAAAATCTTGATGAAGTGTTAGGACTCTGCTGAAATCTCGGGCCTTGTTTGTTTATGTTTCCAAGAGCCTATTTCTACTTTCCAATTATTCATAAAAGTGGAATCATGATTGTCCATAAAATTTTCAATGGAAATCATCATTTTCATTTTCTATTTTTCACATAAAACAACATCCCAAACCTATAATTTCTATTCTCAAACCTATACACTACCCTACATCACTCATCAATCACTATTCTAATATTTTAACTCAATTATAAATATGGGACCCACCACTATCAACTTTATCAACTTAAAATATTACTAACTTTAAATTATATCTAACTAATGTGACCCACCACCTACAATCTTACAAATATAATATTATATATTCAAATTAAAGTATTGAAAGTGGATCCCACCACTATCAACTTTTCAATTATTATATACATAAAATAATATTTCAAAACTAATCAACCAAACACAATCTCATTTTCAACTCTACATAAAACACATTTCAACTCATTTATCCAAACGTAATTCCAATTTCCACACGAAAGCCAATAAATTCAATTCTCAAAATTCTATTTTCAACTTTAAACGGAAATGGACCATGGAAACATAAACAAACAGGCCTCGATCTCCCAAATTGTATGCAATTCTAGGATAGACGTTAAATGCTAATTTTTCTGCATACAAATTTCCTGTGACCGCTCCAAGGCATGAATCCTTGAGATTTGATATTCGCTTGTCAAAGATAGCTAGGTTGAGTGGAGAATCAATTTCTTCCTTGAATGTTGCTTTAATAATAACTCTTATGGCTCTGATATGTATCCATCAGAGTGTCTTTGCAACTTCTCTCTTAACACTGCTTTTGATCTCTCGAACTTCCCAGTGAGGGACCAACTGCATCTCGATCGGGTTACCAGTGAACTCCATCGAAATAGAAAATTCTCTGGTAGTTACCCTGTTGATAATTTTATGTTTTATGTTACGAAACCCCATGTTATCCAAAGCTTTCTCTATTGCTCCAATAGTAAAACCATCATATATCTGAAGTTTTGGATCTTCTTTCATAATCCTCATCAGATTCTTATGAGAAACTGTAGTATGAGAGAGGAATCCCGACATATCCTCCCTAACCATCTGTTGAAGAATTTCTTCCTCACTCTGATTCTGAACTAGATTCACTTGCATCGTCAGAATATATCTCTTCTTCATAGATGCTTTCATCTAAGGATAGATCCTCAAATTGATACACCTGGATCAAATCTTGATAATAGACAGCTTCTACGAATTATGGGTTAGCTTCAAACTGTCTAATGGGTAACCAGTCGAGATATGTCCTCTTGCTCCGCATGTCCAACAATTACAATCTTTAAAACTATCATTAGCTCTAGTGTGAGCTCGGCTGAAAGTTATTCTTCCGAGGGTCCTGCTGGTACTTCCTTGATTAGAACCTGATGAAGAGGTTCTACTCCTTCTTGGTGTTGGTCTTTGCCCTGATTTATAACTTTGGACTTTTTGTTTTGACTAAAACCTTCTAGGTTTCCATGAAGACCTACTGCTTTTGCTGCTACTTCCACGGTTGTATGGATGGCTTCTATGTTTCTTTTTCTTATGCCTCCGTGGTTGACCTCCCACAACTGTTGGGATGTAATCATCTTCTCAATATAAAGGAACCGTTTTATTAATTCCACGTAGTCTATTATAGTTCATGTAAAGTGTTGCATGTTGGCACCATTCAGATAACTTGGCCTTTAGGAAAAACATTCTTCTGGCCACTGTATTTAAATCAGCTGCATTCTTATATTCTCTGATAAGCATTTCTCTCCAGGGACTTGGTATCTTCACAAAGATAATTGCGAAGCTTCTTTATCTTCCACCTTGGACTTCCATCGGTAATCGGTGAACAACTTGATATATTCATCAATATGACAAATCATGTAACTCGAGGCATTAGAGGGCTTGTTTATATCTTTTTCTTTTTTCTTCTTCCAATTTCTCAAAATAGCATGTGCCGATAAAATGGATTTTAAATAATTTTGCCATATTATCGACAATTCGTTTCAATGACTCTCCAGTTGTGACGCTGCTTTTCATTTCTGATCCACTCATATCTCATGCAATCTTTACAGATCCTTCAAGACTCATCTCATGGAGTAAGATGAGTCCATCCTTTGTAAGATCGAGGGTACCTGCTGCAATCTTCATAGTCGATGGCCAATCATCAATAAGGACTTCTAGATTTTTTAAATCTGGGACATCCAGATTTAACATCAATTCATATAGATGTATCGGATCGAGTTGCGATTTGTCATAAAGCATATTATAAAGATTTGGCTTTTTGGAACGTTGTCAAGATCCTGAAGCAATAGTATCTCCTCTTGTAGTGAAATCACCAGCGTGCGACATTGGTTCATCTCCATGATGTGAACATGTACTTTCTGCAAAGTTGGGATCAAGTGGTGGTGGTGGATGTGGTCTTTGATGTTGGTCACGAATAACCAAAGATAATTCATCTCATGCGTTCATCTTTAAATCTACAATTCCTAATCTTGCGAAAAATTCTGCAAGGTCGTGTAGATCTTTAAGACTAATCTTCTCCATCACTTTTTTAGTTTATGATAGATTTTTCTTTGATGATAGTAAGGAGCTTTTCATCGTCTGTCATGCGTCGTACAACTTCAGTCGGTTTCCCATTTTGGTGTAAATAGGGTACTGTTCTGAAATCAATACGTTTCTTCCCTCCGGATGAACTTGGTCTATCCTCCAGATTCTTGACTCATTTCTAAATATCATGAAGGACTTGAAGAGTCTCCTTCTGATATTTCACCAGCTTCTCCATCTGATTTTGGATCTGATGTACTTGTGTAGGTATATGATTATGGCGGTTGCCATAATTTTGCACCGTCTTCTGGACTTCTCTAAAATCTTTTGAGAACTTAGATGTGTCTGGAGGTATCTCGTTCCATTCTGGTATCCCATCAGGATTCATGATTTTGATGGGCTGCTTCATGATGATTCATAAGATCGACATATAATATCTGATTTACTGTAAGGAAACTCAGATAATATGCTGCTTGTTTGTCGTATGATCTCAAGATTTCTCTATCGACTCCTGCGATTTCTTTTTCAACAAATTAATTGTTCCAATATGTTACCTTGTCATGGTGTTCTTGTGCATACATCGTTAAAATTTGACGATATCTTATGTAGCTTTAAAATTGGGCATTCTTAATATTTTCCCATTTTGTATGAAAGAAAATGGAGGAAAATGCTATGTTTTTGCAGATTCGGAACGTTGAATTACTATTAAGTTGTTACCAGTTCAAACATATTTGAATGCAGTGGCGGATCCACTTGGTCACTTGTACCCCCAATTTTAGAAAAACAATTGCTTAAACAATAATATTAATAATATATTTGTACCCCCTTAAAATCATATTTTAACAATTAAAATTCATAAAAGTAAAAATATCTTACTTACTTTTGACACAATCTCCCACATTTTCTTTCCACAAATCCAATAAACTGTAATCTGGTTTAATATTTTAATTAGCTTAATTAATATTTATCATTTAAATAAAATATAAACTAAACACAAATAAGTTAATGATTTGAAGTAGGAATCAAGAAATCAATTAACAAGATAACTGAACTTATTGCGTCAATGGAATATAAATGAATGAAATGATCTCAATTTTTAATCGTATTTATATTGAATGTAAATGATTTTGTTTTGATGTTGTGAAAAAAAAAAAATAATTATGTTTTATCATTTGAATTTAATTGTTGAGTGATTTGTTATTGGGTTTAGTATGAAGTTAGTTGTTAATGAAATATCAATTAGGATTTGTGGATTATGATTGTAATTGTGGATTTATCAAGAATTGGAGTTATTTTATTACATAGTTGTATTCTTATTGTTTACAAGTTTAAGATGATCGTATCATAGACCGCTTTCAAAAAATGAAGACGCATAGAACCCAATTGTAATTTATATTTTTAATAATGTGTATTTTCTGTTTATTTCAATATTTTGGGTTGTACAACTTAAGTACTAAATACTGTTTATGCGCATATTTTCTTTTAAAATATCTATCGTACCCTCATTTTTAAATTTTTGGATCCGCCACTGTTTGAATGTCTGTTTATTGTTTTATTTAATCAAAATATATTAATTTGTAAGTTCTTGTTAAATTATCCAAAGTATAGGTATATAAAATATTTATTTGTATTTTGTATATATAAAGTTTTTTGGGGCCATGGCCCAAAAAGTCGTGGCAATCCTTATCTCTTCCTTAATATAACACCATGAATGCAAAGCTTAAATTAAAACAATGTGCTAAGATCTCTTAAAGGCTCTGTTGTCTTTTCCTACTTTGGTAATTATTTCCTCTATAAAGTAGGTTAGGCGCAGAAAGAAAATTAAAACATATTAAATCGGAGAATAGCCAATATTAATCGTCCATATCTAATTAGAGTTCAGGTTTGTTAGACTACATTCCCACTTTATGGAACCTCATACGAGAAATAAAAGGGTCTTTAAGAATAAGAGCTATCAAAGGTTGTTATTAAAAGTTTGAATTTATTTATTTATTAGAGTTCAGGAATACGTACCATGAGACTACTAGAGATTAAATTCAAGAAAATGTTTTTATTTATTTATTAAAAGTCTAAATTTATTAATATTAATCATTATTGACACAAATAAATTTGAACTACCCAAATGAAAGTAGGAAACAATCATATAAAGACCCATTCGTTATGTTTCTTACTCGTAGAATTCGAAAATAATATAGGAAAAAAAGTAACTTTTGCATAGGTTTTCTTTAAAAAAAAAAAAGAAAGAAAAAAAATAAAAAAATTGAAGAATTAATGGATATTTTGAACCTGAAGGGTAAACAGAATGCCGGAGCACCTAAACAATAAATGGAAAGGCGACTACATAGAATACACATAGGGGAGGCTGCACAGTCCACTCAATTAAAACCAATTAAATATTTACTTACAATTAGATGATTTAGTCAATTGTCAAATCAAATTGAATGATATCATTGTTTTTTCCCAGTTCCATGCTTAAATAGATTTTTTGGATCGTTTCATTAATAAAAATCAAGCCTGGCCCGCGGGCCAGCCCAGCCAGTCCGAAGTTTGGACCAATTGGGATGCATTTTTTAGGCTCGGAAAAAGCCAAGCCTATTTGGCCTAGACCGGATGGCCCGCAGGCCGGGCTAGCCCGACTTTTTCGGATCGGCACGAATTTTTTCTACATAAAGCATATGTATGGGTTAGGTTGGGCCAGACATTTTTTGCGGCCCAACCCATGGCCAACTCTACTTTCAACACTTTGTGCCAATGGAATCCTTAGTTTGGAATACTGAGGACGGGATTGGATAACCTTTCATTTTGAATTTTTTTTTTTTGATAGATAATAGTGATGACAAAATCTTTTGAAAGAAAAAAAATAATTTTGGATAGTGTGATTGAGTATGAGATCAAAATGTAATGGTAAAAGTTGATTTGATATAACAATAATTAAATAATAATTAAGTATAACTGATAGTAACAATGGCGGAGCTAGGAAATGATAATAGGGTCAGTCAATACAGGAAAATGGGTTGGGCAGAATAAAACTCAAGAAAAATCATATAAATTCTAACTAATTGTTTTTAAAAAAATTTCTTACTAATATTTTTTTTAAAAGAAGCGGGCCGTAGGTTAACCCTAGATCTGGGTTAGAAGTTAGAAATATGCGAGTGAGCGAATAGTATAAATTTTGGAATAATGTGGGATTTATTTTGATGAGTATTTTGGAAAATGAGTAGAAGTTATTTGTTGGAGAAAAAAAATGAATAGTGTATTTTCTGAATATATTCATAAACATTCACATTTTGGGTAAAAGATTATCTATGGGAACGAAAATGCATTTTTTAATAAGCAATCGTAGTTTGAATACCCTCTTATCTTTTACTTTTATTTTCTTTTTCCAATCATCCCAAAATAATATATTTTTTTCTTTTTCAAAATTGTGGATATGTCATTTTTTACGTTTTACTATTTTTTAAAACTATAGTAAATTTTGCATCTTGAAAATACTTATCTCCTCAAATCTTGAACCACTATAAATAAAGCCTTGCCCTTAACCTTCAAAACCTCAAAAATCTTATAGCTAGTAAGGTCTCTTAATACCTCCAATGTCCACCATTCAAAACTTATCCCATTCCCCAAAACCTGACAATGTTGAAAAGTTGCTAAACGAGCTACCAAAAGCGTGTTTCTGGGAAGCCAAGGAAATCTGCCAATGGGAAGGCTTTTGGTTTCTAACCCCTTTGATCGAGCCCGCCATCACCTTCAGATCAACCTTCCAGGCTCGTGATGACGACGTTCTCCTCGCTTCAACCATGAAAACAGGGACCACATGGCTCAAAGCGCTCTCCCTTTGCATCATGCAAAAGAGAAGTCACCAAAATCCTCATGAACTTGACGATATTTTAACCACGGGAAATCCTCATTTCCATATTCCTACTATAGAAGGCACAATTTATGCAACTAAGACCCCACCGTTCGACATCTACGACGCATCAACTCCTCGTCTTCTCCACACGCATCTGTCATACGCCGTGCTTCCGGATTCTGTCAAGAATTCTGCGTGCAAAATTGTGTACATTGCCCGGAACCCAAAGGACACTCTGATCTCAATGTGGCATTTTTTCAATTCTGTTTTCAAACCAAATCAAGACCCAATTCCACTAGAAAAGGCATTGGATATTTTCTGTTCTGGGGTCCATCTGTATGGGCCTTTCTTCGAACATGTGGTGGACTACTGGCAAGAGAGCCAAAAATGGCCTCAAAAAATATTATTCATCAAGTATGAGGAGCTGAAAAGTGATCCAAAGCAATATGTATCCAAAATTGCTGAATTCTTGGGGAGGCCTTTTTCAGATGAAAAGGAAGTTTATGAGGTTCTACGGAGGTGCCGTTTGGAGAGGCTAAAGAATATGGAAGTAAACAAGAGTGAATCTGTTTTTACTATTATACAAAATAAATCATTTTTCAGGAAAGGTGAGGTTGGGGATTGGAAGAACTATTTGACACCTGAGATGGAAGAACAGATCAACCAAATATGTCGCATCAAGTTTGAGCCCTTTGGCCTCTTTCTTTAATTGTGTGTGCTTGTTTTCAATTTTGAATAAAAAAGGCTTAATTATAATATTCATCCCATATTTGTACCGGTGGTGATACTAGTCTCTTAAAAAAAAGATGTGACAAATGACAATTCTTAGGCAAATTTATTAAAATAATAGGATTATTAAAACATAAGAACCAATGGTTTTAATATTGTAAGTGAATACAGTGATGGTGAACCATTTTTTGTGTGTGTTTTAAGTACCCATGTTACATGGTTACTAAAACACGGTACTAGTTTTATTCGGAAGACAATAGATTTGCTTCCTTATTAAAGCAGGGCTGAAATAAATACGAACGAATTGTTTTCAGCTGAATTATAAAGATAAAAGAAAGTTTGAACAAAAGACAATTTTAGCATCGCTGTTTTCAGTCCAAAAACAAAGAAAGAGAAAAGGAAAAAAATGTCAAGAAGTAAATAAATGAAAGCATATAAAAAGGAAAAGATGAAGAAGACCTCCGTTGAAGTTGCAGAGAAACAATGAAGAGAAAATATCTCTGGTTTTAGCGTATTATCTTGATTAATTGATTACAATGTATTGAGCCCCTAAGATATATACAATCCGTATTACAGAAAACAACAAAAATAAGGAATAACCAAATCAATCATTATTTACAAGTTTGTTATGCTTTGCATAAGGGTGAGTGTGTGTGGGTTTGTTGATCGGTGAAAATATTCCCCGCAGCATGGTGGTCCAAAGTGTCATCAGATCAAGGTGCGGTGCTCCTTGTTAATATCCTCTTTCTTTTCATCTTGTTTGTTGATTAATCTCTGATACTCCCCCTCAAGATGGGAGTAAATATTAATTATTCCCATCTTGGACAATAAGAAATGAAAAGCAGAACTTGTCTAAGCCTTTGTGAGAAGATCAACTACCTGAAATCGTGAGCTAACATGAACTAATTGAATAACTCCTGATGAAACTCATTCTCGAAAAAATAGAAATCCAATTCAACATGCTTGGTCCTTTCGTGTAAGATTGAATTCTTCGTTAAATGAATGGCAGATTGATTGTCAAAATAAAGAAGAGCTGGTTTGATGGACTGAACACAAAAATCTTTCAATAAATAAGATAACAAAATGATTTCGCAACTGGCCTGGGCGAGGGCTCTATATTCTGCCTCTGCAGATGATCTTGAGGCGGTAGCTTGCTTCTTAGAACGCCATGAAATCAATGAATTCTAAATGAAAATGCAAAATCTAGTAGTCGATCTTCTTGTGTTTGGACAGGAAGTCCAATCAGAATCACAATATCCTTTCAATTGCATATCGTGGATTTGAAGAATAGAAAAGACCTTGCCCAATGGTACCCTTTTTAAGTACCTCAATATACGATAAACATCATGCAAATGTGCTTGGGTGGGTTTATCCGTGAATTGTCTTAAAATATGAACACCATATGTGATGTCCGGTAGAGTGACTGATATAATATATAAGCCTTCTGATCAGACGTTTGTAGCTTGTAGGATCTGAAATAAGGGGATCATAGCATTTTGTGAATTGGTGGTTCATCTCAATAGGTGTTTCGAGAGGCTTGCACCCTAACAATCCGGCATCTTATCAAGAGTATACTTCCTCAAGCAGATTTGTAACCTTTGGAGGTCCTAGCAATTTTCAATCCAAGAAAATATCTCATAATGCCCAAGTCTCCAATTTTAAACTGATTTTGAAAATGAGATTTAATTTCCGTGATCAGTTCAAAGTTGGAGCTCCCAATTAAAATATCATCCACATAGACAAGTAATGCAACAAATCCTTCAGTTTGAAACCAATTCTAATCAAGAAAGTAGTGAGCTTGAAATTATATTGTCTCGAAGCTTGTTTCAATTCGTAAATAGATTTGTGAAGTTTACATACCAAATTCCCCGTACGATCTGTCTCCTCCTCAATGAGATGGTCCTGTGGAACTCTCATGTAAATAGTTTCGTCAAGATCCCCATTGAGAAAATCATTATGAACGCCAAGCTGGTATAGATGCCAATTGTTCATGGTAGCAATAGACAGAAACACCCGTATAATAGTAATTTTAACCACCGGGCTAAATATTTCTTGATAATCAAAGCCTTCTCGTTAAGTGTAGCCCTTAGAAATAATTGAGCCTTGTATTTATCAACTGTCCCATCCGGCTAATACTATGTCTTGAAAACGTATTTACAGCCAATGGCACGATGGCCAGGAGGTAAGGTAGTGAGAGTCCAAGTGTGATTTTCAACCAAAGCACCTAATTCATTAGTTATGGCTTCTCTCCAGTGAGCATACTGAACTGCCTCATGGTAATGAATAGGATCTCGAGCAACTGAAATAACCAAGGCAAAAGATTTGTACGGAGTGGAGAGATGAGAGTAGGTAAGGAAGTCACCTAAAGGATGAAAGGTATAATGCATATTATGAGAAGAAGATATCAATTTTAAAAGATTACAGTGGTAATCCTGGAGGTAGGAGGGTGGCTGTCGAATTCTATGAGGGCGCCGAGAGAGATTTTTAGAGGAAGCAATGAGATCGGGAGATAATGGAGGAGAAATAGAAGATGAGTGTGGGATGGACGAGTCAGTACCTGAGATATGAGTATCATTGTGAAAGTCGCTATCAGTAAGTTAGTATGAGAATCTATTGCTAGAAAAAGAAAGACTGGGATGTCTGGAAGAGGTGGAGGTAAAACAAGTTCAGTGAAATTATCGTGAAATGACGCTGAGGGGTATGGATTACAAGCAATATATTGTGCAAATAGGAAGATGTTTTCAATAAACATGAACATTCCTTGAAACTGTTACATTGAATGTGGTGATATGAAGGACTTTGGTTCAATGTGGTGAATACGTGGAGACATAACATAGAGTGAGATGTGAGTATGTGGGGACAATCTTGAAAATGATTTCAAATGGTCTTTTATTTGCAAGGTAGGGAGTTGGGAGTCTATTTCTTAAATAAACCACAAAGAAGAATAGAATCTCCCAAAATTGTGGAGGTACGTAAGATTGAAACATGAGTGCGTGGGCAACATTAAAGATGTGTTGTTGCTTGCGTTCCACAATTCTGTTTTGTTGTGGGGTATAGGGACATGATTTTTGATGAAAGATGCCTTTGGAAGCATAAAATTCGGGCATGTCGAACTCAAGGCCATTGTCCTGTTTCTTTTTTGTTTAATGAACATTGAAATGGATTTTGAAGAAGTGTGATATGGTTTTGAAGAATTTATTTAGTTTCTAATTTTAGTTTAATGAGGTACACCCAGGTTATTCGACTATGATCGTCTACTGTGGTTAAGAAGTATTTATGACCTTATAAAGTGAGAGTGGAATGAGGCCCCCATATGTCACAATGCAATAAATCAAATGGTGATAAAGAAACAGAAGTGTTGGAATTAAACGAAAGCTTCTTTTGTTTAGAAAGATGACTAATGTTACAATCCCTTTGATATCTATGGATTACATTAGGATCAATTCGTCTAATGAGCTGAAGCCTTTGATGAGATGAGTGACCTTGAAAGAATTATAGCACGGATAAATAGAAAAAGTTTCGCAGAGTAAGGATGTGATTGCAAATGTGGTCACATTCAATCTCACGTGCAGCGGAATTTTGGAAACAATAAAAGGACACACGAATTAAAAATTGTCTACAAGCCAACAAGCTTGTAGACGTTCCAAGTTGGCAAAACTTTCCACTAGTAAAAATCATTTGATACCGTATACAAAAATACTAAAACCAACTAGTAGAAACTCAACGAAAAACTCCTATCTATAGTATATCTGATCTATGTAATTCAACTCATCCAACAATAGACATGTGTGGACTTTGTTAATCACAATACTAAAAACAATGGATGAAAAACTAACAAACACAATCTGCAGGACTGAATATAATCTCAGATGTAGCCACATTCGAGATTGCATCCAGGGCAGTGAGACTTCTTGTGCTTGAATGACTCTTAAAACTCTCAAGACTCTTGTAACTATGTGGTATGTCTTATGTGTTTGTTGTGGACGTCCTCTTCTCTTTATATAGGCGTCCAAGTCTCCAAGTCCTTCAAGAAACCTAATACACAAGGAAATAAGATATATACAAATATATGACAAGTAAATCACTTATGTTAGGAAACATGATAACTATCCAAGAGTCCTAATATATTAATACCATATCAATATGATTTCTTTCCTAATCTAAATAAGTCCTAGTCATACCATAAGTTTAGAAAGGCAAAACAATTAAAAATATAATCTTTTATTTTGGTAATTTATTTTAGGCGGTAAAAATCGCCGTAACAATCTCCCCCTTTTTGCCTTTCTGGACAAAACACTTATCAAGCACAAAACAAACTAACTCCCTCTTAATATAACAACTCCCCCTAAATATCATGCTGAGTAAAAATACTGAACTAGATGCAATCACATATCAGATCACATTCATAACTGCAACAAAAATATCATAAGAGAGTTTTAGCAAGTTATCAACAACCAACAGCAAATAAACCTAGCAGGAGAATAGTGTTTAGTACATCCCAGATTAAATATTATAAAGTTCATTATTGGACACATTCGTATCCATTTGTCCTTCAGACTTAAACTGAAGACCTTCATCGCCTTCACCCTATCCAGTCAAAGGTGCAAAAGCAGAAGAAGAACATCTGGCCGCAGATTTTCAGAATTTGATCATCGCCCCCGAGGCCTCGCCGCCATAACTCCCCCCTTCGCAGAGTGCTTGGTCCAGCCACGTTTTCCCCTTTTGGCCGTAAATATAGCCAATGATATGTTGCAATTCGCATCAAGAGCGATGAAGTGAGCAACTGTTGCTCGCCAGATGCAAGTTGTACCGTAAAAAGGCAATGTAAATGGGGACATAGGGGATGTTAGAGAAATGGGAGCCGGAATGTTGCCAACATCCCGGAACCACATACGAGGCCACCCAAACAGACCCAGGGACAGGGGGCATCAACATTTGGAGAAGCAACAAAGATAGGAGTTTCGGGAGCGGTGGAGCATCGCTGATAGACAAGGTATAGATCAATAATTCGATTTTGAGGCGAGCAGGGGTCGAGAAACATGAAAGACCCAGGCTGGTTGGTGAAGTGATCACCCTCCCTTGGTTCAAATACTTGAGAAACCAGGATTTTATAGATGAGACTCGAGAACGATAAGGACCAGGATTTGGACTCACTTGTAGCAAAGAATGTTACCTCCTCGAAAGCCAATTTGCCAAAATTAAAGGGCGCCTCTTTCCCAATTTGGTATAAAACTCGTGCATGCGTCCTTGTGACAATGTAATTATTCATAGAAGAAGACCAGTTTGCACAACCGATCTTGTGCAAAAACCTATAAAAGGACGTAAGGGGGGAAGAGACAAGTTTCTGGGAATGGGCAGGCCATTCTTGGATACGACCACCGGTGAGAAATCAAGCCATTTCATTGTAATCAGTGGGTACCTCACCCTCCTCAAAATCAGTCATGTCAAAGAAACGATTGATGATTGAGGGATTGAAATCATAGATCTTATTGTGAACAAAAACCTTGCCAAACTTAGGAGATCGTCAAACTGCAATTCTAGTAGACATGTTAGCATAAAACTCACAAACCACAATATCAATATAAGGAAGAGCAGTATCAATCGTGGTCAACAAATTCCTTTCCTCAAAAAATCGATTCAAATTGTACTTGGCAAAGTGCTCATAATCGCGACATTTCTCATCAATGAAAGAACAAGAAATTAAAGCATGAAACCTGGAAGCTGCAGCAGCTATGTAAAATAGCTCAGAGTGAGCTCTCCCAATATCGAACTCACAGTCAGATGTGTCATCGGATGACATCACATCCTCCCCTGCATCTTCAGTAGCAGCCTCCTCCTGTTCTTCAGCCATCAATTCATCACCAACTTCATCAACCATAGCCTCATAATCAACCTCAGTGTCTGGTTCCTTGGAGCCATCAAAATCCTCATCACTCGAGTCATCGAACTCGGAACTCGATTTAGCTGCAGTTAGTGTAGGCTGGGATGTGGTCACATCCTTGGCCACACATTTGCCCTTTTTGACTTTCTGAACCATTTGTGCCAAAGGAACATCATCATCACTATCGTTGGGCTCAGGATGCGCATGTTCTCTGGGCTGAACAACAAATTGGTTCACATTATCGTCGGAATCACTGAAAGCCTTTTCGAACGTTGCACATTGGGGTTTCCCAAAGGTCCATGAACAGTGCGAATTACCTCAAAATCCGGAGGATTGTCGATGTCTATTTCATTATCTTTTTCCCTGGGAAGAACAGAGGCAAGGGCCTCGTCTTGAAATGGAACTGGGATGATAGCGGTGGGAGTTGAACTCGGAGAAGATGGGTGCTCAGGTAGAGAGGATGCCAGACCTAGTTCCTGGGGTGTGATTAGACAGAGATGCAGTCCCAGATGCAGGGACATTTACAAACCCAAATGCAGGGGCATCTTAATTGAACGCGGTGCAAATTTGTTTGGTGATGGCGGAGTGATGGTCTCTGCGATGACCTCTGTGGGAGTGGAGGAAGGAGTTGCAATGGTCTCAGGTGGTATTGAACTCTTCGTAATCGTAGAAGAAGACGGATTCTGGGCAGATGGAGATGCAGTGTCAGATGGGGTTCCATCTTTGACAACATTCTGAATAGTACTTTCTTCCATGGACTTGTCAGACTTCGGGCTTTCGGAATTATGCGAGGAGGATGATGATTTGTTGGGGGCTTCCAAAGAGGTTTTTGATGGAGGAAACATATCTGGCCATGGTGAGATAAGTCCTGCAGATAAATTCAAGCCACAAAAACAACACTTCGAAATTTGTGAGAGAGAGAGAGAGAGATAAAATGTACTCAAGTGCCTGCAAATATATAGGGATTAAAAGAAATTAGAATCAGGCACACAAATCGATGTACAAAAGGAAAGGTTTTAATTGGGAAAGAATTCCTCAGGGAAAAATCGAAAATTAAGGAAAGAATCAGGAGCCCAATTAATCTCAAACTCTAGTTCACAAAGTGTCCAAATTATGTCAACTTGTGATAAGATCAAAAATAAGATTTACCCCGATCCTCCAAATCGGTTCAACCCACAAAATATATCCATCAAGATTTCAAGATTTTGGGAAGAGAAAAATATCTCTCAGATAATATATGGAAACCAAATCTCAGCAAAGAATCCAAAAACACCAGGACATGCAAAACCTAATATGTCTAATGCAGCAAACAAACGCACACAAGAGGTGAAAAGTGTTGCAGTAATGGATATAGGTTCAAATGTCGTCACATTTTGAGTCACACCTGTACTAATTGATTCAATGAATCGCAATCTGAAATTCCAGCTTTTCACGAATTTTCGAGTTTTCTTCAATTTTTCCAAGTCTCATGAGGGAGTTAACCAACAGGGAGTTTTCTCTCAAATGCCATAGGTAGCTTTTTTTCACATGATCATGCCTTTTTAAACAGCAATACGGTTGAGGAAATTGGTCACAAGAAATAGCTTCACACAATGGGTTGGTAGCTTTTTCCTAGAAGGCCTCCAATCATGATCAAGACTTTATTCACAACTCAGCTACTGGGAAAAATATCATCATTTTTTTTGAATTGGAGAGATCAACTCACACCAGTTTTCCAAGGGAGACAATATATGTGACTAGTTCGAACCATCAATCCACGTTTTGCATAAATGCATGATAAGCTTACAATGCATGGATGCCTACAAAAAAGTTAAAAAGAAACAGAGGAGAGGAAAAGAGATGCAGTGTATGGATGTCACAGCGGATGTGATATGCAATGTTGTGACATCTCGTGTAACATTTCAGAGAACACACAACCAAGAGACTTCCTTAAATTGGAGAATCTCTCAAAACCAAAGCCTTGGTGAAGATGTCAGCAAGCTGATTTTCAGTAGCAATATACTCAATTCGAATTATATTTTTCTCAACTAAATCTCGAATAAAGTGATGTCTAATATCTATGTGTTTAGTACGAGAGTGTTGGATGGGATTTTTGGAAATATCAATCGCACTCATATTATCACAATGAACAATCAGTGTTTTACTTTGCAAACCATAGTCCTCAATCATTTGGTTCTTCCATAAAAGTTGTGTGCAACAACTCCCAACTGCTACATATTCTTATTCAACAAATAAAGAGATACACAATTTTGCTTTTTGCTATACCATGAGACCAAATTATTTCCCCAATAAAAACATCCACCAGTTGTACTTTTTCGATCCACAACATCTCTAGCTCAATCAGAATCACTAAATCCCACAAGATTAGTGTCAGTGTCTTTTGTGTATCAAATTCCCAAATCAGTTGTGCCCCCTACGTATCGAATAATACGTTTTAAGGCTTTTAAATGAGTAACCTTGAGATCAGATTGATAATGAGCACAAAGACAAACACTGAACATAATATCAGGACGACTGGCAGTCAAGTACAACAAACTTCCTATCATGCTTCTATACAAGGTGTGGTCAACACTTTCAGCCACATCTTCTTTACTCAACTTTTGACTCGACCCCATGGGAGTCTTCAAGTGAGAGGCATTTTCAAGATCAAACTTTTTCACAAGATTCTTAGCATACTTGCTTTGTGAGATAAAAATTCCTTCCTTTAATTGTTTAATTTGCAAGCCCAGGAAGTAACTTAACTCACCTACCATACTCATTTCAAAAGTGGAGGACATGCAAGTAATGAATTCCTTTAACAGTTTGTTTATCCAAGTAGGAACCAAAAACAATGTCATCGACATAGATTTGAGCAATCATGATGTTATGGTTTTTTATTTGAATGAACAAGGTTTTATCAACTGCACCACGTTTAAAACCAATTTGAAGAAGGTATTGGTTAGCTTACGATACCAAGCTCTAGGGGCTTGTTTGAGACCATAGAGAGCCTTTTTAAACTTATACACGTGGTTAGGCTTAAAAGGGTCCTCAAAGCCTTTAGTCTGTTCAACAAAAGCTTCTTCATTAAGAAATCCATTTAAGAAAGCAGTTTTTGCATCCATTTGGTGAAGAGTTAATCCCAAGTAACATGCAATATCAAGCAACAAATGTATGGACTCAATACGGCTACACGAGCGAAGGTTTCATCGAAATCCACCCCTTCAACCTGTGTGTACCCTTGAGCAACTAAACGATCTTTGTTGCGAACAATTTTGCCAGATTCATCTGTTTTATTTTTGAAAATCCATTTTGTTCCAATGACATTAACATCCTCTAGCCTAGGGACTAAAAACCACACATCATTTTTGACAAATTGGTCTAGTTCCTCTTGCATAGCATGTATCCAAAATTCATCTTTAAGAGCTTCAACAACATTCTTAGGTTCAAAATTAGACACAGAACAACATGTTCTCACATTGATACAATCAGTAGACAACAGACCATTCTCACCATATCACGATAGTTCACTCTACCTTTCCCTCGTCTTAATACCATCAGTAGTGGTACCAATGATTTGAGACGTAGGGTGATTTTTCTGAATCCTTGTAGGTATGTCACTGCCACGATCCACGATTGGATTATTAGTTTCTTCAATAGGTTCATTGTCAGAGTCAGAGTCTGACTCAGCTGCAGCAGACACGGATGTGGGCTCGGATGCCATCACATTTGGTTCTGCATTTGAGACAGCTATAGATGCGGCTTCAGTCACATTCTCCGTTACATCTGTGCCTACATCCTTCGCTGGGGAAGTCTCAACAAACTTGAACAGATCCACAACATAATCTTCTTCACTCTTTCCTGCAATATCTGAGAGATCATCGAAGACAACATTCACAGATTCCATGATTGCCTTAGTACGAAGATTATAAACTCGATAGGCATGACTATTCAAAGTGTAGCCTAGAAAAAGACACTTGTCACTCTTGGAATCAAATTTACCAAAATTATCTCGATCATTAAGAACATAGCACACACACCCAAAGACATGAAAATATTTGAGGTTAGGTTTCTTTCCCATAAGAATTTCATAAGGGGTCCTAGAGCATCGAGGCCTCAAATACACAAGATTTGCTATATGGCAAGCAGTATTCAGAGCGTCAGCCCAAAACCTTTTTGAAAGTTTTTTAGAACTAAGCATGACACGGGCTATCTCTTGTAATCTACGATTTTTCCTCTCTGCCACTCTATTTTGTTGTGGAGTTTTAGGTGCGGAAAATTCATGAGAAATCCCCTTTCTATCATAGAAAGACGAGAAAGAAGAGTTCTCAAATTCTTTACCATGGTCTGATCTAATTCTGGCAACAATTAAATTATAAAAGTTACATACCTTTTTATGCTAGCTTATAAAGAAATCAAAAGTTTCAGATTTTTCACGTAGAAAATAAGTCCACGTATACCGTGAAAAATCATCGACAATCACATAATAGTACTTTCCACCACCCACACTTTCAATATCAATAGGACCCATGAGATCCATATGAACTAGCTTCAGACATCTAGTGGTGTGGAAATGTGATGTCATTTGATGTGACACTCTCTTTTGTTTACCCCTTTGACAACTTTCACACACACTGACACTTTTCATAGACAATTTAGGCAAACTAATTGCAGCTTCAAATTTTACAAGTTCCATTAGCTTTTTATGGCTAACATGGCCTAATTTTTGATGCCATAGATCAGTGTCATTCGTGTTTGCCATGTGACAAAGTTGATCATTACAAGATCGATAATGATTGTCGAAGACCCCAAGAATGGGATACAAGTGTCAGACTCATCGAACACTTCATATGAATTTTTGTTGAACTTCACATAGAGATCATCATCACATAGTTGACTTATGCTGATGAGATTAGCATTAAGACCAACTACTTGAAGCATATATGTTACGTAGCTTCGGTAGTCCTTCAACGTTTAACGTCCCTTTCCCAACTATCTTCCCTTTGGCTCCACCTCCACAGGTAACATTGCCACCATTGTAAACTTCATAGTCAGTTAAATACTCCAAGGTACCTGTCATATGTCATGAGCATCCACTATCGAAGTACCAAGATCCTGCAATGTTAGATCTCAAGGAAGTATAGATAACTTGACATTTAACATCATATTTTTTAACCTAGACAGATTTTGAAGAATGTTTAGGAGGATGTCGTAACATCCGTGGTGATATCGACGCCCGACCTTAAATCCGATTTGAGTTTATAAAGAATGGTTTAATGTATCCAGGAGCATGACAATAGTGACAAATAAAGTGGCGCTTCCATGGTTTAGACTTCTGAGAAAAATTCCTTTTATTGTTGTAGGAATATGAGGATTCTCCTTGTTCTTTAGCTTTAACGAAAACTGGAGTTTTATAACCAAGACCAACTTTATCATCACTACCCATGGAAAGAATATCATCTAGTTTTTGTTTTCCTGCATTAAACTTTTTCATGCTTTCAAGAGACTCTTCAAGTTTAGAATTTACCTTTTCGAACTCCAGTTCTTTCTTGGTAAGAGAGACCTCTAACCTAGTAATCACTTCCCTTTGATCATCATTCTCCTTATTAAGTCGATCATTCTCCTTCTTCATCATTCCATTCACTTTAATCCTCTTCAGCCAATCCTTATACAGGTTCGCGTACGTGTCTTCCAGACTTTCACCATCAGATTCATCATCCTGTTCAACATCATCAGGAGCAGAGGTAGAATTGAAACAAAATAGGTTAGAGACAGATAGGAGATCCTGTTCTCCAGATGTGACCTCAGTTGTGATCAGAGAAGGTGTGATCACATCTCGGGCCACACCTTTGGCGACACCTGAAGGATTTATTTGGAGAGACTTTAGATCTTTCACCAAGGTGGTCAGAACCTTGGGTTCTTCCTGTTCATTCTTCTCACTGTCAAATTCATTATCACTCAAAGTCACACTTAGGCTCATTCCTTTTTAATAAGTGTATTAACACATTCAAGATAATGACCATACCCATACATGCCCTACACCTAATGGAGTCAAGAGTTTTTGTGTCAGACTTGTTAGATTTATCATTAGAAAAATATTCTTGATTCTTATCAAAGGTGTTCTTTTGAGGAAACTTGTTTGATTTAGACTTAAAAGGCTTTGTGAAATTTTGAGACTTTTTCTGACTTTTGAGTTTAAGGATCCTATCAAACTTTTTCGAGTACATGGCCATAGAATCATCTCCTAGATCAGATTTTTCAATCTCATTGGTAAGTTCAGTAAAATCATAGGTAGCTTTGGACTCAAGTTGAAAAGCAAATTTTTTACCCATACTCTCCATCTGTTGAGCCATATTCATATCATAGGTTTGAAGAATACCAACAAGTTTTTCGAGGCTTAAAGAGGACAGATTGTGGGCCTCTTCTATGTATGAAATTTTGATATTGTACCTAATAGGAAGAGACCTCATCATTTTGCTCACAAGATTATCATTGGAGATAGGTTCACCTAGGGCTTGAGCTTCATTGGCAATATCACACAGTTTGGCATTGTAGGTGATGATATTCTCATCCTCACACATTCTAAGGTTTTCAAACTTATTGGTAAGCAAACTAAGTTTGGTTTTTCGCACATTAGCAGATCCCTCACAATGACTTTGCAGAGTATCCCAAGCATCTTTGGCAAGAGTAAAATTTGCTATAATTTTGAACATATTTTGATCCATAGTACCAAAGATTGCCATCAATGCCTTCGAGTTATAATTGGACAAAGTTAATTCATCATTAGTCCAATCAATTTCTCCTTTGTCCTTGTAGTCACCTTCAATATCAATGAGTTTTGAATGTGACCACCTAGTAAGGATTGTACGCTATGCCCTTTCATGAATTGATTTGATGTAGGCCCGAACTTTGACTTTCTAAATAGAATAATTGGAGCTACCAAGAATGGGGGGACGAAAAGTGGGGTTATTTTGAGTATCCATGCTAACAAACACTCACGATCAACACTTAGTGTCGTCAAGTGTAGGCTCTAGATGCCAATTGAAAGAATTATAGCACGGATAAATAGAAAAGTTTCGCAGAGTAAGGATGTGATTGCACATGTGGTCACTTTCACAATCACATGCAGCGGAATTTTAGAAACAATAAAAGGACACACGAATTAAAAATTGTCTACAAGCAAACAAGCTTGTAGACGTGCCAATATGACAAAACTTTCCACTAGTAAATATAGTTTGATTCCGTATACAAAAATACTAAAACCAACTAGTAGAAACTCAACGAAAAACTCCTATCTAGAGTATATCTGATCTATGTAATTCAACTCATCCAACAATAGACATGTGTGGACTTTCTTAATCACAATACTAAAAACAATGGATGAAAAGCTAACAAACACAATTTGCAGGACTGAATGTAATCTCAGATGTATTCACATTCGAGATTGCATCTAGGGCAGTGAGACTCTGTTCGCCTTATTTTTTAGCTTCACCGCAAGTGTACGGTGCAGTTTATAGAATAGGGTTAGCAAGGTCGAATCCACCCGGACTAATAAATTAATGTACTAATTACTGGATTATAATAGCCTTATTTTTATTTAGACTATCGAATTTGAGATAGATTGGTTTTATTAACACTAAAGCAGAAATTATCCTAAAAGAAACAAAGGAAAGAGTGGATTAAAAGATCAAGTATGAATGAATGGATTCCTGGGTTATGGTTTCAGTTAATATCCCCTTTTATTATCAGATTAATCAAACCAAAGTTAAACATATTCTTCCCTATAGACCAATCACAAAAGTAATTTACCCTCTCTCTCGAGATGTACGTAAAAGCGTTGATCGGAATATCTATGCTAGCATCTCTACTCAACATGAGATATCCAACTCCCAAAAGATCAAAAGATTATAAAGCCTCATGAATATTCACAGACTTCTCAATCATGCAAAATATTCATGTCAAGTACTCATAGATCTAATATTGAAACTCATCTGTTCGAATTATGAATCAATATATCAAAACAAGTTAAACCAATAGCCTTTTGATAAAACAAGAATTAAAGCAAAGTACTTGAATAGGGTTGGAAAACATTAACTTTGATTGCAATGAATCATCAAACAAAAATATTCATTAACCTACTCCCAACCCCGGGAATCACAAAGTGTTTAGCCAGATATAGAAAAGAAATAATTCATAGACAAATTATTAATATCCATGTCTAACTAATTGAAAATAATGATACTATGGAATGAGTGAACTCGGAGATAATGATGATCTCTCGATCTATCTTCAATCCTGGAAGGTGTGGTTGCGGTCTTGATCGATCTCTCCAATTCTCCGGTGGAAAATTGCTCTTTTCTCTGATTTCTAGGGTAAAAATCAGTGTATCTTTGTTTGTGGCTGCCCCGTCTCTATTTGTACTCCGTTTGGGTCAAAACCTAGTTGTAAATCTGTCAAGCTCTCTTTTCCCGCACAGACGCACGGGCCGTGCGCCTAGCGCACGCCCAGCCCGTGCTAGGTGCTGCAGAAACATGCCAATCGACCAGCCCGTGCGTCACCCAAACGTCCGAATTTGCTTATGGCGAAAATACTAAACCCTGCCAGTACTGGAAATTCCAGACGCGTTTGGGCGTTTCTTGAGATAAATCCCCTCGTTGTTTGATCATCCATGCTTCTTTTGACACACGAATCATTACTATGACTCTAGACTCAATATAATTGGCTTCCAATTGGGTGTAATCGCTCGATTCTTGATGCTTCTAGGTCGCAATGCTCATATTTGTCACAAAATCACTCCAAATATCGTTAAATTCCTACAAAACAAGCAAAGCGTAATACCTTTTCCACAAAGAGCGAATATATACCATTGCATATGAGTTATTGCATGTTTATAAACAATTATAGCCATAAATATGCCCTAAAATACATGCAAAACTCACACTAAACAGACTCCTTGTGCTTGAATGACTATTAAAACTCTCAAGACTCTTGTAACTCTATGGTATGTCTTATGTGTTTATTGTGGACGTCCTCTTATCTTTATATAGGCATCCAAGTCTCCAAGTCCTTCAAGAGACCTAATACACAAGGAAAAAAGATATATACAAATATATGACAAGTAAATAACTTATGTTAGGAAACAAGATACTATCCAAGAGTCCTAATATATTAATACCATATCAATGTGATTTCTTTACTAATCTGAATAAGTCCAAATCATACCATAAGTCTAGAAAGACAAAACAATTAAAAACACAATCTTTTATTTTGGGAATTTATTTTAGGCGATAAAAATTGCCCTAACTGACCTAATCTAAGATGCCAAAGAGAGTCATCCGTAACTTGATAGAAAGACATTTAACGGATAGAGAGTTTTGGACTAAAGAGGCATGGGCTGGAAGAGATATAAACCTTGATGGAGTTTAGCTAGTCCAATATTCGTCCTCGAAGAGAGGTCCTAAAGATAGCAGACATCATTGAGAAAGATGATACAAGAAGAAGAAGCTTGAAATAGTTTATTGATGGAGATTAAATTGAAATGAAATGAAGGGATGCATACGACATCGAATAAGGTGATGGTGGGGGTGAGGTGCATTTTTCCTTTGAAGATAACTTCAGTTGTAGTGTCATTAGGAAGATTAACGTGAGAGTGATAAGCCAATGGCGGTGCAGTGAAAAAAGATGGAGAACAGACCATGTGATCTGTTGCTCCAGTATCAATGATCCATGGTGTGCTCTTAAGTGTAGTGACATGATTAGTGGAGTTGTGAGAAAATGAGATACCTGCCATGTTGGAAAGATGGGATGAATGTATACCATAAGAAGAGCGAAGAGGGGGTTGAGGCAGTTGGGTTGCATCACTATTGATCAAGGTCATGAGCTTTTGAATTTAGTCCTGAGTAAAAAATGACCCCATATTCTGTCTATCCTCAGAGATAGGCTGATTTTCTTGAGAAGAAGATAGGTAGGCTGAGTGTTTCTGTCCAAAATTTTTCATTTTCGACTTGATGAATTTGAAGTTCGGAGAAAATCCGATTAATCTGTAGCATTTGTCACGTGTATGACCTATTTTTCCATAATGATCACACACCATGTCTGTTTTTCCTTTCCTCTGATTGTCCCTCTGATCTGTGGCATAATTCAGCGCAAAAGATGATGGTTCCACTACACAAGAGAATGAAATGTGTGTCGCGCGTTGCCTTTCTTCTTGAAGGACCATGGAGAACATTTTATCCAGAGAATGTGTTAGGTGTATAAGAAGTATATGTACTCGTATCCGTTCGTATGATTCATTAAAGCCCATAAAATTTAAAAACATAGTCACAAAATTGTATCTCACCATACGAACATAAAGCACTACAAGTGCATAGGCCATAAGAGCAAAATGAAAGTGGTCGGAAATTTCTCAGTTCCTCCCAGACGGTATTTAGTTGGGCGAAAGCCCTAAGTAATTGTGTTCAATCATTGCTGCAACTAAAAAATCCGGATATTATCTGGCTGAGCAAATCTGGTCTTCAATTTGTCCCAAATCTCCTTTGCATAATTGATATACAAAATATTTGAGGCAATTTCTTTCGAGAGTAAGTTGAGTATCCATGATAAAATAAGGTTGTTGCAACACAACCATGGTGTGTAGAGAGTATCCGTGATAGTTGGTGTAATAATCGAACCATCAAGAAATCCAATCTTATTCTTGATGGATAGAGCAAGAGTAAAAGCCCTACACCAGGTAATGTAATTAGAGCCAGTGAGGGGATGTGAAATAACTATTGTATTTGCAGTGTCAGTATGATGCAGGTAGAAGGGATGATTGGGATCTTCAGTTGGAGAAATATTAGATGTGCGAATTTGACTACCCTCTGCCATGAAGATAACTCAGAAGAATGAGAGCAAAGAACAAAAATATGGAGAGGATGAGAAAATATAGGAGGAATGTATAATGAAAAAAAGAGAGAATGAAAACAGAGACAAGGTTGCTTTGATACCATATCTAGAAGTGAATAAATAAGAGCATATAAAAAGGAAAATATGAAGAAGAACTCCATTGAAGTTGCAGAGAAACAATGAAGAGAAAATATCTCTGGTTTTAGTATATTATCTTGACAAATTGATTACAATGTATTGAGCCCCTAATATATATACATTATGTATTACAGAAAACAACAAAAATAAAGAATAACCAAATCAATCATTATCCAGAGAGTTCGTTATGCTGCATAAGGGTGAGTGTGTATGGTTTTGTTGCATGAGTGAAAATATTCCCTGCAACATGGTGGTCCAAGGTGTCCATTGTATTACGGTGCAATACTCCCTTCTGAATATCCTCTTTCTTTTCATTTTATTTGTTGATTAATCTCTGACACGCCGAAGACAACTTTGTCATTGATGTCTGATAGGTGTGAGTTTTGCATGTATTTTGAGGTATAATTATGATAAAAATGGGGATTAAGCATGCATAAACTCATGTAAAATGTTGTGTATTCACTATTTGTGGAAAGGATATTACGCTTTGCTCGTTTGTAGGAATTTAATGATATTTGAAGCAATTTGGATACAAATACGAGCATTGCAAAGTGGAAACACTAAGAATCGAGTGAATGTACGAGAATCGGAGCTAGAATAAGTTGAAGTTGAGCTTATAAGAAAAATACAGGGAACGCACGGGTAGGGCGTGCCTTAGGCACCACCCGTGCGCCCCTGGGTTGAGTCATTGAAGGCTACGGCATGGCGCACGGGTAGCCCGTGCGCATATGCACCACCCGTGCGCCACTAGAGAGATTATTGATACCTACGGCATCATGCACGGGTAGGCCGTGCATCTGGCGCATGACCCGTGCGTGTTTGGCAAAAAGCAGGGGACTTGCTATAGGATGACGCACGGGTAGCCCGTGCAGGGGGCGCATGACCCGTGCGTCTGCGCTGGAAAGCCATTTTCTGCAGCAGTTTGCCCTAAACTTGAAAGGGGGTATAAAAAGGTTTTTTGGGGCGCACACCAAGGATATTCTGACACTTTTGGCTCTAGAACACAAGACAAAGCTCTATTATTGGAAGAAGACATCAAGGAGACAATCGGGTTGCATTGGAGCTCAAGGAACGGAGATATATCGAGAGATTGTTGACTTTCCTAAGTTTTTCTTGCTTCTCTTGTAGTTTTAATCTTTCATTTTAGTTTGTCATGGCTTTGAACAATTTGTTTATGAGTTGTTTAGACATCATGTGTAGCTAAACTCTTTAGATTTCCGGGTTTTGGAAGTAGATTAATGAACTCTTGTTGAATGTTTTAATCGTAGTTGAAGTTATTATCTTGAAGCCTATTTGAGTACTTTGTTCTTATTCTTGTTTTATCACTTGATCAATGATTTAACATGTTTGATATATTGATTCATAATTCGAGAGATGAGTTTCAATTATTGGATCTTGAGTACTTGACACAAATATTTGCATAAATCGAGAGGTTTGTAAATATTTGTGAGGACATTTGATCTTTTAAACTTTTGGGAGTTGAATACTTCATGTTGAGTAGAGATGCTAGCATAGGTATTTCAATCTATATTTTATATACATCTCGAGAGGGAGGATAAAATACTTTCGTGATCGTCTTATAGGGATATTGATAATGACTTGGCTTTGATTAAATCGGACAACAAAAGAGTTATTAATTGAAACTTTAACCCGGGAATCCATTTCATCATCTTGATACTTCTATTGTTATCGTTATCTTGCTCTTGTGTTTTTAGTAGTCTTAATTATCTTAATCTTGTAACAATCATCCAACTACGATCATCTAAATAAAAATAAGGCTATTTTGGTTCAATACTTAGCGCATAAATTTATTAGTCTCCGTGGATACGACCTTGCTACCCTATTTTATAACTTACACCGTACACTTGGGGTGAAGCTAAAAAAAAGGCGAACAAGTTTTTGGCGCCGTTGCCGCGGGCTAATATAATTTTCGGTGCTAATATTGCGATAGATAGAGTTATTCTTAATTTAGGCATTTTTATTTTTTTATTTTGGTTTGACTTTAATTCTACATTATTTGACTTGTTTCTTTTAGTTTGGTCCAGGTAGTGCATGAACACGCGCTCTAGGCGAGGAGAATTAATACCGCTCATACCGGAAGTTGAGGCTTTCGCGAGGAGAATCAGTGCTACTAATAGACGGGTTGAAAGACAACAAAATCCAATAATGGGGGATTTGGACGAAGAAAACAGGGGTAACAATGGGATCAACAGGATCAATGAGTTACCAATACCGGGTAATAACGGGGTCAACGAGTTACCGATACCAGTTCAATAGAAAGCCATCCGTGATTACTTTCAACCACTAACGAATCATAATTACGGTGGTATTGCTCATATTCCGATAAATGCCAACAACTTCGAGCTTAAACCGGCACTGATAAACATGGTACAACAAAACCAGTTTGGGGTTTCGCAACTGAAGATCCTACCTAATTCCCACCTTGCACATTTTATCCAAATATGCAACACGATAAAAATGAATGGAGTCTCGGATGACGCCATAAGATTGCGCATATTCCCGTTCTCTTTGAGGGATAAGGCGAGGAATTGGTTGGGTACATCGGCGCAAGAAAGTGTGAGCACATGGGACGATTTGAGCCAAAAGTTTTTGTTTAAATTCTTTCCACCTAGTAAAACTTTGCAGCTCAAAAGTGAGATCACTCAATTCCGACAGTTTGGCACCGAGCCTTTGTACGAGGCTTGGGAAAGATTTCTGGATTTGTTGAGAAGATGTCCACAGCACGGATTTCCGGAGGATCAACATTTATGTTACTTCTACAATGGTTTAAAGGGGCAAACGACAACCTTTGTTGATGCCGCAACGGGAGGAGCATTGCTGGCAAGGTTTCCACAAGACGCCTTAAATCTTCTTGAAGAAGTGGCTATGACCAGTTACCAGTGGCCTTCTGAGAGATCCAATGTACAATGAGTAGCTGAAATCTCGGATTCAGACCTAATAAAGGCGTTGACTGCGCAAGTGGCGGCATTGACAAACCATTTGAGTGTTTTTACGAAAGGGCCAGAAGCAAGTACGAGCACAGGTAGTGAATCTCTTCTATATCTGATGGATGAGGTCAATTATGTGAATAACTGGGATTTCAATAATTTTCGGAACAATTCAAACCCAACACACTACCATCCGGGAATGAGAAACCATGAAATTTTTTCCTACGCCAATACAAAGAATGTGTTGCAACCACCCCTGGGATTTAATGCATCAAATGGAGGTGCTAATGTAGAAGGCAAATCATCTTTGGAAGATGCACTCACATCGTACATAAATCAATCAAATGCATTCATGAGTGACACGAGGAGTCGATTCTCTAGGCAAGATTCTAGGATGGATAAGGTGGAGCTACAAATGACCCAAATGACAAGTTCGATAAAGAATCTTGAAACTCAAGTGGGCCAATTGGCTACAATTGTTGGTGGGCAACATCAAAATGGTCAATTTCCAAGTAACACGGAAGTTAATCCTAAGGAGCAATGCAAGGCTATTCGGTTAAGGAGAGGTACGGAATATGAGGGGCCTAAAGAAAAATCTGAAAATCTGAAAATTTCAGATGAAGCATCCAAGTCGGGAGATGTTGAATCGGTGATGAAAGATGATGTCGAAGTCGACAAGGAAAAAGAGAGACAAGAGGAGGAGCAAACAGGGGCTGAGAAGCTTAAATCATCGTCTAACTCTAATATATCTAAATTGCCATCTCTCTTCCCTTCCCTCAAAGATTTCAAAAGAAAAAGCTTGATGATCAATTTGCAAAATTCCTTGATATATTTAAGAAATTGCACATTAGCATTCCTTTTGCAGACGCACTAGAGCAAATGCCAAATTACGCGAAATTTCTTAAGGATGTTATGTCGAAAAAGAGGAAGATGACAAGCTTTGAAACGGTGAATTTGACAGAAGAATGTAGCGCGATAATCCAAAGGAAGTTACCACAAAAACTGAACGATCCGGGGAGTTTCACTATCCCTTATGCCATTGGTGGTAACTTCTTTAATAAAGCGTTGTGTGATTTAGGGGCAAGTATTAATTTGATGTCTTTGTCCATTTTCAGGAAGCTTGGACTAGGCGAAGTGAAGCCAACCATGGTGACATTGCAACTTGCAGACCGGTCACTTACATATCCAAAGGTAAATATAGAAGACGTGCTTGTAAAAGTTGATAAATTTATATTCCCTGTGGATTTCTTGGTTCTTGATATGGAAGAAAATCGTGATGTTCTATTGATACTTGGACGTCCATTCATTGCTACCGGGAAAGCCTTAATAGACATACAAAAAGGAGAGCTCACTTTATGGGTTAATGATGAGCACGCTTTATTTTCTATATATAAGGCAACGAAATTTCATGATACGGTGGAAAATTTTAATTTTTTAGATATAGTTAGTTCATGCATTGAGGATTATGTTGATCATACATTGTCTACGGATGATTGGGAATTTGGTCTAACCCATTCGTGCTCTATGTCGAGTGTTGTGCTTGATTTTGATAACCAAGATCTGTACGACTATGTCTATGCCTTAGATCATATGCAAGAACTACCTAGGAGCGCAAGAGGCGAGAATGCGAAGTTGGAAATAAGGGAGTCAAGCCTACAGCCACGCACGACCCATGCGTACATGCACGGGCAACCTGTGCGTGATGCCGAAGCGAGAATTGAGAACCCTGAAGCACGCACGGGCCGTGTGCTGGAGCACGGGCAACCCGTGTGTGATGTCGAAGGGAAATCTATAGACAGGGGATCACGCACGACCTGTGCGCCTGAGCACGGGCAACCCGTGCGTGACCCTGAAACAACAACTTCGACGTCGGAACTCAGGCAATTACCCGAACACCTCACATATGCATTTCTTGGGGCGAACAATGCAAATTCGGTAATCGTATCATCTCTTCTCACTCCTACTCAACTTGATAAATTGTTGAGGGTTTTACAAAAACATAAGTCAGCACTGGGATGGTCAATAACTGATTTAAAAGGCATAAGTCCATCTATTGTTATGCATAAAATTCGGATGGAAGATATTTATAAACCATCAGTGCAAAACCAAAGACGACTAAACCCTATCATGCAAGATGTGGTTAGGAAAGAAGTATTGAAATGGTTAGATGCTGGAATCATATATGCTATATCTGATAGTTCATGGGTAAGTCCGGTATAAGTGGTGCCGAAGAAAGAGGGGGTAACAGTCGTGAAAAATGAGAATGAAGAATTTATTGCTACTAGAATTGTTACCGGGTGGCGAATTTGCATTGATTATAGAAAACTAAATGATGCCACTCGAAAAGATCATTTTCCCCTCCTCTTTATATATATGATATTGGATCGTCTAGCGGGTTATGATTATTATTCCTTTTTAGATGGTTATTCCGGGTACAATCAAATCATGATTGCACCGGAAGACCAGGAAAAAATGACATTTACATGCCCTTATGGCACATTTGCATTTCGCCGTATGCCATTTGGATTATGTAATGCACCTGCAACTTTCCAACGTTGTATGATGGCTATATTTCACGATCTTATTGAAAATGTTATGGAGGTGTTTATGGACGATTTATCTGTGTTTGGTGACTCTTTTGATAATGTCTTCACAATATTTCCTTAGTTTTACAGCGATGTGAAGAGACCAATCTTGTACTCAATTGGGAAAACTGCCATTTCATGGTACGCGATGGTATTGTACTTGGTCATCAAGTCTCTTCCGCAGGTTTGGAAGTAGATCGGGCAAAGATTGTAGCGATCGAGAAGTTACCACCTCCTACAAACAAAAAAGCCATTCGGAGTTTCTTGGGCCATGCCGGTTTCTATAGAAGGTTTATCCGTGACTTTTCAAAAATTTCTAAGCCTTTGAGCCATTTGTTAGAAAAAGATGTTGCTTTCAATTTTTCCAATGATTGTTTGCAGGCATTTGAAACCTTGAAGAAGGCGTTGGTGATCGCACCTATTCTTGTAGCCCCAGATTGGAGTCAACCGTTTGAATTGATGTATGATGCTAGCGATTTTGTGGTAGGGGTTGTTCTCGGTCAAAAAAGGGAAAAGTTGTTTAGATCCATCTACTATGCTAGTAGAACGTTGGATAGTGCTCAACAGAATTATACCACCACCGAGAAGGAGATGTTGGTGAATGTCTTTGCATTTGATAAATTCCGATCATACTTAATTGGAACGAAAATGATTGTTCACACCGACCATGCAGCCATCAAATATCTTTTTGATAAGAAGGATGCGAAACCAAGGTTGATTAGATGGATTCTCTTATTGCAAGAATTCGATGTAGAAATCAGAGACCGAAAGGGATGTGAGAATGTGGTGTGGACCACTTATCTAGGATTGAAAATCAAGAGGAGATGAAAAGAGGCACATAATTGATAAAGGAGGAATTCCCAGATGAACGGTTACTCATGGTAAAGGCAAAATTCCTGTGGTATCCGGATTTTTTCAACTATTTGGCTGCGGGAGTTTTGCCCCCAAATTTATCGTCATACCAGAAGAAGAAGTTCTTCCACGATGTCAAGTTCTATATGTGGGACGACCCCCTACTCTTTAAGAGGTGCGTGGACAAAATCATTAGAAGATGCATACCTCAAAAAGAATGGGGGGGAGTCTTACAACAGTGTCATTCCTCACCCTCTGGAGGACATTTTGGTCCGACTCGCACGACGGCGAAGGTATTGCAAAGTGGGCTGTACTGGCTCACTTTATTTAACGATTGTTATTTGTATGTGCAACAATGTGACAGGTGTCAGAGGATGAGAAATATTTCCAAGAAACACGAGATGCCGATGACAAATGTAATTGAAGTTGAATTGTTCGATGTGTGGTAGAGTATGTGTCCCGTTGGGTAGAGGTGATTCCTTCACAAACAAATGATGCCCAAGTTGTGATGCGGTTCCTCAAGAAAAATATATTTACTCGATTCGGCACTCCAAGAGCTTTAATTAGTGATGGAGGGTCGCATTTTGTAAATAAATTGATGAGCAACTTATTGGCAAAATATAGGGTGAAGCATAAAGTTGCATTGGCATATCATCGCAAGCCAATGGGCAAGTGGCTAAATCGGGATATCAAAGCAGTTATTGAGAAGACGGTGAACATCAACTGAAAGGATTGGACATTAAAATTGGATGATGCTCTATGGGCATACCGGACTGCATATAAGACACCGTTGGGCACGTCTCCATATCAACTTGTTTTTGGGAAGTCATGCCACTTGTCGGTAGAGTTGGAGCACAAGGCATTTTGGGCGGTCAAGAAACTAAATCTAGATTTCAAAAAGGTCGGTGAAGAGAGGTTGCTCCATCTAAATGAAATGGAAGAGTTTCGGGATGAAGCTTACGAAAATTCCCGAATTTACAAAGAAAGAACCAAAAGGTGGCATGCCAAAATGATCAAGAAACGAGAGTTTTTACCAGGGGAACTAGTCCTCTTGTACAATTCATGCCTTAAACTTTTCCCTGGAAAACTTAAATCTAGGTGGTCGGGGCCATTCGTGATCGGGGAGGTATTGAACCCTCCCGGAGTCTTGGAATTATTAACAAAAGATGGTGAGACATTCATGGTAAACGGCCAAAGGGTTAAGCACTACTTCCACCGAGGTAACATAGAAGAGGTGACATCCATCACCTTGCGAGACCTGTGACGGACGAAAACAGGCGTCAAGCTAAAGATGTTAAATATAGCCCTTGTTGGGAGACAATCCAACGGTTTTTAGTGTGGATTTCATTTTTGTGTGTGTGTTTTGTTTTAATTTTATGTCTTTTGTGTGAAAAAAATTGAAAATACTAGAGTGGTTGTCTGGTATGCACGGTAGCCCGTGCCATAGTGCACTACGTGCACAGGGGGACTCCGCTTTGCCGGCATCACACACGGGTTACCCGTGCGCATGACGCACGACGACCGTGTGCCTGCTGGGGAATTTTGCTACGGCATAGCGCACGGGTTACCCGTGTGCCGACGCACGACCCGTGCGCCTTACAGAGGAGGCATAAATAAGAGCAGTTTAAACACTGCTCTTCCATTCCAAATACTCATACGCGCGCCCTCTTGCAAAATCCTCTCTTGAGATCGATAATTTCTGTGTTCTTCTCTATATTCTCCCATAAAACTCATTCATCCATCATACTAGACCTATAATTTGCATTGCATTCAAGTTTGGATTAAAGAATTTGGGGAAAAGTACCTAGGGTTTCAAGTTCATCCCTTTGTGATAAATTTCGAGAATTCTGGTAAGAACTTCATTTATTCTTGTGAATTTCTTGTAAATTATGTATTGGGGTGCTTTCTTTGATATTTTTGCTATGATTTGGATGAGTTCTTTTTTAAGGCAATTTATCAAACACCTTGTGAGCTTGTAACATTGAGACAAATTTGAATGAATTGTTGATGAATTGGGCATGAGCTATGATTGTTCGAGCTTTAAGTTAATGCTTCCCTATTTTGGCCATATTTGTTGATTGTTTGGAGGTTGCTTGATCGGTCAAAGTGTTTGAGGAAAGTCATTACACACCATTTAATTTGTTGGCCTAAATTCATCAATATGTACTTGCCATTGATCTTGTTGGGATGCTAATAAAGTTTATTTCAGGTACCAATTCTATCATGGCTGACCAAAGGAATCCCCAAGGAGGAAAGAGACGAGCTCGCGCGGTGGCACATAGAGACGAGGCATCGCAAGATGTGGAACCGTACAGCCCAACGGTATATGGGGTTATGTTGACAAACGCAAATGATATTGAGCGGTGGAATCGCTTGGTTGGTCGCCAAATATCTCCATCCCGCTATGCCGACGATGACTGTACCCAAACTCTGGGGATACATGATGACATTTGGCATCTCTTCGCAAAGGTCGGATGGACCAATTTCATGAGCCAAAGGTGGCCGACATTTAAACGATTCATGTTGGAGTTTTTGAGTACCGTCGAAGTTTTCAAACAAGGGGGGCTTTTGAACCGTATGAAATACGTTTTCAGTGGGGGAATGTACGTAGACAACTATTTATTACACAACTGAACACCATTTTTGAGGTCCCAACGAACGCTCGATTCAGACTGATGGACAACTATGATCAGTATGCGTTTTGGAGAATGCTTGTTGAAACGCCACAGACGGGGCCCATGTTATATGCCACACGAACTGCCAAAGCCTCTTGGATCCGGAATCTAATTTTCCGGTACATACAACGCATGACTGCATCCTCAGTGTTCACACGAGAAAATGTTGGGGGGATGACCAAAAGGGAGTTGTATCTATTATGGTGTATGCTCACAAATACACCCTACAACACAGCCGCCTATTTCGCAGAGCAAGTTGAGCAGTTGGTTAGGCGAGAAGGGGGTGATATTTCCATAGGGGGTCTGATTACCCCTATTGCCCGATATTTCAATATTGATTTTACAGGCTTGGAGCCTATACCGGGCAGCACTCGGGTCAATATGGCGTCTTTGCACCACATGAAATTTATTGCAAATGAAGATGGTGTGTTGGTTCTTCTACAGAAGAAAGGTGTCGCATTTCCATTGCCTAACCCAAGATACACCACAGTAGATACCTTGGCAGACACAACCAACTTCCTGCTTAACTCTGAGGCACATAACAGAGTTACGGATGCTATCGATGCAAGGAAAAGGCGCAGAGTTGAAGGCTTCTCGGATGTAGAGGATATGGTGGCGGAAGAAGAGGAGTTAAACAGACAAGAAATGGGAATGGAACCTCCACAGTTACAAATGTGGCACATCTCACAGGGCCACTTCCCACCGCCACCTCCGTAGTAATTCAGGTATATCTCCATTTTTCACTATTGATATTCTATTTTTCCCCTTCCGAAAAAAATATAATTTCATTCAAGTTTGGGGGAGAGGTAGTATTTTGATATATGAAAAGTGTAGATGATGAAAAAAAAATCTTGCATTTTGTGTGTTTTCATATAGTTGCATGTAGAGCATTCTAGGTTGCATTACATTAGAAGCACGTTTACGGCTTTAGCACGTTTATTGCTTTTATAGATGTTAGAGAGTTAGTTGACCGGACATGATGCGTCTTGTTGTTTGTGTGTTGATTGAAATTTTGTATTGTTGGGATTGGATGTTGGGTATGAGTTCATTGAGCCTTGAATAGATAACATTGAGCATGTGGATATGGAAAACTTGGTTTGATGCTTTCAATTACATATTTACAAGCCTGTGAGCTTTTGAGCCTTTACTGCTTACATCTTATGCAATCTTGTTGTGATTTGAGTGTATCATTCATGTTGTTAGAATTCTAAAACTTGCTCGGGTATCTCTGTCAAGGCCACATGTTGTATGCGAATTGTGAATGTGATTAAAGACCATCTTTGTTAGCCTTTCAAGCCTTTTGCTTACCTAACGATGTTGAAATTTCTAGTTAGCCAATTTGAGCCTATTGTCTATTTCTTTGATAACCACAAATTTAAGCCTTGAACTTGATATATCCGTTACCCTACACTCGAGTGTATAGCATTGAGTAGAGGGAGTGAATGAGGTTGAACGAGTGGGAATTGAAAAGTTAGATAATTGGGCATATTTGGTTGATTGGAACAAAAGAGGAAGAAAAGGAGTTGAAAAGAAATGTTGAAAATTCACAAAAGAGTCGGAAAAAAAATCAACGTTATAACATGAATTTTCATTTACATGAACTTGGGGGGATAAGGATTGTAATTTGAGGTGATTCTCAAAAGATAGAAAGGAGATGGAGATGAGTAAAGTGATGAAAATAAGGGAAGATTGGAGTAACATATGAGATTGTAATGTAGATGATTGATATACTCACCGGTCTATATGCTCGAGTTTGAGTCACTTTATCCAAAATTTCCTACCCTAACCAAAGAGCCTTCATTACAACCAAATGAGAAAGTCCTTTTTGATTCACAAATTGCATACATTCTAGTGGCGGAGATATAAGACGAATTGCAAGTCTATAGTAATTTTGCGACATTGAATTGATTTGAGTGTAAACACGTCCTATATTCATGTGAGATGAGAGCATATACTTGATCTTGAGAGATGTGATTTAGAGCATTCACCATGCGTTGTTTGATACGTGCTCCTTGATTAGATATCTGAGGCTTGATTGATTTGTTGCTTGACATCCATGACGAACAATATGGATTTTCTTTTGGATTCTTTGTGTGTGCCATCATTCATTACTCCCGGTTGTGCTTTTTCTCGTTTTCAAGATTGTTGATCGGGACTGTCAACAGTTTAGGTTTGGGGGATTTTGATAGGTGTGAGTTTTGCATGTATTTTGAGGTATAATGTAATACCCAAAATTTTTATCTAAGGCTTTTATTAAGAATTATGAATTTTTAGATTAGATTAGTTTATTTAGGGGCTAATTTATTATCTTTTATAAATCCAAGCCCAATTATCCAATCAAATGATTAATTACCCAAACCCAAATTTTAAACCAGGCCCAATTTCTGTCAAAGCCCAAATTATTATAAGCCCAATCTAGCCTATTCAAAAATCCTACTCCAAGTAGAATTCCAAAATTTCAGATGTCATAATTCAAACCAATTTCTCGTTTTTGAATCTAAAAAAAAAAAAAAAGAAGAGATATTTCATCTATCAAGAATCCTAATTGATAAACATCAACCAGTTTCCTTTACACTTGAACTCTCTTCAGATTAGGACTCTAACTATTATACAAACCATAACCCTAATCTAGTCTATAAAACAAAGCAACAAAGATAAAGAGAAATTCACGTACTCTTCTTCAGAAAACAGCAAGGTAAATATTTCAATCCTCAGTTTCATCTTCACACGGCCACACCCAAACCAGAATCAATTCCCAAACCCAAAAACTATTCAACCAAACGACAACCGTACGCCTTTTCCCAATGACGCCGGCAAAAAAAAAAAAATTCCAAAACCCAGAAACCCGATTCAGCCACCGCCGGAAAAATTTCCCGAACCAGCCCGAAACTGACTCGCACTTCTCCGATTCAGTCCGAAACCCAAACTCCAAGCCCGAACACAACCTACCTATCGTCGTCGAGCCGCGCCGCCTTCTTTGCCGGTGTGTGCGTGCGTGAGGTTTAAAAAAAAATAGAGAGGGGAGAGCGAGATGGCAGACATCTGGTTGTGGGGAGGGATTGGTTTTAAATTGGTTGAGAGAATTTGATTTAGGGAGAAAGAAGAAAAAAAAAAGAGAAAGAAGAAAAATGGGGGATGTGGGGTACGAAACAAAACAAAGAAAGAGAAGAGAAAGGAAAGAAGAAAGAAGAAAGAAAAAGAAGAAAAAGTGAAATTTGGTGGCGTGAGGTAGTGATTAGGAAAAAGAGAGGAAAAAGAAAAAAGAAAGAAAAAGGAAAAAAAAAAAGAAAAAGAAAGGAAAAAGAAAGAAAAAGAAGAGAGAGAAGGAGAGTTGAGGGGGTAGTACGTATGGGAAATTGGAGGAGGAGGAATTTTGGATTGTGGTCCCCTATAGACTAATGACAGAATTACCCTTCAGTCCCAAACCAACCAAATTAGCCTTCAATTCCAATTTCTATTTTGATTCCAATTCAGCCCCTAAATTAGGATTTTTAGATTATTATTTTTAGATTAAGTTTAGAATATTCGAGGATTTTAACTAGTATTATTTTCTATTGATTAGGCGATTTATCGAGCGAGGATTAGGCGTGCTTGCATCCGACACTTCTAGGCTCTACGAAATTTTCAAAGCTACGTTCAAGGTGGGGTTTGTTTTTTCTAAACTTTATTGTCCTTGTTAAATGCTTAGATTATTTTGCATGAATATGTAAGATACGATTGCTTAGGCCCCATGAGCCGAGGGGACTCAAGAGGTCGGGGTCGATGTATCCCTCGAGTGGAACCCTGCAGTGCTACCCATGTCTATGTCTACGGTTTTTCAAAAGATCTATGCTATGTCCTATGGATTGTATTTGCATGCCTATGTGAGATATCCGTGTATTTAGCTTGGACAATTTATACTTCATCATTTGTGTCGCTCACCCCACATATAACAAACTTTTCAGTGAAGGAGATGGCGGCTAAGAGCGGTGGATATGACAGGCCTAAAGAGTTATTTATGAATGTTTAGTTTAATTTAAAAAAAAATGTTGAACTATTTACTTTTTAAATTGTTAGTTTATTTCAGTTTATTTGAAATTGATAGAATCGAGGCGATAGTTAGAATTTTATTTATAAAATATTTTGCTTCCGCTTACAATTGACTCGAGATAAATATTTTTTTAAATTATCCATGTTCCTTTTCATTGTAAAAATTGGGATTATGCTCGTTTATTTTATTAAAGAAATTCTAGGGCGTTACAGGTGGTATCAGAGCGGGTCTACCTTTCTGTAGACTTGTAAAAAAAATATGTGTAAATTTCGTGTGTGTGCTCTGATAAATGAATTAGAATTTTTTTTAATAAACGAAAAGAGTCTACGTATCCACCACCACTATGCCACGCCAACTCCGAAGCCAAGGTACGAATTTTTTTTAATGATTTCGTTTTCTACTGCTAATGCCATCGCTATTGTTACTGCTATTGCCACTACTACTGCTATTGTCAAATGCTATTGATAAAGTGTTTTAATACTGTTGTAATGAATTTTACTATTTCTATTGCAAAGAGAAAAATGAAAGAAATATGCTAAGTTTTCTTGGATGCATAGCACGATAGAATGCCATCGAATTATTGAGATATTATGTTAATTGTGAACTTTATGGACAATAGAAAGAACTTAGAGGATTTAATTATTTTTGTTATGCTCGATAGATGGCTCGTAGAAGGTATACAGCACGAAAGTCCGATATTGTTAGCGTTAATAGGAGAGCAAGGATAATTTGGGAGACGTAGTGGCGCGCCTGGCCACAGTCGTTGAGGGTCTAACTCAAGGGTGTGCTTTGAACCAACAAAACCAGCCGGCTCCCACAAATAACACTTCACATGTGGTGGAACAGTTTCGCCGGTATCGACCTCCAACTCTTACTTTAACAGGAAGAGAGCCGCACACCGTGTGGAAGAATGGATAGCGAGGTTGGAGGGCATATTTGAATTGATCGAGTGCACTGACGCACAAAGGGTGTCATGTGCGATTTATCAGCTCAAACAAGATGCTAAGCATTGGTGGGATTCACCGTCGAACCATCATCGACCAACAACGAGTGATATGCAATGGTGGTTTCAAGGAATTAGTCATGCAAAGTTTTTCCATGATCTGAGAGATAAAAAGGAAAGAGAATTCCTAAACCCGCAACAAGGGATAGCGGTGCTTTCGAGTATGAGCGAAAGTTCAACCGATTAGCAAGGTATGCTATTCACTTGACGGACACAAACGGTAAGAAGAAGGCTAAGAGATTTGTGTCTGGTTTACGCCCTGAGTTGGGTGGGGTAGTGAGCATACTGGGGAACGCATCATATTCTGCTGTTGTGGAAGGAGCTCGAACGGTTGCCTCCAACATGAGATTAGAAGGAGGTAGTAAAAAGGTTTTTGAGGCTCCCAAAAGGAAATGGGAGGGTCCTAACACTGGGAAGTTTGTTAATAACAACAAACAACAAAAAGTCGGCGGTGCTCCTAATCAGCAAGGTCAGCAGACGAAGCCACAATGTTAGAATTGCGGGAAATATCATTATGGTGAGTGCCTGCTGGGAAAAGATGTTTGTTACCGATGCCATCAGCCAGGGCATCAGGGTTGGGACTGTAAGAGATATCCTAGTCAGCCCAGATGGGATCAGAGGCCCACAGGAGGGAAACCCAGGATGTACGCCATGACCGAGCAGGACGCACAAGAGGAGCCTGAGACAATGACAGGTATGTTACAAGTTTTTAATGTACCGCTCTTGTACTTTTTGATATCTTGGTGCAACACATTCTTTCATATCTCGCAAAATTCATTGAGGATTAAATAATGTGATATGTGAGTCTCATGGAACCTTTAGGGGTCAGTATACCATCGGGTAAAACTATAGTGGCTGATCATAGAGTAAACGGGGTACAACTGAACATAGAGTGGAGAACTCTAGAAGCGAATCCATATGTTATAAAGATGAAGGACTTTGACGCAATTCTAGGAATGGATTGGTTAAGTCAGAATCGCGCAAACATCCGATGTCACGAGAGGGAAATAGATTTCCATATGCCAGGAAAGGAGAAGTTCACTTTCCATGGGACTAGGTCGGGTGTTTCGCCACGAGTTATATCAGCAATGAAAGCCGTGAAGATGATAAGGAGAGGAGAATGCCAAGCATTCTTGGTGAATGTAATGGCTACCCGATCAAGAGAGAACAATTGCTGATATCCCGATCGCCGAGAGTACCCCGATGTTTTTCGGAGGATTTACCGGAATGCCACCAGATCGACAAGTGAAGTTTACGATTGACCTGGTGCCAGGAGCAGACTAACGTCAAGGGCACCTTCTGAGAATGGCACCTAAGGAGTTACAAGAACTAAAGGTGCAATTACAAGAGTTCTTTGGATAAGGGTTATGTGAGACCGAGCGTGTCTCCATGGGGAGCTCCTGTGTTGTTTGTTAAGAAGAAGGACGGTACGATGAGGATGTGTATCGACTATCGAGAGTTGAACAACCTCACCATCAAGAACAAATACCCTTTACCCCGCATTGAGGATCCTGTTTGATCAATTAAGAGAGAGGAGCCGAGTTTTCTCGAAGATTGATCTAAGATCGTGGTATCACGCTGAAGATCAAGGAAGCGGATATACCCAAAACAGCGTTTAGAACCCGTTATGGACATTACAAGTTTACTGTGATGCCTTTTGGGTTAAGCAACGCACCATCGGTCTTTATGGACTTGATGAATAGAGTGTTTCATCCTTACTTAGATCAATTTGTCATTGTGTTCATCGATGATATCTTGATCTATTCAAAGGATAAACAACAGCACGAAGAGCATTTGAGGATCGTGCTGGAGACACTTCGCAAGGAGAAGCTTTATGCGAAGTTCAAGAAATGTGAGTTTTGGATGGAGCGAGTGGTGTTCTTGGGTCATGTAGTCACCGCCCGAGGTGTCGAAGTGGATCCAGCCAAAGTGGAGGCTATAAATGAATGGAAAGCGCCATCGACCGTGAGTGAGGTACGCAGTTTCTTAGGACTTGCTGGGTATTACAGACGGTTCATTGAGGGTTTTGCCAAGATTGCTGGACCAATGACCCGACTGACGAGAAAGGGAGAGAAATTCCAGTGGACTGAGAAATGCGAAACCAGTTTCCAAGAGTTGAAACAAAGATTGGTTACCGCACCGGTTTTGACGATACCTAATGGATCGAAAGGATTTGTTATTTATAGTGATGCGTCAAAACAAGGTCTCGGATGTGTACTCATGCAACAGGGGAAAGTGATAGCTTATGCCTCGAGACAATTGAAGCAACACGAGCTTAACTATCCCACGCATGACTTGGAGTTAGCAGCTATAGTGCACGCTCTGAAGATATGGCGTCATTACCTGTACGGAGGAAAATGTGATATCTATACGGATCACAAAAGTCTCAAGTACTTCTTCACGCAGAAAGAATTAAACATGAGACAACGAAGATGGTTGGAGTTAGTCAAAGATTATGACTGTGCTATCCACTATCACCGAGGCAAGGCCAACGTGGTTGCTGATGCCTTGAGTCGGAAGAACAGTTGTGAACTGACGAGCATGATCACGGAGCAAGAGCAGTTGATCAAGGATTTTGTCAACATGAGAATCGATGTGGTAGTACCCCCAATTGACACCAAAGCTATCATATCTTCTATGGTGGCAAAGCCGACTTTGAGAAATCGGATCAAGGATGCACAAACGAAGGATAAGTTTTTGTGCAAAATGAGGGAGCGAGCTTTAGCCGAAACATTAGAGGTTTATTTGAAGCACCGGACAAGCACACTTACTTATGAAGGAGAGTCTCGTGTACCAAAGGACGAGGACCTAAGAAAGGAAATCTTAGAAGAGTCTCATTGTACACCTTACACGGTGCATCCGGGAGGTACGAAGATGTATCGTGACTTGAGAAATACTTTTTGGTGGAGAAACATGAAGGGCTCTATTGCATCGTTCGTGGAGAGGTGTTTGACTTGTCAACAAATTAAAGCCGAACACCAACGACCATCGGGGTTGCTACAACCACTTGAGGTTCCGGAGTGGAAGTGGGAACATGTTACAATGGATTTTGTGACTGGTTTACCGAGGTCGAACAGAGGAAACGAAGCTATATGGGTCATCGTGGATAGATTGACGAAGACTGCACACTTTTTGCCGGTTAAGATGACTTTCAGCATGGAACAGATGGCTCAATTATACATTGAGGAGATCGTGAGGCTACACGGGGTACCGGTTTCGATTGTGTCTGACAGAGACACACTGTTTACTTCAAATTTTTGGAAGGGATTGCAAAGAGCAATGGGGACGAGATTACAATTCAGTACGGCGTTTCATCCCCAAACAGATGGACAATCTGAGAGGACGATACAGACGCTAGAGGACATGCTTAGAGCTTACATGTTGGATTTCGGAGGAGGTTGGGAACGACACTTGCCACTAATTGAATTTGCTTATAATAACAGTTATCAATTAACTATTGGGATGGCACCATACGAGGCATTATACGGGAGGAAGTGTAGATCGCCAATTCACTGGGATGAAGTTGGAGAGAAAAAAGTTTTGGGTCCAGATATTGTCAAAAGAACAGTTGAAGCCGTAGAGAAGATAAGAGAAAGAATCAAGGTGGCGCAGGATCGACAAAAGTCTTATGCCGATCCAAAAAGGAAAGAGTTACAGTTTGTGGTAGGCGAGAAAGTTTTTCTGAGGGTATCGCCAATGAAGGGAATTTTCAGATTTGGTAAAAGAGGGAAGCTTAATCCGAGATATGTTGGACCGTATGAGGTTTTGGAGCGAGTGGGAAGAGTAGCGTATAGATTGGCCTTGCCGCCAGCAATGTCAGGAATACACAATGTTTTTCACGTATCTATGTTACGGAGGTACATGCCAGATCCAAGTCATGTTGTTAATTATGAGACCATAGAATTGGATAGACAATTGTCATACGAGGAGAAACCAGTGGCAGTACTAGATAGAAAGGTGCACAAGTTGAGAAATCGAGACGTTGAGTTAATCAAAGTGCAATGGAGTGGACATAGCCAAGAAGAGGCTACTTGGGAACGTAAGGACGATATTTTAGCATCACATCCAGAGGTTCAATCCTTGCTAGGTACGTTTAATTTCGAGGACGAAATTATTTTTAAGGGGGGTAGTATGTAATACCCAAAATTTTTATCTAAGGCTTTTATTAAGAATTATGAATTTTTAGATTAGATTAGTTTATTTAGGGGCTAATTTATTATCTTTTATAAATCCAAGCCCAATTATCCAATCAAATGATTAATTACCCAAACCCAAATTTTAAACCAGGCCCAATTTCAGTCAAAGCCCAAATTATTATAAGCCCAATCTAGCCTATTCACAAATCCTACTCCAAGTAGAATTCCAAAATTTCAGATGTCATAATTCAAACCAATTTCTCGTTTTTGAATCTAAAAAAAAAAAAAAAAAGAGATATTTCATCTATCAAGAATCCTAATTGATAAACATCAACCAGTTTCCTTTACACTTGAACTCTCTTCAGATTAGGACTCTAACTATTATACAAACCATAACCCTAATCTAGTCTATAAAACAAAGCAACAGTACAAGAGAAATTCACGTACTCTTCTTCAGAAAACAGCAAGGTAAATATTTCAATCCTCAGTTTCATCTTCACATGGCCACACCCAAACCAGAATCAATTCCCAAACCCAAAAACTATTCAACCAAACGACAACCGTACGCCTTTTCCCAATGCCGTCGAAAAAAAAAAAAATCCAAAACCCAGAAACCCGATTCAGCCACCGCCGGAAAAATTTCCCGAACCAGCCCGAAACTGACTCGTACTTCTCCGATTCAGTACGAAACCCAAACTCCAAGCCCGAACACAACCTACCTATCGCCGTCGAGCCGCGCCGCCCGTTGCTGCCGGTGTGTCTGTGCGTGAGGTTTAAGAAAAAAAAAATAGAGAGGGGAGAGCGAGATGGCAGACATCTGGTTGGGGGGGGGATTGGTTTTAAATTGGTTGAGAGAATTTGATTTAGGGAGAAAGAAGAGAAAAAAAAAAGAGAAAGAAGAAAAATGGGGGATGTGGCTGGTACGAAACAAAAGAAAGAGAAGAGAAAGAAAGAGAAGGGAAAGAAGAAAGAAAAAAGAAGAAAAAGTGGGCTGGTGGCGTGAGGTAGTGATTAGGAAAAAGAGAGGAAAAAGAAAAAAGAAAGAAAAAGGAAAAAAAAAAATAGAAAATGAAAGGAAAAAGAAAGAAAAAGAAGAGAGAGAAGGAGAGTTGAGGGGGTAGTACGTATGGGAAATTGGAGGAGGAGGAATTTTGGATTGTGGTCCCCTATGACTAATGATGAAATTATCCTTGATCCCAAAAACCAACCAAATTAGCCTTCAATTCCAATTTCTATTTTGATTCCAATTCAGCCCCTAAATTAGGATTTTTAGATTATTATTTTTAGATTAAGTTTAGAATATTCGAGGATTTTAACTAGTATTATTTTCTATTGATTAGGCGATTTATCGAGCGAGGATTAGGCGTGCTTGCATCCGACACTTCTAGGCTCTACGAAATTTTCAAAGCTACGTTCAAGGTGGGGTTTGTTTTTCTAAACTTTATTGTCCTTGTTAAATGCTTAGATTATTTTGCATGAATATGTAGTACAGTTGCTTAGGCCCCATGAGCCAGGGACTCAAGAGGTCCGGGGTCGATGTATCCCTCAGGTGGAACCCCTGCAGTGCTACCCATGTCTATGTCTACGGTTTTTCAAAAGATCTATGCTATGTCCTATTGGATTGTATTTGCATGCCTATGTGAGATATCTGTGTATTTAGCTTGGACAATTTATACTTCACTGAGCTGTGTCGCTCACCCCACATATAACAAACTTTTCAGGTGAAGGAGATGGCGCTGGCTAAGAGCGGTGGATATGACAAGGCCTAAAGAGTTATTTATGAATGTTTAGTTTAATTTTAAAAAAAATGTTGAACTATTTACTTCTTTTTAAATTGTTAGTTTATTTCCAGTTTATTTGAAATTGATAGAATCAGACGATAGTTAGAATTTTATTTATAAAATATTTTGCTTCCGCTACAATTGACTCAGATAAATATTTTTTTAAATTATCCATGTTCCTTTTCATTGTAAAAATTGGGATTATGCTCGTTTATTTTATTAAAGAAATTCTAGGGCGTTACAGGTGGTATCAGAGCGGGTCTACCTTTCTGTAGACTTGTAAAAAAAAAATATTTGTAAATTTCGTGTGTGTGCTCTGATAAATGAATTAGAATTTTTTTTAATAAACGAAAAGAGTCTACGTATCCACCACCACTATGCCACGCCAACTCCGAAGCCAAGGTACGAATTTTTTTTAATGATTTCGTTTTCTACTGCTAATGCCATCGCTATTGTTACTGCTATTGCCACTACTACTGCTATTGTCAAATGCTATTGATAAAGTGTTTTAATACTGTTGTAATGAATTTTACTATTTCTATTGCAAAGAGAAAAATGAAAGAAATATGCTAAGTTTTCTTGGATGCATAGCACGATAGAATGCCATCGAATTATTGAGATATTATGTTAATTGTGAACTTTATGGACAATAGAAAGAACTTAGAGGATTTAATTATTTTTATTATGCTCGATAGATGGCTCGTAGAAGGTATACGAAGACGAAAGTCCGATATTGTTAGCGTTAATAGGAGAGCAAGGATAGAGAGATATGAACAATATCAATGGGAACCTAACCATAACCTTGGGCGCATCTTAATGCAATGTTCGCATTATGGGTAGAGGCTAGATATGCCGGTCACTCGGTATCCGAGCCGGCGGGGCATACTTAGATTTATTAACACCTTATCGGAGTTACCCCTGCGAAGAGCTAGAGAGATATACAATCAAATGGTGATGATGTCGGGGAGTTGATCAGCGGGTTAGCTATGAGAATTTCGTTTCGGTTTTCCGACGGTGGTGGTTAGACCATGTACAACTCACGATGGATATTTCCGACTTCCGGCCCGAAGAGCAAGACATACACGATGATGCTCCTCCACCGATTCGATGATGATGACGAAGATCCAAAGAAAGACCTGGAAGAAGATCCGGAGGAGGATCAGGAAGAAGAAGATATTGAATAGCTAGCTTTTGTTTTATTTTAGTAGTTGATGCTTGGGGTTTTATATTTCATTAGTATTTTAGTTCAAGTTTTGTTTTGCAAACTAGCAATTGTTCTTCTTTTTTTTTCTTCATTGGATTCATTGTAAAAAAAAATAAATAAATTGCCTTGAGTACTTGTTATCGTTTATGATTTAACTTTTATATATATTGAGCTTAAAAGTATCCCAATTGGAGATTGACTTAATTTTTTTTTTTATCGTGGTTATAGGATGAATCCTAGAGCCCCTAGAACCGGGACTGCCACAAATGCAACACTAGAAAATTTGGGAGACGTAGTGCGCGCCCGCCCACGATCGTTGAGGGTCTAACTCAAGGGGGGGTGCTTTGAACCAACAAAAAAATGGCTCCCACAAATAACACTTCACATATGGTGGAACAGTTTCGCCGGTATCGACCTCCAACTCTTACGGGACAGGAAGAGCCACACACTGTGGAAGAATGGATAGCAGAATTGGAGGGCATATTTGAATTGATCGAGTGCACTGACGCACAAAGGGTGTCATGTGCGATTTATCACTCAAACAAGATGCTAGGCATTGGTGGGATTCACCGTCGAACCATCAGCGACCAACAACGGTGATATGCAATGGATCTGGTTTCAAGGAATTAGTCATGCAACAGTGATTTTTCATGATCTGAGAGATAAAAAGGAAAGAGAATTCCTAAACCCGCAACAAGGGACAATGATGGTGCTCAGTATGAGCGAAAGTTCAACTTGATTAGCAAGGTATGCTATTCATTTGGCGGACTGAGACGGTAAGAAGGCTAAGAGATTTGTGTCGGGTTTACGCCCGAGTTGGGTGGGGTAGTGAGCATCTTGGGAACGTATCATATTCTTTGTTGTGGAAGGAGCTCGAGCAGTTGCCTCCAATATGAGATTAGAAGGAGGTAGTAAAAGGTTTTGAGGCTCCCAAAAGGAAATGGGAGAGGTCCTAACACTTGGGAAGTTTGTTAATAACAACAAACAACAAAAAGTCGGCGGTGCTCCTAATCGGCAAGGGTCGTGACGAAGCCACAATGTTAGAATTGCGGAAATATCATTATGGTGAGTGCCTCTTTGGGAAAAGATGTTTGTTACCGATGCCATCGCCCAGGGCATCGGGGTTGGGGATTGTAAGAGATATCCTAGTCACCCGGATGGGATCGAGAGGCCTGGAGGAGGGAAACCCAGGATGTACGCCATGACCCAAGCGGGGCGCACAAGAGGAGCTCCGAGACAATGGGTATGTTACAAATTTTTAATGTACCTGCTCTTGTACTTTTTGATATCGTGCGACACATTCTTTCATATCTGCAAAATTCATTGAGGATTAAATAATGTGATATGTGAGTCAATGGAACCTTTAGGGGCCGATATACCATCGGGTAAAACTATAGTGGTGATCATAGAGTAAACGGGTACAGCGAACATAGAGGGAGAACTCTGAAGCGAATCCATACGTTATAAAGATGAAGGACTTTGACGCAATTCTAGGAATGGATTGGTTAAGTTTAACCGCGCAAACATCCGATGTCACGAGAGGGAAATAGATTTCCATATGCCGGGAAAGGAGAAGTTCACTTTCCATGGGACTAGGTCGGGTGTTTCGCCACGAGTTATATCAAAGCAATGAAAGCCGTGAAGATGATAAGGAGAGGAGAATGCCAAGCATTCTTGGTGAATGTAATGGCTACCCGATCAAGAGAGAACAATTCTTTGATATCCCGATCGCTCGAGAGTACCCGATGTTTTTCCGGAGGATTTACGGAATGCCACGGTCGACAAGTGGAGTTTCACGATTGACACTGGTGCGGGGAGCGGCACCAACGTCAAGGGCACCTTACGAGAATGGCACCTAAGGAGTTACAAGAACTAAAGGTGCAATTACAAGAGTTCTTTGGATAAAGGGTTATGTGAGACCGAGCGTGTCTCCATGGGGAGCTCTGTGTTGTTTGTTATAAGAAGAAGGACGATACGATGAGGATGTGTATCGACTATCGAGAGTTGAACAACCTCACCATCAAGAACAAATACCCTTTACCCCGCATTGAGGATCTGTTTGATCAATTAAGAGGAGCTGGAGTTTTCTTGAAGATTGATCTAAGATCGGTATCACCACGGTGAAGATCAAGGAAAGCGGATATACCCAAAACAGCGTTTTAGAACCCGTTATGGACATTACGAGTTTTCTTGTGATGCCTTTTGGGTTAAGCAACGCACGGCCGGTCTTTATGGACTTGATGAATAGAGTGTTTCATCCTTACTTAGATCAATTTGTCATTGTGTTCATCGATGATATCTTGATCTATTCAAAGGATAAACAACAAAGACGAAGAGCATTTGAGGATCGTCTTTGGAGACACTTCGCAAGGAGAAGCTTTATGCGAAGTTCAAGAAATGTGAGTTTTGGATGGAGCGAGTGGTGTTCTTGGGTCATGTAGTCACCGCCCGAGGTGTCGAAGTGGATCGACCAAAGTGGAGGCTATAAATGAATGGAAAGCGCCATCGGCCGAAGTGAGTGAGGTACGCGATTTCTTAGGACTTCTTTGGGTATTACAGACGGTTCATTGAGGGTTTTACCAAGATTCTTTGGACCAATGACCCGGCCCGACGAGAAAGGGAGAGAAATTCAGTGGATCGAGAAATGCGAAACCGGTTTCAAGAGTTGAAACAAAGATTGGTTACCGTGATGGTTTTGTGATACCTAATGGATCGGAAGGATTTGTTATTTATAGTGATGCGTCAAAACAAGGTCTCGGATGTGTACTCATGCAACATGGGAAAGTGATAGCTTATGCCTCGAGACAATTGAAGCAACACGAGCTTAACTATCCCACGCATGACTTGGAGTTAGCAGTTGTAGTGCACGCTCTGAAGATATGGCGTCATTACCTGTACGGAGGAAAATGTGATATCTATACGGATCACAAAAGTCTCAATTACTTCTTCACGCAGAAAGAATTAAACATGAGACAACGAAGATGGTTGGAGTTAGTCAAAGATTATGACTGTGCTATCCACTATCACCGAGGCAAGGCCAACGTGGTTGCTGATGCCTTGAGTCGGAAGAACAGTTGTGAACTGACGAGCATGATCACGGAGCAAGAGCAGTTGATCAAGGATTTTGTCAACATGAGAATCGATGTGGTAGTACCCCCAATTGACACCAAAGCTATCATATCTTCTATGGTGGCAAAGCCGACTTTGAGAAATCGGATCAAGGATGCACAAACGAAGGATAAGTTTTTGTGCAAAATGAGGGAGCGAGCTTTAGCTGGAAACATTAGAGGTTTCGCTGAAGCACCGGACGGCACACTTACTTATGAAGGGAGAGTCTGTGTACCAAAGGACGAGGACCTAAGAAAGGAAATCTTAGAAGAGTCTCATTGTACACCTTACACGGTGCATCCGGGAGGTACGAAGATGTATCGTGACTTGAGAAATACTTTTTGGTGGAGAAACATGAAGGGCTCTATTGCATCGTTCGTGGAGAGGTGTTTGACTTGTCAACAAATCAAAGCCGAACGCCAACGACCATCGGGGTTGCTACAACCACTTGAGGTTCGGAGTGGAAGTGGGAACATGTTACAATGGATTTTGTGATTGGTTTCGAGGTCGAACAGAGGAAACGGCTATATGGTCATCGTGGATAGATTGACGAAGACCGCACACTTTTTGCGGTTAAGATGACTTTCAAAGATGGAAGATGGCTCAATTATACATTGAGGAGATCGTGAGGCTACACGGGGTACCGATTTCGATTGTGTCTGACAGAGACACACAGTTTACTTCAAATTTTTGGAAGGGATTGCAAAGAGCAATGGGGACGAGATTACAATTCAGTACGGCGTTTCATCCCCAAACAGATGGACAATCTGAGAGGACGATACAGACGCTAGAGGACATGCTTAGAGCTTGCATGTTGGATTTCGGAGGAGGTTGGGAACGACACTTGCCACTAATTGAATTTGCTTATAATAACAGTTATCAATCAACTATTGGGATGGCACCATACGAGGCATTATACGGGAGGAAGTGTAGATCACCAATTCACTGGGATGAAGTTGGAGAGAAAAAAGTTTTGGGTCCAGATATTGTCAAAAGAACAGTTGAAGCCGTAGAGAAGATAAGAGAAAGAATCAAGGTGGCGCAGGATCGACAAAAGTCTTATGCCGATCCAAAAAGGAAAGAGTTACAGTTTGTGGTAGGCGAGAAAGTTTTTCTGAGGGTATCGCCAACGAAGGGAATTTTCAGATTTGGTAAAAGAGGGAAGCTTAATCCGAGATATGTTGGACCGTACGAGGTTTTGGAGCGAGTGGGAAGAGTAGCGTATAGATTAGCCTTGCCGCCAGCAATGTCGGGAATACACAATGTTTTTCACGTATCTATGTTACGGAGGTACATGCTAGATCCAAGTCATGTTGTTAATTATGAGACCATAGAATTGGATAGACAATTGTCATACGAGGAGAAACCAGTGGCAGTACTAGATAGAAAGGTGCACAAATTAAGAAATCGAGACGTTGAGTTAATCAAAGTGCAATGGAGTGGACATAGCCAAGAAGAGGCTACTTGGGAGCGTAGGGCGATATTTTAGCATCACATCCGGAGGTTCAATCCTTGCTAGTACGTTTAATTTCGAGGACGAAATTATTTTTAAGGGGTAGTATGTAATACCCAAAATTTTTATCTAAGGCTTTTATTAAGAATTATGAATTTTAGATTAGATTAGTTTATTTAGGGGCTAATTTATTATCTTTTATAAATCCAAGCCAGATTATCCAATCAAATGATTAATTACCCAAACCCAAATTTTAAACCAGGCTAATTTCACCAAAGCCCAAATTATTATAAGCCCAATCTAGCCTTTATTCACAAATCCTACTCCAAGTAGAATTCCAAAATTTCAGATGTCATAATTCAAACCAATTTCTCGTTTTTGAATCTAAAAAGAAAAAAAAAAAAGAAGAGATATTTCATCTATTAAGAATCCTAATTGATAAACATCAACCAGTTTTCCTTTACACTTGAACTCTCTTGATTAGGACTCTAACTATTATACAAACCATAACCCTAATCTAGTCTATAAAACAAAGCAGCGAAGACAAGAGAAATTCACGTACTCTTCTTCGGAAAACAAAGAAGGTAAATATTTCAATCCTCGTTTCATCTTCACACGGCCACACCCAAACCAGAATCAATTCCCAAACCCAAAAACTATTCAACCAAACGACAACCGTACGCCTTTTCCCAATGCCGCAAAAAAAAAAAAAAAAAAAATTCCAAAACCCGTAAAAACCCGATTCAGCCACCGCCGAAAAATTTCGAACCAGCCCGAAATCGACTCGACTTCTCCGATTGATCGAAACCCAAACTCAAGCCCGAACACAACCTACCTATCGTCGTCGAGCCGCGCCGCCCGTTCTTTGCCGGTGTGTACGTGCGTGAGGTTTAAGAAAAAAAAATAGAGAGGGAGAGCGAGATGGCGGGCGTCCGGTTGTGGGGGGATTGGTTTTAAATTGGTTGAGAGAATTTGATTTAGGGAGAAAGAAAGAGAAAAAAAAAAGAGAAAGAAGAAAAATGGGGGATGTGGCTGGTAGTGAAAAAAAAAAAGAGAAGAGAAAGAAAGAGAAGGAAAGAAGAAAGAAAGAAAAAGAAGAAAAAGTGGGAAATTTGGTGGCGTGAGGTAGTGATTAGGAAAAAGAGAGGAAAAAGAAAAAAGAAAGAAAAAGGAAAAAAAAAGAAAAAGAAAGGAAAAAGAAAGAAAAAGAAGAGAGAGAAGGAGAGTTGAGGGGGTAGTACGTATGGGAAATTGGAGGAGGAGGAATTAAGGATTGTGGTCCCCTATAGACTAATGACAGAATTATCCTTCAGTCCCAAACCAACAAAATTAGCCTTCAATTCCAATTTCTATTTTGATTCCAATTCAGCCCCTAAATTAGGATTTTTAGATTATTATTTTTAGATTAAGTTTAGAATATTCGAGGATTTTAACTAGTATTATTTTCTATTGATTAGGCGATTTATCGGCGAGGATTAGCGTGCTTGCATCCGACACTTCTAGGCTCTCTACGAAATTTTCAAAGCTACGTCAAGTGGGGTTTGTTTTTCTAAACTTTATTGTCCTTGTTAAATGCTTAGATTATTTTGCATGAAGCCGTCTGATTGCTTAGGCCCCATGAGCCGGGGACTCAAGAGGTCGGGGTCGATGTATCCCTCGGTGGAACCCCTGCAGGTGCTACCCCCATGTCTATGTCTACGGTTTTCAAAAGATCTATGCTATGTCCTATGGATTGTATTTGCATGCCTATGTGAGATATCTGTGTATTTAGCTTGGACAATTTATACTTCATTTGGTGTGTCGCTCACCCCACATATAACAAACTTTTCGGTGAAGGAGATGGCGCTGGCTAAGAGCGGTGGATATGACAAGGCCTAAAGAGTTATTTATGAATGTTTAGTTTAATTTAAAAAAATGTTGAACTATTTACTTCTTTTTAAATTGTTAGTTTATTTCCAGTTTATTTGAAATTGATAGAATCAGACGATAGTTAGAATTTTATTTATAAAATATTTTGCTTCCGCTACAATTGACTCAGATAAATAATTTTTTTAAATTATCCATGTTCCTTTTCATTGTAAAAATTGGGATTATGCTCGTTTATTTTATTAAAGAAATTCTAGGGCGTTACATGTAATTATGATAAAAATGGGGATTAAGCATGCATAAACTCATGTAAAATGTTGTGTATTCACTCTTTGTGGAAAAGATATTACGCTTTGCTCGTTTTGTAGGAATTTAATGATATTTGAAGTAATTTAGATACAAATACGAGCATCGTAAAGTGGAAATCCTAAGAATCGAGTGAATGTACGAGAATCGGAGCTAGAATAAGTTGAAGTTGAGCTTATAAGAAAAATACAGGGAACGCACGGGTAGGGCGTGCCTTAGGCACCACCCGTGCGCCCATGGGTTGAGGCATTAAAGGCTACGACATGGCGCACGGGTAGCCCGTGCGCATACGCACCCCCGTGCGCCAATGGAGAGATTATTGATACCTACGGCATCACGCAGGGGTAGGCTGTGCATCTGACGCACGACCCGTGCGTGTTTGGCAAAAAGCAGGGGACTTGCTACGGGATGATGCACGGGTAGCCCGTGCAGGGGGCGCACGACCCGTGCGTCTACGCTGGAATGCCATTTTCTGCAGCACTTTTCCCTAAGCTTGAAAGGGGGTATAAAACGGTATTTTGGGGCGCACACCAAGGATATTCTGACACTTTTGGCTCTAGCACACAAGACAAAGCTCTATTCTTGGAAGAAGACATCAAGGAGACAATCGGGTTGCATCGGAGCTCAAGGAACGGAGATATATCGAGAGATTGTCGACTTTCCTAAGTTTTTTTGCTTCTCTTGTAGTTTTAATCTTTCATTTTAGTTTGTCATGACTTTGAACAATTTGTTTATGAGTTGTTTAGACATCATGTGTAGCTAAACTCTTTAGATTTCCGAGTTTTGGAAGTAGATTAATGAACTCTTGTTGAATGTTTTAATCTTAGTTGAAGTTATTATCTTGAAGCATATTTGAGTACTTTGTTCTTATTCTTGTTTTATCACTTGATCAATGATTTAACATGTTTGATATATTGATTCATAATTCGAGAGATGCGTTTCAATATTGGATCTTGAGTACTTGACGCAAATATTTGCATAAATCGAGAGGTTTGTAAATATTTGTGAGGACATTTGATCTTTTAAACTTTTGGGAGTTGAATACTTCATGTTGAGTAGAGATGCTAGCATATGTATTTCAATCTACATTTTATATGCATCTCGAGAGGTAGGATAAAATACTTTTGTGATCGTCTTATAGGGATATTGATAATGACTTGGATTTGATTAAATCGGACAATAAGAGAGTTATTAATTGAAACCTTAACCCGGGAATCCATTTCATCATCTTGATACTTCTATTATTCTCATTATCTTACTCTTGTGTTTTTAGTAGTCTTAATTGTCTTAATAACAATCATCCAATTAAACTACGATCGTCTAAATAAAAATAAGGCTATTTTGGTTCAATACTTAGCGCATAAATTTATTAGTCTCAGTGAATACGACCTTGCTACCCTATTCTATAACTTACACCGTATACTTGCGGTGAAGCTAAAAGCAAGGCGAACACTATCTTCAACTAAGTATTGAAACAAAAACCTCATACTTCGCTAAGCTTTATAGAACCTCATACTTCTAATAAAATGGCCTTTAAGAGCTATCAAAGGTTGTTATTTTTAGAACTAGAAGTCCACTCATGCGATGCACATATTAGATATTAATACAAGAAAAAAATAGCTTTTTAGTAATTGCAATGTTTGTAATTAAAAAAATAATTAAAAAATAAAAATAAATAAGTATAAATTAGACAACAGAACAATAATTCGTAAATTAGTACGCACAAAAAACTTATTATATAAATTAAACAAAACAATAATATGATTTTCATATACTTTAGGGATCACCATGACATATACTTGGTATGTCGATTTACTTTTTTAACAAAGAAAATTAGATTTCGGAGGATGGATGTCCACTCTACAATGATTAATATGATAGAGGATTGAATAAATTGAAAAAATCTATTGGCTATTTAGTTATTTACCATAGCTTAAAAGCAAACTCATAGGAAACTTATTTACTAAGAAAAAAATATAATAAAAAATATATCTAAAATTATATACAACATAATAATACAAATTTGAATATATAAATACATAGAGTTGCAAGCAATTATTCTACATGGTGCATGTATATAATGAAAGTGTTAGGACAATCTTTGTCATTAATTAAATCAACAATGGTAGAGAAACTTGGGATTGTAGATGACGAAAATCATGACAAATGACAGTTTCTTGTAATCCATAATGATGTGTTGCCTGCAAAACAATTATTATTGAGAATATATATTTTTATAATTATAAAATAAAAGGATGTATATTACGTTAATGAATAAAAAATACAATAGTACTATTTGTGACATTAGACACAGGAAATTTTGATGCCAAATACAATATACTTTTTATATAACCAACTTTCAACACTATACCATTTAAAATTATGCAAAATAATTTATACATGACCATTTTTACCACACACAAAAAAAAAAGAAAGAAAGAAAACATAGCGTTATAAAAAAAACCATAAAGATGAATTTTGGCCCAAGTGATCAAAATTATTTTTAATAGTCCATTCTAGGACCATTGGACAATACAGAAAAGGGAGAAGAAAATTAACCCAAAAAGAAAAGAAAAAGGATCAATTTTTAATTTTTCGCCCTAAGGTGACCGAATAGATTCATTTCACACAAAAATCATTCTTATAATCTCAAGGATTCAAAACCCCGCGCTGGCCTTCAAGTAATAGTTCAGATAAGTGTTTTTTTCTTTTTTTTGTTTCCCTAGGATTTTACTTGATTCAAATCTGTTGATAGAAACCAAAAAAGGTTCAAAGCTATATTTGTTTTCTATATGATCTAATTTTTACCGATCGAATGGTCCCTGGCAAAACTTATGTTTATTTTCCATATTTATTATGTTATAAGTATTTTAAATCTGATGTAATGACTACAAAATTTCAGATGTATACAAATACCTAGATGTTCCGGAATTTTTACTGATATGCTTGTGTTTACTCAACATTTTTTTAAGATACCCTTATTTCGAATCTTTGAAAGAAACCACAAATAAAAAATAAAATCTATATTTCCTTCTATATTTTTTTTTTTATAGATTCTCTATTTTGGCTACAAACAGCTTATTTCATCTTATTTTTTTCAATAATTTTCTATTATCTATTATCAGCTGAATATAATTAAGACCAAGCTACTGTGATCTAATTAGTCTGCTTATCAGGTACGAAGTTTTATATTTTCATCATAGTTTTAAGCATATAATTTTTCTTGTCATCATATATTGATTATGAATTTTTTTATTAACAAATAAAGATAACAGGAACTTAAGCTATTGGGATTTCGCATACTGTGTTAATCAGGTTGGTGCGTTTTAACTATTTTACAAAATAAATATAGAAAATAAAGGAAAAAACTCACCTTAGATTTTGTACATTAATGAATTTGTTGTCTGTGCCAAGACACTTAAATTCAATGAGATGCATTTTTCTACGCAGTTAACATGTGCAATACAATTTATTTTGTTGTCCCACGAAATTATTTTGAGATCTGTAATAATCATAAGATAAAATTATTAATTTAAAACTATTAGTTTATATAATTTGAAACATGTTTTAGGGATTAAAATGGATTATTTGGGAAAGCAGAGACTAATCAACTTTATTATATTTCCTTTTGGCAATTGTCCCCTTATATCCGTAGGGAGCATATCAATATAATTGTTTGTTCATTAAATAAATAAAGCCAATTGTTACATGCATAATAAATTTTCCTGTTCGGCTAATGATAAAATTTTCCTGGAGTAGCTGAATGGAGCTAGTGCTGGAGACGCTATTAGAATCTAGATATGTATCAATTCTTTACTCATTAAGGATACTTGAGATTCTTTGCTCATTAATAGCTGCTGAAAAATTGAAATATTTCGAAAAATTAATATGTATGTTGTGAACCTTTGATTGATTTGTCTATCTGCGCGAGTATTTGTGGTTTATTGGTGTTTGTACAGTTTGTTGGGACTAAAATAACATAACTATAGAACATATGTAAAAAACAACAGAGATAAACAAAACTACCAAAAAAAAATAGAACTGCAAATAACAGAACTTAAAAAGATAACTCTACATAACTGTACAAAACAGAACTAAAACAAATGAGCAAAATAAAAAGAATACTAAATTATTGAAAGTAGAAGTACAAAAATAGACAAACAAAATTGAAAGTACAGATCGAAATGAAACAACTAAACATCCCTATATCGTGACATATAATTTACAAATGAACATCACTGAATAAAATAGAACTAGAAAAGAATGCCACAGAATTAAATAACAAATGAATAAAACAGAACTTAAGAAAAATGAAATGCAACAGAACTTCAAAAACCAGAACTAAAAAAATAACCAAACTTCGTCTCTGCATTAAATATGCATTATCAACTTAAAAATAGTTTAAAAACAAAACTGTGGAAAAATCAATTACTCAACTGAAAAACATCTGAAATACAAATAGCTTGCTTAAGGGCAGAACTAAAAACAACAACTAAATATCCCCTATGTCATGATAAGGGAATTTCTGAATTAACATTAGAGATTAACAATAGATCTAACAAAACAGAACTAAGAATGCCACGATACTTTAGAAAACAAAACTGAAAGAAACTATACATATCTGATGTAATGAAGTATGCTTTCTAGGCTAAAATACTCTAGCTATCTCCATATGCAGGTACATTGTGTACGAAAACCAGCCTAACTCTCAACGCCCAGGACATATTGTAAAGACTCCAAATTAGATTCAAATGTAGCTAAATAAATTCAAGATTTCATTGTAATTCATTCAAGATGGAAGTTAAGTTAGTTATGATACTGTTACATTAGTTGCAACTTCCCAGCTCTATATATGAGACTGGTAGATCAATGTGCAGAACATCTTTTCCATTTTCAATAGTTCAAAGTGTTAATGTCAAATTCTCTCTTTATTCACATGGTATCAGCAGATTTTTCTTCCGCCTAATCTCTCCAATTTACATCTGCAGAGTATCTTCAAAGATTGTTGATCAATCTTTCTCTCTTATCACTCATCTGATATTCTTGATATCAAGAACTCGAACAAAATGCCTGAAGATCTTGACAATGAAGATCTTGTTGCTCCGCTCTGCTTTGCTCATCAACTTGATGACATTAATTCTCCATATTTCCTTCATCGGTGACAACCCTGGTGCAGTAATAGTGTATGATTCTTTTACTGGAGACAATTATATTTCCTGGAGTCGAGCTGTTGCCATGGCATTGAGTGTCAAGAACAAAAATGCTTTCATTGATGGATCCCTTCCTATGCCATCTCCCTTATCTAGGTTGCACAATTCTTGGAAGAGAGCCAATAATTTGGTGTTGTCATGGCTGTTAAACTCTGTCTCTAAGGAAATCAGGCAAAGTTTACTTTACTTTTCCACTGCACAGGAAGTATGGGATGAACTCAAGGTACGTTATGCAAGAAGTGATGGCCCCAGTATTTCAACTTGACAAAGCTCTCAGTTCTATCAGTCAGGGCACAAATTCTATTACCAATTACTATAATTCTTTTAAAGGATTGTGGGATGAATATATAAGTCACAGGCCTATTATTAAGTGTTCTTGTGGACTCTGCTCCTGCAATATCCCCTCTCAAATGGCAGTAACTCAACAGCAAGACTCTGTCATCAAATTTCTTGTTGGCTTAAATGAGTCATATGCTCCATTAAGGAGCCAACTTCTGTTACAATCTCCTTTACCCTCTCTTTCTAAGGTTTATTCCTTGTTACTACAAGAAGAAGCACAAAGAGGGTTACAATGGTCGAGAGAACTCTGTCACTTCTATGGATTCAATGGCCATGTTGGCTAGACAAAATAATTTTTCCAAATACACAGTTCCTAAAGATAAGAAAAAGGCTAAATGCACCCATTGTGGTTATAGTGGTCACACTGTGGATAAATGTTTTCAACTAATAGGCTATCCACCAGGATGGAAAGGGCCTAAAGGACCAAGAAATGCTAAAGAGTCACTTGCAGCTCACATTACTTCCACTTCTCCTCCAAAGGAAGATTCTCAGTCTGCTGCACATCCTATATTCTCTAAGGAAATGGTAGAACAATTTTTAGCCTATGCAAAGGATCTTAACATCAATCATATTCCTGCAAATACCTCTCATCATCTTTGCCACACATTTTGTAGCCACTTATGCAACCAATCAACTAGGTATAATTCCAACCTGCTGTAATGTTTCTGTTTCAAAATTTAAATGGATTCTAGATACTGGAGCTACAGATCACATGATCTGTGATCTTTCATTGTTTACAAGCAAGGTTATGCCAGTTGATATCATTATCCATTTACCTAATGGTAATACTACCACAACTTCTCACATTGGAGATGTGAAAATATCTGAAAATCTTATCCTGCAAAGAGCTCTATGTGTACCTTCATTCTCCTTCAATTTTATTTCTGTTTCTCAGTTAACACAATCATCCAATTATGCCCTCCATTTTCTATCCTCACATTGCCTTTTGCAGGACATGAAAACACTGAAGATGATTGGTTCTGTTGAACAACATGATGGCCTATATCTGTTTAAACCTCAGATTTCTGTTTCTATGACATCTTCAGATCTCTTCTATGGCATTCAAGGCTAGGCCACACTTGACTAATAAAATGGCTTTAATTCACGACATTTACGAAAACACTTTGATTTTCATTCTTGTGACATTTGTCACTTTGCTAAACAGAAAAAGTTGCCCTTCTCTAAAAGTACTTCTAGTTCTAATGATGTATTTGATTTGATTCGTTGTGATATTTGGGGACCTTTTCTACTATTTCTAATTCTGGTTTCAAGTATTTTCTTACAATAGTTGATGACTTTTCTAGATGTACATGGATTTACTTGCTCAAATTCAAATCGATACTAAATCCTCGTTTGCAAACCTTTTCTAACATGGTCTTAACTCAGTTTCAAAAGAAGATCAAGATTATAAGGTCTGATAATGGTTCTGAATTCTTTCTACATGATTTTTATAATTCTAATGGAATTATCCATCAAGTTAGTTGTGTTGAAACACCCCAAAAAAATGGTATTGTCGAACGTAAACACCAACATTTGTTACAAGTTGCTAGAGCATTACTATTTCAAATCCAAAGTTCCTCTCTCATTAAGGATCATTGCATTCTCACATTTTGCACACATAATAAATAGACTTCCTACTCATATTCTTCATAATAAAACACCTTTTGAAATTCTCGTTTAACAAAATGCCGATTATTCTCATTTTAAGATTTTTGGTTGTTTAGCTTATGTTTCTACTCTAACAAACTCGAGAGACACAAATTTCAAGCAAGAGCTTCAAAATGTGTTTTTATTGGATATCCTCTTGGTTCCAAAGGGTATAAACTTTATGATCTTGAGTCACATAAAGTTTTAATTTCTAGACATGTCATATTTTGTGAAAACATATTCCCTTTTCAAGAAATTGCTTCAAAATGTGTCCCCCCCGAAGCTCCTTTGTTTCCTATTTCTGACTTATCAAGTGCACAGGATCAGTCATTTAGTCATTTTCAAAATATCAATGCACAAAATGATATTGTTACAACTACACAAATTATTCCTAATGCACAAAGTGACCTTCTTTGCACAAAATAGACCGATGCACAAAATGATCTTCTTTGCGATGCACAACATGATCTTCCGCACAAAATACCATTTGTTGTACAAACCGATCCTGTCAACTCTCATATTGAACATTCTAATCCTAATCCTCCAATACTAAGAAGGTCTTCTAGAAACAGAACAAATCCGTCTTATCTTCAAGTGTATGACAGTAAAATACCTCCTTCTATTCGAATACAACACTCAAGACAAACTATCATCTCTGGTAAACAATATCCCATTCAAGACTTTCTTTCAGTTGACAAACTTTCTAACAAACACAAAGCTTTTTCAGCACAAATTTCTCAGATTACAGAACCCAAGTCTTATGCTCAAGCTAGCAAGCAAAAGGAATGGCAAGATCTTATCAAGTGAAATAAGAGCACTTGAAAAGAATCGGACTTGGATCATGATCGATCTCCCCTGTGACAAGCATTGTATAGGATGCAAATGGGTCTATAAGGTGAAATATAGATCAAATGGATCTATTGAAAGATACAAAGCTCGTCTTGTAGCCAAAGGTTACACAAGAAGAAGGGTTAGATTATTTTGATACATTTTCTCCTGTTGCTAAAATAACTCTTTTGTCATTGTTGATTGCCTTGGCACCGTTTGCTAAAGGTTGGTTTTTGCATCAATTAGATGTAAACAATGCATTTTTACATGGTGATCTACATGAAGAAGTATACATGCTCCCTCCTCCAGGTTATTTAAGCCTAATGACAAAAAGGTATGCAAACTAACTAAGAGTCTCTATGGCCTAAAAACAAGCATCAAGGCAATGGTTTCAAAAGTTAACTTCTTGTCTTCTTAACTATGGTTTCATATGACCCAAATCGAGATAGCTCCTATTTACTATGTCACATGATGATTCTATTACCATTCTTTGTGTTTATGTAGATGATATAATCTTGGCGGGTAATGATATCAAAAATAGAAGCAATAAAACTTCATTTGGATGAAAAGTTTACTATAAAAGATCTGGGCACTCTCAAATACATTTTAGGTATTGAAGTAGCTAGATCTACCAAAGGCATTCATATATGCCAAAGGAAATATGCATTAGACTTACTCACGAAGCTGGTTTTCTTGGTTCCAAACCAAGCACTACTCCTATGGATTGCAAAGCTCAGTTTTCTAGTAATGATTCCTCTCCCCTCACCGATGCTTCCCAAAGATAGAAGGCTAATTGGCGAGGATGTTATATCTAACCATAACTAGACTGAATGTCTTTTAGATACAAACCTTGAGTCAATATCCATCCCAAACCTACTACTACTCATCTTGAAATGACTCATAGAATTTTAAGATATATTAAATCAACCCCAGGAAAGGGGCTCTTTTATTCATCTACTTCTCCTTTACATTTGAAATGTTTTAGTGATGCGATGGGCTAGATGTCAAGAAACAAGGAGAAGTATCGGTGGATTTGTCTTTCTAGGGGACTCCTCATTTCATGGAAATCAAGAAACAACCTACCATTAGCCGCTCTTCTTGAAGGCGAGTGCAGGGCAATTGCTCGACTACTTGTGAAATACAATGGCTAACATATCTCCTTAAAGATATGCACATAAAGCATCCACAGTCACTAATGTATACATACAGCAGGTCTGCATATTGCATTTCACAAAATTCATGCCATCATGAAAGAACAAAACACATACAACTGGACTGTCACTTTGTCAAGGAGAAACTACAAGAGGGATTGTTCAAACTCATACACATCCCTTCAACACAACAAACGGCAGACATATTTACTAAACCATTACCACCAGCTCAGTTCAATTATCTCATTAGCAAGTTGAGCATGTTAAACATCCATGCTCCACTTGAAGGGGGGTGTAAAGACTCCAAATTAGATTCAAATGTAGCTAAATAAATTCAAGATTTCATTGTAATTCATTCAAGATGGAAGTTAAGTTAGTTATGATATCTTTGTTACATTAGTTGCAACTTCCCAGCTCTATATATGAGACTGGTAGATCAATGTACAGAACATCTTTTCCATTTTCAATAGTTCAAAGTGTTAATGTCAAATTCTCTCTTTATTCACACATATTTGACCGGTTAAGATCCTTAACCAATGTAAATAGAGCCATGCTTGAGAATTTTTGGTGTATAACTGACAACAAAGTTACTGCGTGTTTTGAATGGTGATGAAGCCTGTTTATAGCAGATATTTTAAGTTAGGAAATAAATTTAAAAAATTGATTTATATCCCCATTATATGTATATATTTTTTTTTATTTTTTGAAATATTGTTTATATTAAATTGTTAGTTGTGGTCCTTATATAATTCCTATTGTATTTACTTTAAAATGGTTGTCACTACAAGAAAAAACCAGTTTATCTACAGAAAAATCTGTAGGTAAATATTAAGAAAATTGTAAAGTGTAGGTAAAATCATTGTAGGTAAAATATTACCTACAGAATCTAAAACTGTTGGTAAATACCTACAGAAAATCTGTCGGTAATTGAAAATCTGTCGGTAATCTGTCGGTAATTTGTAGGTATAATTTGGGAAAAAATGATATTTTTTATTGTGTAAGTATTCTTGTAGTGTGTGCTACTTGTACAGATTTCAACATAAGAATTAATGCTTTTCGTTGGCCAACACAAATAGCTATGATGCACTTCTTATGCAGCATATGCAACAAAAAACGAGTAGTATTAAATTATGCTTTACACAATATACGAAGTTTGTCTTCGAAACATAAAATAAATTGAGTAATTAATATATATTTGATTTATGTTACAGATGCACTGCCCAAAATGTATAGTGGTTTCACATTATGCTTTGCACGATATACGAAATTTGTCTTCAGACACATATAATAAATTGAGGAATTAATATATGTTTGATTTATATTATGGATGCACGGCCAAGACACTAATGCTGGAAAAAATCAGTCCAAATTAAAAACATATTCTTTGATTAACTAAACAAATTTCCTTATTTGCACAAGATTTTTGGCGGGAACTTTCCTAACTTAAAGACTATCTTATTTTTATATATTATATAGATATAGATATAGATATAGATACTTACCATGAGACCACTAGAGATTAAATTCAAGAAAATGTCTTTTTATTATCAAAAGTCTAATTTCATTAATATTAATAATTATTGACACAAATACATTTGAACTACTAAAAGGAAAGTAGGAAACAATCCAATATAAAGACCCATTCGTTATGTTTCTTACTCGAAGAATTCAAAAATAATATAGGAAAAAAAAAAGTAACTTTTGCATGGGTTTTCTTAAAGACAAAAGAAAAAAAAAATGGATAATTGGATATCAACCCTATATACTAAAAAGAAAACAAAATTGACACATGTCATCACCTCATTAATTTTGACATGTCTCAACTCCTCATTTTTCCAATTTCACATGTCTACTTTATAATTATCTATATCTATGTGGCATTCCTATCTACAAATTAAAGGTGAATTTATAATATATTTTTGAATTTAAAAGATTATAAAATTTAAAAAATAATAACAAATCTAAGAGATAAGAAGTAATCTAAATTTAAGGATTTATCTACACTATCATTTAAAAATATTGTCTTTCAAAAATATATTTGGTTTATCTTTTAATTTCTGATTTATGCTAACTCCAACGTATATTTCAAATTACTCTTATTAAATCTAGTTTTGACCCACTAACCAATTATATTCACAATTAAATAAATAATTCAAATAAAATTATTATAAAACTAAATTAAGCTCATCATAGATATAAATGAGCATATCACAACTATTAAAGTTAAAATAAATCAATTTATTCATTTATCGATCTGAGGCTAGATACTGATTAGAGTTTGACATACATTTAAAAATATTATCGTTCAAAAATATATTTAGTTTATATGTTTTTTTTTAGTTTTTGATTTTCTATTACTACATGACTCAAATCTCAACTCTAAAGATAAAATAAAAATACCAAAATAAAGAAATTTCTCACAATCTCAACTCTAAAAGATAAATTAAAATCCCAAATATAAATATTTTTCTCACAATCTCATTGGAAAATGCTTTTATTGTGAAAAAATTCTATTAGTTCCAGATATATATTTTTTTTTTTGTGGAAGAACTATTGAGAAAAACAAATATTCCATGGCATACTATTGTTTGACATGACTATCAAAACAAATATTGTTTCCGATACCACTCATGAGAAAGAAACATGCAAAAGTTATTGTATATATACTCACTCGCAATACAATCCCAAAGAGAAGAAAAGCATGGAACTGATTCTCTTCGATGCCCATGTAAAATTACTTTGTCTGTTGTTATTTTCTTTTTTAATTAGCAGTAATATTATGCTTTAGGACTAATTGATGGAACATGCCATGAACTACAGTATCAGACATTACTTTTTCATAGAACAGCGGGGACATTTTCATATATTCCCATACAAGATGTTAGTGCTAATAAAAAATCAGAATGTTAACTTTATTGGAATATGAAAAACCAATGTTTTGTTCTAAAAGATGCAAATGCTTTATGATAAGTAGAAAGACAAACATAAATTAATGGGGAAATGTTGTTTATGGATTGGGAGTTTTTGGAGTCGGGGAGGTTAAGTTTTCAATTTCCAAATTTGGTTGATATTAATTTAGTGCTGGCTTGTATTAGATTTTGTAGAAATTCTAGGATTTTGTTGAATAATAAGTTAATTGAAGTTCATTTGAATTTTATGATATTGGAAAATGATGGGTTTTTCTTTAATTTTCTGTCAATTTGTCAATCTTATATTTGAGCAATATATTTTTATTTTTTTATTTTTGGAGTTTAACGAATCACTTAATTAGTCATTGTTTAAATATATCGAGAGTTAAGAGCATAAAGGGTTTGAAAATTCTTTGTTGTGACAAAGACGGCACATTGGGAAATAGAACAAATAATGTAGTTTACAAAGAAGTTTTTCAAAATTTGAAGTGAACTATTTGTAAGATACTCTTCTAATTTTTAAATTTCTTTTTAAATATTTTTAATTAGTATTTTGGATCTCCTATAGTTATTACAAATAAATTTGTGACACTAAAATCTTAATTTTGGATAAATTTCATGTAACACACGAGAGTTATTCTAGTTTTAAACCTAAACGATAAATAAAAAGTCGAGCACCTAAACAATAAATGGAAAGGCGACTACATAGATTACACATAGGGGAAGCTGCATATGGCTGTAAACGATCCGATCCGAGCCGAGCCGAGCTTTAACTTGTTTGCCATATGTTCATTTAATTTTATACATGTTCAAGCTTGGCTTGAGCTTGATTCACATTTTAAACAACTTGTTCGTGTTCGGCTTGATAAATTATTTTAATGCTTGAATGTGTTTGTAAGCATGTTCGTGAACATGTTCGTTTGGAGTTCATGTTCATTATGTTCGCGAACAATAAATAAACAAAAATAATTACTTTTTTCGTGAATACTAAACAAACAAACATTTATTCAAACCTATAGATGAAAATACACATAAATTATTTTCAAAAAATAAACACATAAACTCATCAAACAAGTGACAAGCATGCCAAACTAGATTAGAAACAGTTGAAAAAATATTCAAAAAACAAATACATCTAAATAGTATTGTTTTCTTTTTGTGTCCAACATCAATCAAATTTAGACCGCCCTCCAACCATTTAGCTCCAAATATCCCGCCAACTATATGTCTTCAAATCTTTTTAATTTTATTCAAACAAAATCTGTTTAATTCTATTTTTTTCAAATAATCGAGCTATTAGCCAAGTCCTTAACGAGATGTTCACGAACAAGTCTAAAAACAATATTATACGAGCTTGTTTATGAATATTTGTAAACGAGCACTAAACAAGCTTGTTCACAAGCTTTAGTAAATGAGTATAGAATTGATCAAGCTCTGTTCGTTTATTAAACGAGCCCTAAAATGTGTTCGTTTATGCTCGTTTAACTAAATAAATGAACATAAACAAATATTATCCGAGCATATTCACAAGTTATTTGTCGAACGCTGTGTTTACTTACAGCCCTATGCACAGTCCACTCAATTAAAAACAATTAAATCTTTTCGTACAATTAAATGAGTTAGTCAATTGTCAAATTAAATTGAATGATCCCCTTGTTTTTCCCAATTTAATGCTTAAATAAATTTTTTGGATCGTTCCATAAATAAAAATCCATTTCTCTTAATGTGTTTTAGTAATACTAGTGTTTACCCGTGCAATGTATTGGTGTATATTTGTGAGGCCTCCATTTTGTATTGTGACGTGTGCATTTTCCTAATGATTCTACGAATTATACCTCCTGCATTATAATAACTTTGATATAGTGTCAAATAATAGACATGAAATATTATTTAATGTTTTTTATTGATGAAGTCAAAAAAGAAAAGAAGTATTAAACTTCATAATTATAAATAATACATTCAAGGTTGTGTATTTGTGTTTCATCTTCGAAAATGGATTTTTCATAGAACCGCACAGGCGTACCTACATCGTCTATTTCGTTTTAGTCATGTCTAGATTTTTAATAAGTGTGAAAATTGGTGTCACACTTCTTTTTCAAAGTTATAGTTGTAAATTTGAATGAAAATTTATTTTCCAAAGTTGTTTATATGTGTAAACTGGTGGGAAAGCTTTTTGCAAAAGGTTATTGTAAAATAAATGAAAAGTTAACACGTGTTAATAGGAGAACTAAGTACAATAATTAATGAAATAGTAGTCAACAAAACATAGTTTTGACAACATTATTGTTTTTATTAGATTTACTTTTTGGAGATATTTTTCATTTTTGCCGATTTTACCATGTATTTTATTTTTTCATGTTATTAAGTCAACTTTTAATTTTTTTTTTAAAAATTTATTTGTGGAGATTTGTATTGTACTATTTGGATTTTCTATTGATTATGTTCTATTCAAGTTCTCATATTTGGTATTTTTCACGATGGGTGATGTACGAATTGTATTTGTACAAGATAATTTTTAGTGATTGCAGATTTTTCAGAATTTCAATAAATAATTAAAATAGAAATTTAATTAATTTGATTATAAATCATACAGTTAAACAATATAAACCAAATCATTATATTAAAAACCCTCTTGAAGGAAAATAAATTTGGTTGATAATAAATTTTGTGAATGTGATTGTATCTATTTATTGAACATGTTTTTTCTATAAGAAAGTAACAATTTGAAAAAAAAAATACAATTTCCCAATGCCAAATATAAATGTATTATATTTTCAATATAATCAACAAATAAAGTCATTTCAAATTCCAACATTTTTTAGGGTTTAAAAAGTTAAAATGAATTATTAAAGGAATTAAACGAAAATCTTGTTTCATATTTAGCAACATAGTTTTAGAAGAAAATGAAATATTTTCAAAAAATAAAAACTATTCTATTTTTATATATCTACATATATAAAAAAAAAAATATCAAACAAACAACTTCATATGTAATAGTCAAAATGTACAACTTTAAAACTTGAATATCAAAATATACTGCTAAATATTAAAAAAATCTATTAACATGAAAAGTATATAATAAATATAAGAAGTAATTTTCTATATACATTATTATGTGTTGGGAAAATTTATGTATAGATTTTGATGATACCATGTAAAACTTAGATTATGAAGTTGGCACCCCATTTTATATGTAATTCAACTTATAATGAATAGGGCTGTATGAGCTGAGTTGAAGTCAGCCAAGTTGAAGATTACAAGACTCAACTGAAGACTGAAGTGAAGATCCAGTTGTGTGTCAGCTGAGTGGAGTGAAGTGAAGAATCATTCAAGTGACAGAAAAGTTATCTCAGTTAGCTGACTGACAGCTAAGTCATTCCAAAATGATTGGGATATGTCAAAGAGGTCTGCAACAGGCAAGACTTGAAGAAAGCTGAAAGAGATCCGTTGTCAAGACAAGTCAAGGTTTTGCTGGAAATAGACATGTGTCAGGCTGCCAGCAATAAAGTTGTTTTGCAGAAAGAGTACAAAAAGCAAGAAACCAATTAGATGTATCTGAAAACCTGCAGAGATTAACGTCTGCAGAGCAATTAATTCATGGTACGATCTACATCAATGCAGCAAGACAAGACAAGCCAACAACCTACGAGTGTGATTTGAAAATAATATTTATCTCTTCAATGGACATATTTTCAAATGTGTACTATAAAAGGTTGATTAACCAAGTGAGAGAAGGTTAACCAATCTACGAACAAGAATACAATCAATCAAGCAATAACCTGCAAACATCTCTCAAGCTTTTTAAAGAAATCCTCAAGCCTAACTTCGAAGGAAATCAATCCAACACACTTAGTGAAGGAAAGACTACTTCATCAGTTGAAGAGGAAAAACTGTTTTCAAGAACAAAGGGGTCTACTCTCCAAGGTTGAAGGATAAGTAGTGAGGTTCCAGATCGAACCGGTGCTTTGAACCTGTTGGAGGGCTAAGTGATCAAGTCCAAGGGTTTGAAGGAGGCTTAACTAACAGGACAACTGTCTTGTGAAGAAGCTGAGTCCCAGTAGCAGCAGGTTGTGTGATCAAAGCTGAATCAGACTGTATAACTGCTTTGTAACCAAGTCAAGTTACTTAGTGGATTCCTCCAGGAGTTGGAGAAGAGTGGACTATAGGAATTACCGCATCCTCGAACCACTATAACAACTGCTTGTGTCTATTTACTTTTCAGCATACTTTATTTCTTGCTTTATTTTATATCTGCTGAAAAGTCAAACTTTCTTAAGTCTTCTGATAATAACCATTGCTTAAACAAGTGTTGAAACACGAACTTAAAACTCTAAATGTGAAAAGTCTTCCGCTGACAAAACCAAATCAACTGCATTTCTAAGTGTTAGCTGAAAATAACTAAGTTCTACTATCAACAGCTTAGTCGAGTCTGTTGAGTGGGTAACTTTGTTGTGTAAGCCAACCTAGCTGTCCCTCAAGGACTTAGTTGATTTGAGTTAATTCTGAATATATTTTAGAAGGACTAAAATTAAAAAGTTGGTAAAGTTTATTCAACCCCCCTTCTAAACTTTACACATCACCCCATGGGACCTACAAGTGGTATCAGAGCGGGTGGTTCATTGAACCTTCCGCACTGGTTACTGAACTAAATCTCATTCTTTTTTAAAGAATCAATACTTGAGTTTTTAAAGCTTTTTATTTCAAAAGAAAATTTGTTATTATGGATGCAAATCTAACTCGAATTCCAATGTTCACTATGGAAGAATTTGATGATTGGAAAATATATATGCATGCTCATCTATCATCCCTATATGATGAGATGTGGCTCGTGATTGAGGATGAGCCACTACAAATCCTAAAGGTCAACATAGTTGTAAGAAGAGCAGCTCCTGCTGAAGAAGAATATGTTGCACCTGCAGAGCCTAGACCTGCCATGGTGGACAAACCACGTTGTGAATGGACAAATAATGATTGAAAGAGATACAACCTTGGCAATGTTGTCAAGTATATACTTTATAAAACTCTTGATAAGGCTATGTTTAATAAAGTTAAATCTTATAAAATGGCCAAAGAGATTTGGAAAAAACTCACATTGATTTATGAAGGATCTGATCAAAGCAAGGAAAATAAATTAAATGTTGTTATTCAAAAGTTTGAAAATTTTAAAATGATTGCAGGTGAAAGTCTAGATCAGCGGATGCTAGATTCACAGAGATCACTAATGAGCTTTCAGCTCTAGGGAAAGAGTATACACAGAAGGAGATGTGTATAAAAATCATAAGGTCTCTCCTAACTGAATGGGAAATGAAGGTTATGGCCCTAAGACATTCCATGGATCTCACCAGGACATCAAACCATGAATTGTTCTCTGTTCTTAAAGCCTATGAGTTTGAGCTAAGAAGAAAATAATAAGAAGAGGTAGTTGTACCCAAGACAGCTGCACTCATGGCTGGTGAAGCAAAGAGAGTTGAATCCAAGGAGACTATAGACCAAGAAGAGATTGCCCTGATGGTGAAAAGATTCAATAAGTTCTTCAATAAGAACTATAAAAAAACAAAGGTGAATCATCAAGAAGACACTCAGCACCCTCCAAAGCAAAGGAAGACAGACTACTCGAAAAAGTTGAACATAAAAGAACTGAGTATCAGAGAGTTGATAACCAGAAAGCTGAAAGAGCTGACTTGCAGAGAGTTGAGAACCTGTGTTGGAATTGCAAGCAACCTGGACACTTTGCTATTGACTGTCCTTATCCACCAGTCAACAAGTACAGAAATGAAGAGGAAAGAAAAGTATTTAGGGAAAGAAGACTTGAAAAGAAGAATGCCATGTTGGCTGCTAAGACTGTTGAAACAACCAAGTGCAAGGAACCAGCAGAGTTAGATAGTAGTGAAGCTGACTACTCCAGTGACGCAGAGAAAGAGACTTTGATATGCCTCATGGCCAAAGAACAAGACTCCAAAGATCAAGAAGATGAGGTACACTCTAACTCATTTCATTATGATTCAAGTGATAGTGATAGTGACACAAACACTTCATCACCCATAGATCTTTATGATTCTATTGGAAAACTGATCAAAGATTTTGAGCACATAAAAACCTCTCACACACTCCTAAATGAAGAAAACAACCAACTTAAATGCCAGAACTCACAACTGACTAAGGAGCTGAGTACTCTAAGTCATATAGCTGATGAGAACACAAAGCTAAAGGCTGAAATTGCCAAGATAAAAGCAGACTTAGCTGATATAGAAAAAAGGGAAAAGGATCTTAAGAATATGATTGCATCATTCACTAATGCATCCAAATAAACTACTGGGTTATGATAGATATTTTAGCGGACATTGAAGTGGAAATAAGGAATGAAGAAGCCATAAGGAGGCAAGAAGAATAAAATATTAGGCTCAAAAAAGAAAGGGAAGAAAGGGAGAGAAGGGATGACCCAGCTGCTAAGAGAGCCTATGAAAAGAAAAAGAGAGAAGAAGAAGATAGAAAGAGAATGGGAGCTAAAGAGGATCGAAGAAGAGCTGAAGGGATGACAGAAGAAAGAAGCAGTCGAGGCATTAAAGACGGTTGAACCCCTTCATGTTGTATTTTACTTAGTTGTAAATACACACATTTGTAAGTATGCTTTGTATACCTTGTTATACGAAATTGCTCTGATATATATTATAGATGCTCTGATGCATGTTGTAAAATGATACATATGTATAGCTCTGTTACCTTGTATAGGATAATACATTGTCAAAAGCGTTATAAAATGCAAAGAATGATATGTTCAATAAAATGACATATTATACAATCATTCTTTGTTTTCTGCACTATTTGCTTTATTATTTATTTAAGTTTTGGCATCATCAAAAAGAGAAAAATTATTGTTAAAATATATGTATAGATTTTGATGATACCATGTAAAACTTATATTAGGAAGTTGGCACCCCATTTTCTATCTAATTTAACTTGTAATGGATAGGGTTGTATGAGCTGAGTTGAAGTCAGCCAAGTTGAAGATTATAAGACTCGACTGGAAACTGAAGTGAAGACCCAGTTGTGTGTCAGCTGAGTGAAGTGAAGTGAAGAATCAGTCAAGTAACAAAAAAGTTGTCTCAGTCAGCTGACTGACAACTAAGTCATTCCAAAATGATTGGGATCGAATGTCAAAGGGATACACAACAGACAAGACTTGAAGAAAGCTGAAAGAGATACGTTGTCAAGACAAGTTAAGATTTTGCTGGAAATAGGCATGTAACGGCTGCCAGCAATAAAGTTGTTTTGCTGAAAGAGTGCAAAAAGCAAGAAACCAATGAGATGTACCTGAAAACGTGCAGAGATTAAGGAAAGACTGCAGAGAAATTAATTCATAGTATGATCTACATCAATGCTGCAAGACAGGACAAGCCAACAACCTACGAGTGTGATTTGAAAATAATGCATATCTCTTCAACGGACATATTTTCAAATGTGCACTATAAAAGGCTAAGGAAGCAAGTGAGAGAAGGTTAACCAATCTACGAACAAGCATAAAAGCAATCAATCCTAAGAGGAAATCAATCCTAAGAGGAAAGCAATCAATAACCTGCAAACATCCCTCAAGCTTTTAAAAGAAATCCTCAAGCCTAACTTCGAAGGAAATCAATCCAACACACTCAGTGAAGGAAAGACTACTTCATTACTTGAAGAGGAAAAACTGTTTCAAAAAGAAGGGGTCTACTATCCAAGGTTGAAGGAGAAATAGTGAGGTTTTAGATCAAACCGGTACTTTGAACTTGTTGGAGGGCTAATTGATCAAGTCCAAGAGTTTGAAGGAGGCTGAAGTAACATGATAGCTGTCTTGTGAAGAAGCTGAGTCCTAAGAGCAGCAGGCTGTGTAATCAAAGCTGGCTCAGACTGCATAACTGCTTTGTAACCAAGTCAAGTTACTTAGTGGATTCCTCTAAGAGTTGGAGAAGTGTGGACTAGAGGAATTAACCCATCCTCAAACCACTATAATAACTGTTTGTGTCTATTTGCTTTTCATCATACTTTATTTCTTGCTTTATTTTATATCTGTTGATAAGTTAAACTTGCTTAAGTCTGCTGATAATAACCATTACTAAAACAAGTGTTGAAAAACGAACTTAAAACTCTAAGGGTGAAAAGCCTTTCACTGACAAAACCAAATCAACTGCATTTCTAAGGGTAAGCCAACCTAGCTGTCCCTCAAGGACTTAGTTGATTATATGAAAAGTTGGTAAAGTTTATTCAACTCCCCTCCCCCCTCTAAACTTTATACATCACCCCTTGGTATCTACATTATGAATATAATTCCTTATTAAATAAAATTTTTGGTTTTCTTATATGAATATATATAATTATAATTTTATGTATGGATATAATATATATAATATTTAGAAACATATTTTGAGTTATTTTCTTCAATTAAAATAAAAATTTTTAATTGAATTTAGTCAACTTAAATACAATTTTATGAATAGGCAAAAATGTTTTTTTAGTCCACTAAGTGGACGACTTGAGAGATTTAGTCCATACTTTTAAAAAAATTTGAAATTGGTCCACTAAGTGGCAAAAATTCGGATTTTTAGTCAGTGACCTGCTATTGCAGGTAACAATCCTATGTGGAATTTTGTTTTTCTTTTTGCTTTTTTTCTTGCGTCAAAATATGAATTTTTTTTGTTGATGTGGCATTTTGGAGGGAAAAAATATTATTTTCAATGTAAATTAGGTAAAAATATAATATTCATTATGAATAAAATAAAAATAATTTATAGAATATATTTAAATTATTTGTTAATTTGAAAAACGAAAAACAATTAATTTTTTAATTTACAGAATATATTTAAATTATTTGTTAATTTACAAAATATAATATTCATTATGAATAAAATAAAAATAATTTGCAGAATATATTTAATTTTTTTATTAGTCGAAAAACACAAAATATTTTTTTTAAAAAAAATCGATGAAAAATAAGAATAATGTTAATATAATTTAAATATTTTGATTTAATAAATATATTCAAAATATTTTAAAATTTATTAACATTATTCTTATTTTTCAAGAAATTTTTAAAAAAGCTGTATAAAAAACTTTGAATTATAAAAAAAACAGTATAAAAAACAATGTAAATTTTAAAAAACGGTACAATAACTATTTAATTACAAAAAATCTGCATAAAAGATATTTAAATTTTAAAAAACTGTATAAAAACAATTTAATTATTTCTCTTTAATTGTAAATATAAAATATTATTTATACAATTAAATAATTTATAATTTAAACATATGATATAAATAATTTTTTATTTTATAATTTCGAATATATTTCTCCAATTAAAATATCTTAAATTTTATTAACATTATTTTTGTTTTTCATGGATTTTTTAAAATTATTTTTCCGTTTTTCAAATTAACAAATAATTTAAATATTAACATTATTTTTGTTTTCCATGGATTTTTTAAAATTATTTTTCGTTTTTCAAATTAACAAATAATTTAAATATATTCTGTAAATTATTTTTATTTTATTCATAATAAATATTATATTTTTACCTAATTTACATTGAAAATAATATGTTTTCCCTCCAAAATGCCACATCAACAAAAACAATTCATATTTTGAGGCAAGAAAAAAATCAAAAAGAAAAAAAAATTCCACATAGGATTGTTACCTGCAATAGCAGGTTACTGGACTAAAAATCCGAATTTTTGCCACTTAGTGGACCAATTTCAATTTTTTTAAAAGTATGGACTAAATCTCTCAAGTCGTCCACTTAGTGGACGAAAAAAACATTTTTGCCTTTATGAATAAATGAGATAAGCTCAAATATAAACTATACATGTATTATAGATAGTCAAAATACATGAATATACAAATTGATGTCAAGTAGCTCAAATGCATAACTTTTAAAACCCATTATAAAATAGTGAGTAAGTGTATCATATATTTTCTTTTATTTATTATGTTTATTTTTTTATTTTATATATGCAATATAGGTGTCAAACTGAAGACTGTAAAAAGAAGATTAATTGGATATATTGTACGTCAAAAACATATATAAAATGGAATAAATTATTAAAATTTAAAATAAAAAAAAGAAAAATGTAATAATTAATACAGTACACAGACAGATTTGGAAAGCTTATATAACTCTATCTTTTATATAACTTTAAAAAGTGATTTATTTAAAGAAACTTGATCACCAAAGATAATAAAATGAGATTTTATTATTTAAATTCGAAAAGCAAAAAAAATTATTGTTTTAAGAAACTAAAAAACGGGCGGAAAAATTAAGAGTTACTATTCTAAGAATAGTCTCTTATTATATATATATATATTTAAGTTATTATTCTAAGAATAGTCTCTTATTATATATATTTATGTAATATATATATATATATATATATATATATATATATAAAGAGAGACTATTCTCAGAATAGTAATTCTCAGTTTTCCCGCCCGTTTTTCAGTTTCTAAATACAATATTTTTTTTACTTTTCAGATTTAACTAATAAAATGCGAATTCATTATTTTTGGTGGTCAACGTTTTTTAAATAAATTATTTTTTAAAGTTATATAACAGATAGAGTTATATAAGCTTTCCAAATCTGTGGTTGTGTACTGCATTAATTATTATATTTATCTTTTTTTTATACTTTAATATTTTTTTCCGGTTTATATTCATTTTTTGAAATGTAATATATCCAATTAATGATCTTTTTACAGTCTTCATTTTGACAAATATATTGCATATATAAAATTAAAAAATAAACATAATTACTAAAAGCAAAAATATGATACATTTACTCATTATTTTAAAATGAGCTTTAAAAATTGTGCATTTGAGCTACTGGACATCAATTTGTATAACTGATAGTTACAATGGCTAAGCTAGGACATGATATAAGGGTGAGCCAATACAGGAAAATGGGTTGGGTAGAATATAACCCAAAAAAAAAAAATCATATAAAATTCTAAATAATTTTTTTTTAAAGAAAAAATTCTTACTAATATCTTTTTAAAAGAAGGGGGTAGGTTAAGCCTTAGCTCAACCAATTTCTAATTAGAAATATGTGAGTGAGCGAATAGTATAAATTTTGGAATAATGACTGATGATTTTGACGAGTGTTTTGAAAAATGAGTAGAAGTAAATGCTTGGAAAAAAAAGTGAAAATGAGTCAATAGTGTATTTTCTTAATATATTCATGATCATTCACATTTTGGGTAAAAAGTTATCTCTGGAAACGAAAATGAATTCTTTTTATAAGCAATCGCGGTCTGAATACCCTCTTCTCTTTTACTTTTATTTTCTTTTTCCAATCATGAAATAGCATATTATTTTCTATTTCAAAATTATGGATATGTCATTTTTAACGTTTTTCTATTTTTTAAAACTTAGAGTAAATTTTACATGTTGAGAATTCTTATCGCCTCAAATCTTGAACCACTATAAATAAAGTCTTTCTCTCAACCTTCAAAACCTCAAAAATCTTATAACTAGTAATTAAGGTCTCTCAATACCTTCCAATGTCCACCATTCAAAACTTATCCCATTCCCTAAAACCCGACAATGTCGAAAAGTTGCTAAACGAGCTACCAAAAGCGTGTTTCTGGGAAGCCAGGGAAGTCTGTCAATGGGAAGTCTTTTGGTTTCTAACCCCTTTGTTCGAGCCCACCATCACTTTCAGATCAACCTTGAAGGCTCGAGATGAAGACGTATTCCTCGCGTCAACCATGAAAGCAGGCACCACATGGCGCAAAGCAATTTTCCCTCTGCATCATGCAAAATAAAACACACCAAAAACATTGAGCGCGGGACTGAAAGGTCACGAGTTCGATTCCCCTACCAACACTTTCTTGGTTGGCGCACACGGGCACTAGTGTGGTTTACCACAGTTGGCGTAGTTTGCAGGCTAAGACGTCCACCGAGGGTTTATCCAGTCTTGATTTCAAGAAGAGTAAGCGGCTGCGCGGTTCCCCGATTATCAAAAAAAAAAAAAAAAAAAAAAAAAAAACACACCAAAAACACGACAACGATATTTTAACCACGGGAAATCCTCATTTCCATATCCCTACTATAGAAGGCATGATTTACGCAACTAAGGCCCCACTGTTCTACGAAGCGTCAATTCCCCGCCTTCTTCACACGCATCTGCCATACGCCGTGCTTCCGGATTCTATCAAGAATTCTGCGTGTGCAAAATCGTGTACATTGCCGGGAAACCAAAGGACCCTCTGATCTCAATGTGACATTTTGTAAATCTATTTTCAAACCAAATCAAGACCTAGTCACATTGGAAAGACATTTGATTGCTTTTGTTATGGGGTCCATTCGTATGGGCCTTTTTTCCCGAACACGTGGTGGGATATTGGCAAGAGAGCCAGAAAATATTGTTTGTGAAATATGAGGAGCTGAAAAGTGACCCGAAATGACAAGTTTCGAAGATTGCTGAATTCTTGGGAAGGCCATTTGCAAATGAAAATGAAGTTAATGAGGTTTTGTTGGGTATCAACCCCGCTGTCATCTCGCTCCGGATCGCCATGGCCGACTGAATATTACACATTCTAACAAATAGAACTATTACAATAGACAGCCTACGGGAGTCGGGTTTAGGGGTTACAAACCGATTCTAATAAAGCGATAAAATACAAGAATAAGCTAAAAGCTACAAAAGCTAAAAGCTACAGAAATTATACCAAAACAGCCCGCTACTCTTTATTGAAACGCCGCGAGGACCCGAAGCCGGATTGAGGGTTGACTACTTCGCACAGGGCCGCTCGCTTCAACACGCCGAATCGAGCACCGATGTAGAACGTTCGGGACTAGGCTCAGATTGCTGTAAAGAACCGACCCACAAACCGTCACTAGCAAGCCAAGGCACGAACCAAGGTTGGCCACTCTAAACCACAGCCCAAACGCCACCGGAGACACCCACCGGAAAACCCGAATCGGAAACCCCACAAAGAGATGACCCAAATCGAACCTCACCCAAACCCGAGTTGGAGGACCGAACCAACACACGAAGGTCGAACGGTTTGAACCCTCGCAATATTTTACTGAAGACAAGTCTCAAAAGATTCACAAAGAATCAATTGGAAAAGCACCAAAAATATTAGAGAGAAAAGGGCAGCAGCAGACGTTGAGAATGGGATGATATATTGGGGCTGCTCCCTTTTTGGGTTTGGGTGAGGAGATATAAGGAGTCAAACAAAGGGTGTAGATTAAAACCCTTAAGTGGACGGTCAAGATAAAGAGTCCAAGATCCGCGGGTCTCACACGGGTTAAACACGACCCGGTTCCAAGTGGGGTTGGTAACAGAATGGGCTGGGATTTTTGGGGCCTAGAGAAATAAAACAATTGGGCCAAAAACAAATATTGGGCCACAATTACAACATTCTCCACTTGGCCCAATGCTTGGGTTCACTATATACTGTGGGTAAACGAAAAACAGACTTTCATCATCGCTTTTTTTTTTTTTTTTTTTTTTTTTTTTTTTTTTGCTTATTGCACACATAGTGCCACAAAACAGTTTATAACAAGCACATAGCAAGTTATAAAAGTAAATCCAAGAAGTACAACATCCAGGTCAATCACCCGTATCAAAGTTCAAAATTTTAAGACAAGACAGTAAATTTACTATGGTAAACACTTAGTTCCCATATCTGCAGGGTTAAATTCGGAAGGTATCTTTTCAAGACAGATTTATACCTTTCGCAACAACGTCACGAATGTAATGAAATCTAACATCAATATGCTTAGTCCTATCATGAAAAAAGGGGTTTTTGCACGGTTGAATTCCAGATCGACTATCGAGAAAACACAACAACATCACCTTTAAGAAAGCCAATTTGGATATTAATCCCTTTAACCAAATAGCTTCTTTTAAGGCCCTACATTAAAGAACATATTGATTCGATCGTAGACAAAGCAACAATATATGTCAGAATCGAGATTTCCACTCACACAAGAACCACACAAAGTAAAAACATATGAAGTTGTTGATTTTTCGTTATCTCTATCATTAGCATAGTTGGAATCAACATAACCCTTCAATTTAACACCTTCAACAGATTTAGAAAATTTCACCCTAAATTCACGCTGAATGTTTCAAGTACCTTAACAACCATTTCAATGCATTCCAATGAGGCATACCAGGATCGACATATAGCGACTTAAACAACTCACAAAGATACGCAATATCCGCCTAGTACTAACCATCAAATACATGACAGATCCTATAGCATTTGAATAAGGCACATTTTTCATAACATTCACATCATGGCGCGTTTTAGGAGATTGTTCTTTACTCAACAAAAACCACCAAAGGCACATTAAAGTTTAGAATCACCATAGAAAATTTACTCAAAATCTTTTCAACATAAGAAACTGATTTAGAAAAATCACGAGTTTTTTCTATCTCTAAAGATGTTCATTCCTAAAATCCTTTTGGCATCTCCCAAGTATTTCATGTCAAACTTGGCACTAAGACAATTTTAACATGTTCAATGACTTTAACACAAGGACTAATTAACAAAGATGTCATCAACATAAATCAACAAGAAAAAACAGCACTTTAGCATCTTCTTTAAAATACAAACAATGATCATAAGAACTTCGTTTAAATTTCAAAGACAAAGATGCAATCATCAAATTTCTTGTTCCAACATCTAGGAGATCTGTTTCAAGCCATACAAGGATTTTTAAGCAAACAAACAAAATCGTAATTCTTTTTATCAACAAAACCAAGAGTTGTCTCATATAGATTTTTCTTCTAAATCACCATGCAAAAATGCGTTTTGACATCCATTTGTTTTAATTCCCAATTAAATTGAGCACATAAAGCAAGCATAATTCGGATGGTGGTAAACTTCACAACAGAGCAAAGATTTTGTATAATCTATCCCCTCTTTTTGAGTAAATCCCTTAGCCACTAACCTAGCTTTAAATCTAACAGATTCACATTCATTCTTCACCTTAAACAACCATTTACTGATCCCACAAATGAACAATTTGCAAGTTTAGGCACAAGAATCCAAGTATTGTTAACATGCAAAGAATTCATTTCCTCATTCATAGCATTTAACCATTCAACAGAGTTTTTAGAATTTAAAGCTTCTTCATAAGATTTAGGCTTAATTATCAATCGAGTCAAACACACCGAAAACAAATGAAGTCATATGAAAATCATCAAACCTAGCAGTCGCTTTAATGTTTCGTCTTGCCCTATCTCTAACAAGTTGATAATCATGCAGATTTTCATTTTCCTGGTTCATTTTCATCAATGATTTCATCACGCACAAAGATCATCATCATGATTTTCAGGCAAAACAGTTCAAAATCATGCAAAACCGGTTGCCAGGCATATGAGTTGATTTGCCAGGCATATTTTCATGATTTTCATGCACAACAAAGATCGGGAAAAATATCCACACTAGGAACATGCTCCACCTTATTAGGTGTATCATTTTCGAGAATCGACAAAGGCATAGTCAAGCAAGGCATTTGATTCATTAAATGTCACGTCCCTACTAATTAAAACTTTAAAACCAGGTTGAGATTTTAACCACGACTATAACCTTTAACACCTTCGGGATAACCAAGAAAAACACATTTCACATTACTAGGTTCAAGTTTATCAAGTTTTGATGTGCAAACGCAGAACATCCAAACACTTTCAAGTTAGAAAAATCGATTTCTTTACCCGTAAACACAGATTCGGAGTATTTTACCACTTAAAGGCACGAAGGAGATCGATTAATCACATAGCAAAGTAGATTAAAAAACTTCACCCCAAAACTTTTTTGAAAGTCGAACAAGCAAGCATACTTCTCACCCTTTCAAGTAAAGTTCTATTCATACGCCCGCTACACCGTTTTCTTTGCGGTGTATACGGGATGCTTTTATGCCTTTTTATACCGATTGATTCAAGACATAAATTATCAAATGTGATTACAAAATTCAAGTCCATTATCGAGTTCTTAGGATTTTAATTTTCTTTCTGTTTGATTTTCAATTAAAGTTTTCCTTTGTTTAAACACATCAAACACATCGCATTTGTTTTCAACAAAAACACCCAAACTTTTCTTGAAAAATCATCAATAACAGAAAGAAAATACCTAGAACCACCATGCGTAGTAACACTCGCAGGACCCCACACATCGGCATGCAAATACTCAAGAATTTCGAGAAAGAGGCTGATTTATTAGGGGAGGGGAAACAGAAATTTCACTCTAGAATGTTTGCCAAGAACACATGAATCACAAAATGGCATACACGACAATTTATCTTTTCCAAAATAACCATTTTTCTGCAAAATTTCAAGACCTTTAGCACTCATATGACCCAAACGTTTATGCCATAAATCAGTTTTGTCATTTTCAGAGCCACACAAAGATTCACAGAATTTTGCAAGCTAGATTCAAGTTCAAGAAGACAAACATACAAATTTCTCCTTTTAATGACTTTGAAAATTACCAAGTTACCCTTTAAAATTTTCATTAAGCCTTTTCCCCATTTCCCCTCTAAACCATCATCCTCAAGAGAAGCACACGAAATCGATTGCTACACACACAAATCGCACATGCCTCACATTTTTCAAAGTCAAAACATAGCCGGAATCAAATTTTAAACAAACATCACCAATTCCAACAATATTACATCTGTTTTTGATTAGCCAATGACACGAACCATGCAACACTTCTTTATAATTAGAAAATGACCTTTTAAATGGTGTCATATGAAAAGTGCAACCCGAATCAACAAGCCATTCGGTTTCACACACGAATTTGAACGCACGTAATTCACATCAAGACAGTTTTCATAAACCATAAAGACATCGTGCACATTTTCACTCGTGAGAAGCCATATTAGCATGCTCATTTTGTTTAAAATTCTCGATTTCCTCTTTTATTAGGGCATTCCCTAATATAATGACCACTTTGACCACATTCATAGCACTTCCGATTATTAGGCCTAGACTTAGACCTAGACTTACTCTTTCCATTTTTCTTAGCAAATTTCTGGTTGTTATTATTACCGGTTTTATTAAACCCGCTTTGAGAACGCCCTCTCACATGCATAACCTCACCAGAATTTTGCCTAGAACTTCTATTGACTTTTAAATCCAATTCTTTGCTTTTAAGGCTATTCACAATGATGTCAAGTGTGATCGTGTCCCTACCATACTTAATAAGCGATTTAACATCACTATAAGACTCAGAATAGCATTCAAAAGCACAATCGCAAATATAATCATCAATATTCTTATCACCCGTCAACTTAATATCTTGAATTAATTTGGTAAATACATCCAAATTTTCATCAATCTCTTTGTTTAAGTCAAGTTTAAATCTGAAAAATTTTTCAAGCAAAAACAACTTACTAGCGCAAAGAAGTTTCCGTATACAATTCTTCTAATTTTTCCCACAAAGCTTTTGCCGAAGCAAGTTTACCAACTTTTCTAAGCACGAGTCGAGAAAGGTTCAAAATAATAGAAGAATAAGCATACTCATCAATTTCAACTTTCTTTTTCAGTATCTTTTTCACCATAAACACCACTAATGAAATTTATAAACCTTTCTTTGAATTAAAATCCCTTTCATTTTTTGTTGCCAAATCGAAAAATCAGTTTTTCCATTAACGGTTCAAGATTATAACTAAGCACACCATTTTCACAAAAACACAACGAGTTTTTAAAAACACAAGACACACAAAGCAAGTTATAATCACGTAACAAACAACAAACACACGCGAGAAAAAAATCGAATACGCCAGGAAGCACAAATAAGGGCCACGAGATAGGAAACCCTCGCACCACAGGATTCCACTACACTCGCGGTGTAGGGTCAAGCGCTTTACGCCGGAGTTCCTTTAATACTAAATAAAAACCGAAAAGACGATCAACCACGTAAAGACGATCAACCACGATGAGCAAATATGGGATCACGTAATCCCAAAGAAATAAAGACTCAAAGAAATAAACCGCGGCAAGCAAGTATTTACACTACGAAAGCGATAAATCCCTAAAGCAAGCGGCTACACTACTAAAAAGTCGTAAAAGGTGTGTTAAAGCCTCTTTGCAGAAAGCGAAACCCTACGGTAAGGATTTCGTACCGCCACAACGGGGAAGCTCGATACCATTTGGGTATCAACCCCGCCATTGTCATCTCGCTCCGGATCGCCATGGCCGATCTGAATATTACATATTCTAACAAATAGAACTATTACAATAGACCTACGGGAGTCGGGTTTAGGGGTTACAAACCGATTCTAATAAAGCGATAAAATACAAGAATAAGCTAAAAGCTACAAAAGCTAAAAAGCTACGTAAATTATACCAAAACAGCCCGCTACTCTTTATTGAAACGCGAGGACCGCGAGGACCCGGCCGGATTGAGGGTTGACTACCGCACAGGCCGCCGCTTCAACACGCCGAATCGAGCACCGATGTAGAACGTTCGACCAGCTCGATTCTTGTAAAGAACCGACCCACAAACCGTCACTAGCAAGCAAGGCACGAACCAAGGTTGGCCACTCTAAACCACAACCCAAACGCCACCGGAGACACCCAGGAAAACCCGAATCGAAACCCCATAAAGAGATGACCCAAATCGAACCTCACCCAAACCCGAGTTGGAGGACCGAACCAACACACGAAGGTCGAACGGTTTGAACCCTCGCAATATTTTTCAAGACAAGTCTCAAAAGATTCACAAAGAATCAATTGGAAAAGCACCAAAAATATTAGAGAGAAAAAAGCGGCAGCAGACGTTGAGAATGGGATGATATATGGGGCCGCTCCTTTTGGGTTTGGGTGAGGAGATATAAGGAGTCAAACAAAGGGTGTAGATTAAAACCCTTAAGTGGACGGTCAAGATAAAGAGTCCAAGATCCGCGGGTCTCACACGGGTTAAACACGACCCGGTTCCAAGTGGGGTTGGTAACAGAATGGGCTGGGATTTTTGGGGCCTAGAGAAATAAAACAATTGGGCCAATAACAAATATTGGGCCACAATTACAACATTTGCAAATGAAAATGAAGTTAATGAGGTTTTGTGGAGGTGTCATTTGGAAATGCTAAGAAATTTGGAAGTAAACAAGAGTACTAAACCTGTTTTTTCATTTATACCAAACAAATCTTTTGTCAGAAATGGTGAGGTTGGAGATTGGAAGAATTATTTGACACCTGAGATGGAAGAGCATATCAACCAAATAAGTGGCATCAAGCTTGAACCCTTTGGCCTCTTTTTTTAATTATGTGCACTTATTTTTTACTTTTGAATAAAAAAGGTGAATTTGAGATTGGAGATTCACTACAAGAAAACTGGTGATAGACACACTACAAAGACAACGGTTTTATGACTTTTTTGTTGTCGTTTCCAATATAACAACGGTTGTTAAAGAAACTGGTGTCTAATTAGTGCTGTCTTTTGTTAATAAACAGCGGTTTCCCAGAACCGGTGTCTATTGTAAAAATATCCCCAAATTGACAGCGGTTTTGGCATCAAATTTTGGAACCGGTGTCTATTTATTTAGATTTGACAGTAGTTGTTTTGACACCATTCTAAAACCGGTGTCTTTAATTATTTAGAAACCAGATTTTTAGACACCGTTCTAAAATCGGTTTCTAATCGTATCGTATTACACTGGTCTACAAAACCGGTGTCTATTTACATACTTCTTTTTTTAAAATTGTTTAAATAATTTTCATTATTATTAAACAATCACTACGCCATTAATCTGAACCCTCGCGACCAAGCTCACCCGCTCGCCGACTATTTCTATCGGACTTTCTTTTCGCATTAGGAAGCCACCTCCCTCTGCCGTCCCCATATAGCCTCACAAGCACCCGCCACCGTCGCCGTCATCGTCATCAAAAGCCTCCCTTCGCCTTGAACAACAGCCCGCCGTCGCCAGGCCGTCTTTATGAGGTTAGATTTGATTTTGTTTAGTAAAGCATTGAATTAAAGATGTCGAGTTAGAGAACTATTTAATTCCTCTTGTGGACTCTATGAATCAATCTGAAAATGCTAAATCAAAACTCGGATTGAGTTGACTCAGAGCAATTAGAGTTTGCGCACCGATTTCTCTAGATTTAGCAGTGATTTCGAGTATCTTAGTTGGATAAGAGATCCTGACTTCAGGAATGTGTAAAACAATGACGGGGTTTCCTGGGACCTAAAGGCGCTGCTTCGAACTCAGGTTTTCATGGTGTTGATTTAGATAGAGAATCTGAAAATCTTGAAACCCGAGGGGTTTCCATATTGCCTGAATCTAGCAGTTGATTTTTCACTACTTCCTCTCTAATTCACTATTTCTCATTGGCAAACTTTTTGAATTACCATATTGACCTGAATCGCCATATTCATGATTGCTGCAAACTTTGAATCTACTTCTTGTGCTACTTTCTAGATCTTATCCATGTGTGCTTACTGATTTGCTGCAATCTAAGAGAATTCATCTTTAGCTGTATTTGGCTCACTTGCACTTCTTGAGGTAATTTATTAAGAACTTTAGTTGGAGAGAATTATTCATCAGTGCTTTATGTTTTTCTGAGATTTCCCATTGGCAATGCTTGCACTTGCATATGTTATGTTTATAGTTTTGCATTACTTATAATTTTTGGGTACTATTATTATTAAATGTATTAGGTGTTATGATTTTTATTATGTCAAAAAATAGGAAAAGGAAATAGGATCTTGCTTTTTGTATAGTACTTTGTATCTACCTGTGATGTTAAATGCATCCTACTCAGATTACTCAGATTTTGGCATAGTAGTTGGAGAATTTGGATTTTTTTCTCAGATTTAGTGAATTCCTACATGTTCACTACTGTTTAGTACTTCCTCCTTCGTATGTAATACTTGAACTGTTGATTTTTCACTTTCAACAAGCTGGATAGAAAATGCTGTACATTTTTATTTTTTAATTAGATTTTATGTTCATAATTAGTTCATTGAGTTTTAATTTATTTTTTCTAGATTAAATTTATAATTGGTGAATATCTTTTTATGTGCAGGAACTTGAGTTCCAATTCGTTAGGAGGTAATATACCCTAAGCATGGGGTCAAAAGTCACATGTGAAGCTGTAAGATCACATACTTCTATATTTTTCTGATGAAATATTTCACTTTGTTGAGATCATTGTGGTAGATCTGGATTCAACTATCAAATTCCAAAAGGATATGCATAATTAGATATTTAATGTTGCGAACATTTCTTAATTTTGGGTGTTTGATTGATTTGGTACAAAATATAAGCAGCTTAAAGATGCAAAAAATATTTGTATGTTTTATTTTCCTTAATGATGTGAAGTTTATATGACATCCATATGGTGGTGCAACGTTTATTTATTCTTAATGTCCGGCTTTATTTTCATAATCAGTTCTGTAGTCTCTTGATGCACATCAGGTGTGAATCCTTTTCCATGTCTGCTCTATATATGTTTATCTCTGTGTTATGTTGAGTTCCTTCCTCTGTTAGTATGTTAATTCAATTTGTTGACTCACAATTCCTATATAGCAGGAAAAGCAAATGGAATAATGCACAAGAAACCAAGGAGTATCGTCAGGTTTCAAAGTACAGCGGATCAAAGTCCTCATCCACGAAGCAACAAAAAGGGAAATGGATATATCCAACAGAATGAAAAGAATGGGGTAAGCATGGATTAGGATTTTTCATCTTATCTTAAACATGTCTTGGAATTGACATTGGCCATGTGGACTAGAATATGGGTTTGATAATTCAATTACATGAACTCATGAACAATGATCTGTATTTTAGTGCTTGCGATGGGCTTTCATAATTCCCTCTAAAAGAAAGATGGTTTCTCTGTATTTTGTTGTGGGATTGATTTTCTTGTTTTTTCAGGAGAGTTGTGGGATTGATTTTGAAAGAGTTTGATAGAGTTTTGTGCTTTTTAATGTATTAGGTCCTCCCGTTTTTCATCGGGCCATAGAAAGTAATATCCAAAGCTTGTATTGAGTTTCATGTGAGTTACTATAACTAGTGGATAATAATGTATCATGTTTAGGATGACAAAGTGCATATATATTATTGTCTTTCATGTGCTGTATTTTTTAATAAGTGGTGCTCGGTTCATTATGTTTTTGTCATTTTTTTGAAGGTGAAATGATCAAGCTTTATACATGATAAATAGCCAATATTAATTTGAACAAAAAGTTGTTTCTTTTGTGATTCTCATTGTGTTTTTCTTCTTCACAGTGCTATAACCGTTTGATTTTTGTGGTATTATTCTATTAAGGTACTTAAAAGAATGGATGCTCTCATGGATAGTTAGAACATTTTTGAAAGCTTGAATGACATGAGCTATGTTGATCATCTGGATTTTGTTGACTTAAGTTGAATATGTATATAGTCTTTTTGTTGGTTGATGGAATTGGATTATGAATTTGTAGTTGCTTTATCGAAAGAAAACTTCACTACTTGTACTTTTTGTTGGATTTTGGATCTTGGTGACTTTAGTATTAATGGATTTTTTGTTGGTTGGTGGAATTGGATTTCATGTTTAATTGGTAGTGAATTTATGATGGTTGCTAGAATTGGATTCCTTTTGTTATGTTTGATATGTCAGACATTGGCTTCGAATCGCTGTCTTTACGAAAATAAACAATCCTTTTAAAACTGCTTCTAAAAATATAAAGACAGCGGTTTCGAGCCGATGTCTTTGAATTAAACGACACCGATTTAAAACCGGTGTGAACAAGCGATGTCTTTTCACCACAGACATCAGTTTCTAGCCAGTGCCTTTAGATAAAACGACACTGGTTTAAAACCGGTGTGAATAATCGATGTCTATTCATCAACAGACACCGGTTCCAAACCGGTGTAAAAAATATAAACTTTTAACATCAGATTCTTAGAAAACGGATATTTTGTCTCTAAAGAAAAGACATCGGTTTTTAACCACTGTCAAAAGTGCAGACTTTAACACCAGTGGCTCTAACAGCGGTTGTTTTACTAATAGACAGCTGATTAAAACCGCTGTCTATCAGCATTTTTGTAGTAGTGATTGTATATGAGATGAAAAAGTAATAATAAAAGTTGATTTGATATAAAATGAGTAAAATAATAACTGGATATGATTGATAGTTAGAAATTGTGAGTGAGTGAATAATGGAATTTGTGGGATGATATGTAATAATGATTAGTTGTTTTTGGAGAAATGTGATTGATAAGAGAAAAAATGAAAGTGAATGAATAGTGTATTTTTGAAAATTTTCATAAAAATTCACATTTCAGGATAAAAAAATTATCTCTAGCGGAACAAAAATGAAAATATTTGGTAAGCAATCGCTACCTTAATATTGTAGGTCATGAAGACAGTAATGACAAAGCATTTTTTTATTTGTGTCTTAAACACTTATATTAACAATGGTTATGAAAACACGACACTATATTTTTAGAAAAAGAATAGATTTGCTACATTATTAAATTAGTGCTGAAATAAAACGGATGAATTGTCTTCAGCTGAATTATAAAGAAAAAAGAAAGTCTGAACAAAAGACAATAACTTTAGCATTACTATTATCAGCCGAAAAACAAAGAAAGAAAAAGGAAATTACAAATTAAGTATTAACTTCTGTAGTTTCAAAGTTTGAGTTTGTAGAAAATTCTGTTCGATAAATGGTTTTATCATGATTTTGATGATTTTGTTTTTATACCAAAATAATATTTTTAAATGTTGTCCAAATACTCCTAAATGATTTAAATTGTTTCTACTAATTTTCCGGAATATTTCTTCAAGTTTATTTTCGACTAAATTGGACAACACTTTTGATGATTTTGTTTAAATGAGTTTTTATACCAAAACAATGTTTATAAATGTTGTCCAAATACTCCCAATTGATTAAATGAGTATTTATTCAAGTTTATTTTCGACTAAAATATTGGACAACACTTTTGATGATTTTGTGTTAATGAGTTTTTACATCAAAACGATATTTCTAATGTTGTCCAAATACTCCCGTTCGGTTTAAAATATTTTTACTAATTTTTCGGAGTATTTTTTGAAGTTTATTTTTGACAAGAATCGGACAACACCTCTGTTTGGTGGTCAACCGGTCACCCTAGAGGGCAACCCGTACCTGAAGAAGAACGTTGGAACAGAAAATGAGATTGAAAGTTTTTGATGCAGATCGACCGATACCGTCGACCGGTCGCCCCTTGGGTCGACCGATGCCTACTTGTGCGAGTTTCGTTCTGTCCTTCAAAATTGAAAGGGAGACCGGCTGGGCATGGGGTCGATCGGTCGGACCCCCCGTCGACCGGTCGTCCTGTGTAAATTTGTGCGATCTAAATTTGAATTTCTATCTCTGCGCGACCGTTCGCCCTGTAATCTTTTGACAACAACATTTGTACCGCTGGACATCCATATCAGCAAGATTTACTTTATTAATTTTATACATTATTTCTACGTCTTGTGATCTTCTTTTTGTAGACAAAAGTGATGATGGAGGAGCCTATGTTGGAGATCCAATCTTGAATACTCTCCTATAAATCGAGGATGATTTGAAGACACAAGTGCACAACAACACAAGCAATCAAAACAACAAGAAAAATCTGCAAATTCTCCAAGCTTTCATATTTTACATTCTTGTTGTAATAAGCCTAAGTTCTTGCACTTGCACACTCTTGACGTCTAGGCTTTTTATTCTTGATTACGCTTGCACTCAAATTGTAATATTCATTATTGAGTTGTAATCTTGACTTTTGGTCAATCATTCAACACAAGACATCCTTGTGAGTATTCTTGTGGAAAGAATACACTTGGGTGATCTAGGTGATAGGTGTTTCAAGAGTATGGCGCTCTTGAGTTATTTGAAGAATTTGGTGTTATTCAAGATTGAAGATTGTGGTGATCTTCACAAGGTGCCGTTGAAGGAAGATTATGGTAATCTTCAAGGGAGATTGTGGTAATCTCCAAAGTGTTATTGAAGAAGAGTGTGGTGCTCTTCAAGGTATTGTTGTAAGGTGATGTTGTATTAATTTTGGTAATTAATAAAATCTTTTTTCTTTTTGAAATCCATCCCGGATATACTGGGGTGGTAGAGGATTAGGCCCTAGGTGGGTTGAACCTCTATAAATTGACGCGTGTTATTTACTTCCCGCACCTTTATTATTGTATTGGCTTATTTGTCTCGAAAAAGAGGGCATAATCGAAAAGATGAAGATAATCTATTCACCTCCCTCTAGATTATCGTAGCCGCTTGGACTTACAAATTCGTGAACCATAGTTGGATTCAACCACTTTTTTCTCCGTGACTCTGATTGAAAAATTCTTTAGAAATGTCGAACCAGCATGCATATTCTCTTGCCCCCTCATTTGTTAGAGTAGTAACTTCCTGGTTCGGTGACTCACTATCTCGTATATGCTTATATTTCAGAGTAGTGGTTTCATAGTTTGATATTTAAAGGCCAATATTTATGCACTTTGAATGGTTGGCCATCTTCGTTGGTGTTTGAAGTTGATTTAAAGAGATGGGACGGAGAGAGTATCCCATTGGGCATGTCAAAAACATTTAACACAAATTTTATTGTTTGCAAATTAATAAATAAGAAAAGTAGTACATATTGAATATATTTGAATCAAAATATCAAATGAGTTACAATCTCTATTTCTCATCTGATTGATCTTTTCTTCAATGACAATATTTGTTGAACTTCGAAGGTGGATTCCCCAGTTGAATCTATTCCAATTTTGGATTTGATATTAATAACTTTAACTCGAGGGCTTGGCAACTTAATCTCGAACCAAACGTGAAGTATTGAATGATAATTGACTTCGGATGAGAACTTCTTGGTGGAAATGACTCTTTGATCTTCCTCCAAGATGAACTTGACTTCAATAATGTTAGCTCGAGGACTCAATAGTTATTCCCGAATCAAATGTTATAATTTGAGCAGACTACGATTTGCTCCACTGTCTTTTTCTTCGATTTCTTATCTACAAATTGTGATTTAATTTCTTGAGAATGACCCATGTTTACACTTATAGAAGATGGGTTATTGGATAAATCATGGTATGTAAAGACTTGATTTAATTGACCATTCAATATTTGATATTTATCTATATTTGTAATCACAAGTTGTGATAATTACAAAAAGAGAAATGATCATTTTAATATCTTATCAAGATAAGTCATAATTAGAGATGGCAATGGGACGGGTTTGGCTAAACCTAGGTCCCATCCTGTTAAGAAAAGATTGGACCCAAGACCCACCTGCCTTGGACCCACGACTTGGTGGGTCGAACCCGACGAACCCGCCAAAAATGAATTTCGGCTTATTTCAGTACATTCACTCCGACATGGCCGGACGTGTACAATCTCATGGAATTTTTATAATATAAGAGAAGATCTCTTGTGAGACCGTCTCACGGATCTCTATCCGTGGGACGGGTCGGTTCAGAACCAGTCAACATAAAATCCATGGGACAACACCAGATCTGCAGTCAACAAAAAGTCAATAGTTCGCCAAAATTCGTACGATAATACTTTTTGAGAAAAAGGTAATACTTTTGAGGCAAGTAATACTTTTGAATAAAAAGTAATACTTTTATTTGAAAAATGTAATACTTTTGATGAAAAAAGTAATACAATATGTTAAATATGGTACTGAAGCTAGAGCCTTTGTACATATGTGAATATAATCATTCAATGGAGGGTGGATGAAGGCCCCAATGAGCAAAATGTGATCGTAGATCTGACAAGGGAAGTAGAAAATCAAATTCAATTATAGAGAAGAAGCTGATCGCTCACGAGGGCGCGATGCACCATTAGTGGAGATTTTAAGTTTCCAATATGATTATATTTTTATTCTCTAGAAAAATTGGTTTTGCCATTAAAAAAAGGAAAAACAAGAAGAAATACTCGAAGGAGAAGACAAAGGAGAAAAAAGAAGAAAATAGAAGAAAAAAAATATATCGTTGAAAACTACCACTGAAAAGTATTATATTTTAATTGAAAAGTATTATAGTTTTAAGTGAAAAGTATTACAAATTTGAATTGAAAAATATTAAATGTTAGGAATTTTATTGTTTAGATTTTGATGAATGCCATGTAAAACTTAGAATAGAAAGTTGGCACCCCAATTCTTGTTGTAAAATGCATTATAATGAATAGAGCCGCCAAGCCGAGTTAAGTCGCCTACGCCCTAACATGCAAGAAGACAATCAAGATCGGAAGGAAGACTCTGTGTGATACAATTGAGTATGGCAAAGAAGAGTAGACGGGAACTCTCATGAAGAAGCGGTGAGATGCGGTGAGTGGAGCATCGTCAAGTCAACTCAAGAAAAGCCGGAAGAGTCATCCATGATTGAAAGTCGACTCTAAGTCACCTGGGGAAAGCAAGGAAAAGCGAGCGGTCAAGTCGAGATAATCGTAAAAGATCCGTTGCACAAAAATCAAGAGAATTACTTAAACAAGTAATATCTCCATACCACCTTTCTCGGAGTGCTCACCCCGAGCGTGCAAAAGGAATGAACCAATGGGAAGCACTACACCGTGTCGAACTACGAAAAGGTGAAAGAACAATTCATACGAGGAAATGGCAATTCCAAGCGCAACAAGACAAGCTAACGAACGACGAAGTGACTTTCAAAAATAAGCCTATCTCTTTAACGGGCAAATTTTTGAAAGTTCACTATAAAAGGCCGAGGAGTTTGTTTGAGAAAGAAGGATGATACATAGATGACACATATGTGAGACATACAAGCATATTAGAAAACTGAAATATTCTCAATCCTCAAGCCTACATTACGAAGAACATCAATCCAACACTCACCGTGAAGGAAAGATAACTTCAATCGGTTGAAGAGGAAATTACCGAAAATAAGGGGTCTACATTCGGGAAGGATTGTAGGAAGGTTCAAGGTTGAGCCAAGTCTTAAGCTTTTGGAGGGCTTCGTGATCAAATCCAAAGAGCTTGAGCAAGTGAGTGTAGTAGCAAAGCAAGCTGTACCGCCTGTGAAGAAGCCGAGTCGCACGAGAAGCCGGTGAGTGATCAAGGCGTCTCAGATCGAGTCCCAAAGGATCAAGTCGGTGTGTGATCAAGACTTGTATCCGGACTGTTACCACTTTGTAAACCGATCATTACTTAGTGGATTCCTCCAGAGTTGGAGAAGAGAGGAGTAGAAGAATTACCCCATCTTCGAACCTCTATAAAAATTTCATTGTGTCATTTACATTTCAAAGACTTTAATTCTTGCAATTCTAACCGCTTATATCTTTGATAAATTTGCTATCCACTTGATAAATTATAAGTACTAAACCAAGCACTAAACTCTTACTTAATCAAACTTAAGGGTGTTAAGTCTTCCTGAAAACAAAACCACAATCGAGTTAATTTAGAGCTAACGGTGAGTTACTCCATCAACAACTCAGTTGAGTTTGTTGAGTGATTAACTCTCTTGAAAGTGACTAAGTTGATTTGTCCATCAAGGACTGTTGTGTAAGTATCAACTCAGAGATTTAAAAGGACTAAATCGAAAATTTGGTAAGGTTTATTCAACCCCCCTCTTCTAAACCTTACACTCACACCCCTTGGGACCTACATTAAATTTTGAACTGGAAAATATTAGTGTTTAAGTAAAAAGTATTACTTGTTGAACTTAAAAGTATTATAGTTTTAAATGAAAAATATTACATGTTTAAGAAAAAGTTATTACATGTTGAACTAAAAAGTATTAGAGTTTTAAGTGAAAAGTATTACATGGAAAAGTATTACACATATTAAATATTTAAGTGAAAAATATTACTTGTTGAACTACAAAATATCAATTATTTTCAGCACCATTTTTAACAATGAGTGTCACTTTTTGTGACACGAGTATTACATTTACCTAGTTAAAGTATTATTTTATTGCTCAAAATATTATTTGTCTTAAAAGTATTACTTCTTTCTCAAAAAGTATTACAAGAATTTTTTGTGCGGACATTTGACTTTTTGTTGACTCGCGCCCTGTTGACCCGCAGACTTTCTGTTGACATGAACGACCGTCTCACGGATTCCTATCCGTGAAATGATCCTATATAAATCTTTATCATAATATAATGAGATTATAAAGGAAATGGATCACCCCGCTTGTAATAAGTTATTAATAAACAACATATAACATACTCAACAATAAAAATTCCTACTTTCCACTGTATTTGTCAAGCAACATAGAGATAGTCAGTTCTGCATGGGATTAACTTAATTCAAAAGCTCTAGTTTACTCTTAAATTTATATTTTTAATAAAAATATAATTTAAATACATATATATGGGGCGATTTCGGGGTGGGTCTAGTTGGACCCATTTCCCGCCCCGGACCCAACGATTTTTTTTAAGATGGCCCCCGGATCCGGTTGACCGGGTTTAGACCCACCTTTAACGGGCGGATTTAATGCAGAGCCAGATTTTGACCCACTCTATTGAATGATTTGAGATAACTATCAAGATCTGCCTTAATTTCCAAAGATTGAGATGTAATATATAGTTGTCAATATGTAATTGGACACAAAATTTATATGTCTACAGAATGTATGATGCCTGTTTTAATATAAATATGTCTATTAAACGGGAATTTGTTTTTAAGTAGTTCAAGTAAAGACCGGAAAAAAAATAAATAAAAAATTCAAAGGACCAATATGTACGTTTTCTGCAGTTGTGCATACTATTTTATTTGCAGGACCAAATAAAGTTGGAGTTTGCACTAGTACATAAAAGCCTATGAAATTACTAAATACTGACGGTTGTCCACGAAAACCGATGCATAAAGAGGGGTATTGGTAATTTTGAAATTAAAATAAAGTCTTTAGGTATCGGTTGTTAATAAAAACGACACCTATAACCTTTTTTTTTTAACTAAACTAAAAAAATTTGGGTATCAGTTTTCTTTAAAAACTGACGCCTTTAATTACACTTTAGGTCTCGGTTGCTTAGGACTAACCGACACCTATAATTTGTTTTTCAATTAAACCCCTACCCCAACTCCATTATTCATCTTTAACTTCTACCATTCCTTAAGTACGAGTGACCAAAACCATACCAGTGTGAGCAAGAGATTCAAAAAAAAAAAATGTCTAACCCAAAGGTTTTCTTTCATATCGGTGGCCAACCCCTCGGCCGAATCGTTATGAAGCTCTATGCCGCTGATCTAGGGCTTTTAGTCCCCATGATCAGTGATGCCGAAGAACAAAGGAGAACCGTCTGATCTAGGGCTTTTGGTCCCCAGTGATGCCGAAGAACAAAGGTAAGAGAGGTAAGAATCGCAAGAGAGGGAAGAACGAAGCCGACGACGACAAGAGAGAACTGATGTTCAAGGAGGACAGGCACGAGTACGCGCAGGTGCTGCGTATTCTCGGAAACGGCAGATGCGAGGCCATGTGCATCGACGGCGTTAAACGCCTCTGTCATATCCGTGGGTAAGATGCAGAAGAAAGTTTGGATCGCCGCCTGTGATATTATTCTCGTCGGTCTCCGTGATTATCAGGTTGAGTTTACTTATTTTAGATCTTAAGCAGTCTTATTCTCTGTGTGCCTATGTGTTGTGTTATTTGATGAGTCATTTTTCATGTAGTTTTTGCGAATTTTTTGTTTTCCAATGATTTTGGTCAATTGTTTCGGTAGTGATCTTTCAGATTCTCGGTTAATTTTTTCCTTTCAATTTTGGTCGCTTGTAGTCTGATTCTATGTTGAGTTTCTGTGCTGTTGAATAGTTACCCGTGTTTTGAGTATGTGCTCGTGTTTTGTGCCTATTTTATGTTTTTTTATCAGGAGATAGCTCGCTTCTGCACAAATTGGATGACTTTGTTCGTTGTTACGTTTGTTATCTTGATTTTTGGTGTGCTGTCCATGGCCTATTTTATGCCTATTTTATGCTGATTTTCGCTTGTCTCTTAGGTCTTCCTTGTGGTAATATGGAATCAAGAATGTGGAGGAGTAACTTTTTCCACCTTCATGGCATATTCCCTATATGCTCTGTATCTAGTTCAGCAAGTTGACAAGGTTGGTGATCATTTACCATTGATTGAGTTTGCAATTGAAAGCTACGAGTCTCACTGTTTAGCTTTGTGGCCCAACTGATTTGGTTCACAGCTTTCTAATTGTTATAGTATTTGGTCAAATAGTTACAGATGAGCAATTTATATCTCTTTTATGTGTTGTAATAGAAAAAGCAGACATGTGGTTTGACATCAAAACCCTATTGGACATACTTTTCTTTTTGATTTGCAATGTTGTGTGGTTAGTGCTAGATATTGCAACTAAGTGTTTGTTTCTTTCTGGCTTTCTTTTTGTATCTCTCTCTCTCTCTCTCTCTCCATTTTTTAGGATTTCGAAGATGGTAATACATGACCATATTTTTGTTTGAGATATTCATAACATAAGATTGGCATATAAGGATCCATTGAATTTGAATGGTTTTATGTTTGCTACTAAGAAGACATAATCGAGATTCCACCATTTTTTGAATTATTGAAACATGATATAGAATTTCTCATAAGATTCCATGATAAATTAGCATGTTTTTATCTGTATCTCCAGGACACAACTCGTGGAAATCCTCAACAATCTTAAAGAAAAGCCAGATGTCGGAACATTATTGCTGGTATATGTTCTCTTTTGATGCCTTGTTATGATTTCAAGTTTTGGTTTGTTTATTAATCAAGCTTTAATTTCTTACATTTTTGCTAATTTAAAATGTAACAATATAACTTAATGAAAAAATATCTATATATTGTTGGCCGTTGTTGTAGATGTAAGTGTTATACCTGTTCATTTAATTGATCCAGCATTATGAAATTCTGCATGATAGTTTACTACCCCACCGACCAATGGTTAGTAATAAAAAGAACTTCGCAAATCTTTCTCAAATGAAGTGTGTTTTAGCTGATAAAATAAAGAAAAGAATGCACAATGTATGTTAGGATATGCATTTCTTGTTCACTGAAACTTGCTGCTACTTCTATATTTTGAATTCTTCGTTGAATTTTTTATGAATTAAATTTTCCCTGTGTATTATGGAACGTTCGATCCTTTAACATGCTCTTTACATTAGTCCAAATATGTAGAAACTATTGACCTGCATCTTATCAATATTTTGACTTCTGATGGTTGGGGATATATTTTTCTGTCAACACATGTTTTTTGTGATTGAAAAAGTATGTTTGTCTGATGGAATTTATACATCGATCTTTTTAGGATTCAGTTATGGTAATCATGATGATTCCATCTTCATGTTGGGTGCTAAAGTTAATCTTCACAGTGGAAGCAACACATTCGACGTGCTGAGTATGATGATTGGTTTACAGGTTCATTAATTTTTTTCTATAACACCCAGCCTTTAAGTTTCAGAAGATTAGGAAATGAGAGAACTAATTGAGGTCATTTCTCTCTGCAACACATATGCATCGGCCTATATAAGCGCACAAAATATGTGATGCCTTTAAGTGAGATTTGATGCTTGATAGACCTTAGGGTCTAATGGATTCAGCTATTAGTTCCTATAGATGAAGGAGTCCTCAGAGTGATCAAAACAATCTGTCTCAGCTATTTTCTCCTTACTTTTAAGATATTTAGCGTAATCATTTGATTGTCAACAAATTCACAATTTTTTTATTGTCTTAAACATCATTCTTCAGAATTATGGATCATGGTTTGATTTCGAGGGGGCGGGACTATATTCTGTCTTTCTTACTAATTTGGCGGATTCACAAAAGGACCTTTCTTCTATGCAGTGGACCTATATATTTATATATATATATATATATATATATCAAGTAGTTGTTTTTACCTTGAATAATTAAATTTGTATGTAAATCACATGATTAATGATGTTGGATTTGAAACTAGCCCAATCTCACTTTTAAATCACCATGCATGGTGTGCTTTATTAAATTTGGTATGGAAAGTATTTTGCATTTGTGTATGCAAATTACCGTTGGTAGCTCGTCGGCAATTTGCCAACATATTTATCAGAAAATTTGACACAAATTTGTCGGAATTCTGTCGGAAATTACCGACGGAAGACGTCCCTCGGTATTTCGCGGAATTCTTCTAGTGAATGTTGTTAGCATCGTTGTTTGTGATTATTTATTTCGCTAATAGACAATATGCATTGAAATTGTTTGTCGATATTGTTGTTTATTAGGGTTTTTTTTACAATTAGACAATAGTTACAATCACCGTAGTAAAAATCATTGTCGATTATCACATTTTTGTCAATAATATACAATGATTAAAATAGCCGTTGTAAGAACCATTGTCTATTAGCACAAAAATCCTGTAATGGACAACGGTATGAAATCAAATATGGAACAACTGTTGTCTATGAGAGCAAACGTCCGCAAATAGACAATGGGTTTAGAAATAACAGTTGTCATATGGTAAAAGACAACGGATATTACACAAAACCATTGTGTGTTCGGTTTTGTTGATCTGTATTTTTCTTGTAGTGCTTGAAATCACTCGCGATAAAAAAATGAGTCAAAGATGTGGAGGACAAACCAAGTTAATTCGAAGGATGGAAGCGTGTAACCTTTGGAACGGTTCCCTATTTACGCCAAAATGGAAACTTATTGAAGTTACAAGACAAATGACAGAGGATGAAAAACTAATTGTTATTATCAAAGGATATATCTATGACGATAGTGACTAGAAACAATTAAGGTTCACCGCCTCCACTAACAAGTCCTAACATCAGTGTTTCAGAGGCGCACCCGAGGCGCTGAAAAAGAACACCTCCGAAACTCCGAGGCAACGCATGTTCCGGAGGTGCACGCCTTGGTGGGCCTCTAGAGGCGCGGGGGGCGCGCCTCTATTACATACAAGTTTTTTTTTTTTTGGTTAAAGTTGTTACTTTACAAACAACTTAAACTCACTTTTATCTTATATTTAGCACTTTTGACTTTTTGACCTTTCAAAATAAGCTGAAAATATCTCAAATAATAGAAACTAGGGTTTTATTGTTTATAATTTGGAGAAAACAAAAAGAAACCCTAGCTTCAAAGCCTCCTCCACTACCCCCAGCCCCTACCTACCCCCCACCGCCACCTATCGGACCGCCACTTGCCGCCGGTGACCTCTGCCGCCGCCGGTAACAACAGCCAGCCGATGGTAATTTTATTTTTCCCCTTTGTTTTGCTTATTTTCCATTGAAGTTTCAGTTGTAATAAATAAATATTATACAAAATCTGAATATATATTAATGTAATAGTTATTCTTCCTAGTTAGGAGTAAATATGTATTTTTTTTATTAAAAAAATTTCAGCTTCTTTTATTTATTTGTTTCTCTCTTTTTTGACTTAAATTTTAGTTAATTAATTAAGATTAAATTTAAGTCTTGTACTTTTTTACATTTCCAATTATTTTTCTTTTTTATATCATTATTTCAGCTTTATTTATGTGTTTATCTATCTTTTTGACCTAAATTTCAGTTAATTGATTAAGATTACCTTTAGGTTTTGTATATCTTTTTTAATTTTCAGCTTATTTTTCCTCTTTTTTTTAATCAAATTTCATATTATTTCTCTCAATTTATATAATGAAAGGTAATAGTGGTTGTATATCAAAAGATCCGGCATGGGAATATTTTAAAAGGGTACATCCAAACAATAAAAACGACTTGATTATAACTATTGCAATAAAGTTGTAAAGGGGGTGTTTTTCGAGCAAAATAACATCTTGTTGGGGGCTATCAAAACATCAAAAAGTGCACAAATTGTGGACCTCTTGTTAGTCAATCGCTAAAAGAATATATAGATTAAAAGGCCGGAAAGAATAATATTTCCAATCTTGGAATACCAAATTTTGTGGACGATGATGTAGACGTAGATGATATTGAAGCTCATACACCTCAAAGTGACAAATCAGTGGGTACGTCAAAGAATAGAGCAAAGAAAATTGGTCCAATGGATATGTATTGTGAAAAAAGAGAGACAAACCACATTGAATGAGCCGTACAAGAAGAAATTGAGAGAAAAGGCTTGCATGGCCATTTGTGAGTGGATGTATGATGCAACAATTCCTTTAATGCCGTCAAATAACCTAGTTTTTCAAAGATGTTGAACCTCATTGGCCAGTATGGTATTGGTTTCAAAGGACCTAGTTATCATGAGGTACGAGGTCCTTTTCTAAGAAAGGCGGTTGATGATGTGTTTGATAATTACATCAAGACTTGTGAGGAAGAATGTGCCAAACATGGTTGTAGTTTGATGGTTGATGGTTGGACAAACAAAAGGCAATGGACATTGATAAATTTTCTCGTGAATTCTCCAAGACATTCTATTTTCCTCGAGGCAGTTGATGCTTCTGATTATTACAAGAAGGGAGACAATATGTTTGAGTTGATTGATAGATTTGTGGAGTGCGTGGGAGAAGCAAATGTTGTCCAAGTTGTCACAGATAATGCAAGTAGCAATGTATTCGCGGGTAAGAAACTAAATTACTAAACTTTTGTCTTGTCAATTCTCATTTTATCTTTATGTCATCTGCCAAATGTAGTTAACAATACATTTTCTAACTTGATTTGTAGGGAGATTGTTGGAAAGAAAAAGGCCTCACTTGTATTGGACACCTTGTACTTCTCATTGCATCGGTTTGATTTAGAAGACATCGGTAAATTACCCGATTTCAAGGCAACCTTGAAAAAAGCAATGAGTGTGAACGCATATATTCATGTTCGCCCAGAGGTGTTGAGGACTTTCATGGGCCAAAAAAAACTTTGTCGAGTAGGTGTGACAAGATTTGCCACTGCCTATCTCACCCTTGAAAGTATGCACAAACTTGAGACAAACTTGAGAAAAAAATGAAACTTCACAAGAATGGATGGAGAGCAAGTGGGCCAAAGAAGCTGATGGAAAAAAAAAAACTAAAATCATTTTGACACCTCGATATTGGGGCAGTATTGTGCATATTTTAACGAAAACCTGCAATGGATAGGGCAAAAGAAGCAATAATAAACGCCTTTGATAAAAAAGAAGAGAAGTACAAAGAAGTATTTGAGACCATTGATAGGAGATGGGACTGTCAACTCCATTGACCTTTCATGCTGCTGGGTATTTTCTCAATCCGGAATTATTTTATTCAAATCCAACTATAGCTACAGATGGAGAATTGACAGTTGGCTTTTATCAAGTTGTGGGTAGGCTAGTTCCAAACACGGATGTGCAGGATAATATCAGTATGAAACTTGGTTTATATCGAAAAGCAGAAGGCTTATTTGGGATTACAAATGCAGTTAGAATGGCTAAACTATCTCTAACATAATGGTGGGAAAACTATGGATCACAAAACTCCGGACATGCAAAAGTTTGCCATTAAAGTACTTAGCGTCACTTGTAGTGCTTCAGGCTACAAGTTTAATTGGAGCATGTTTGAGCATGTAAGTCTTAACTCTTAAGTTGTTTATTTCATTGTTTATGTTAATGTTTTTTTATTATGATTTATGATACTTATGATTTCTTTTTTAATGTATGTTCATAGCAAAAAAAGAAATAAGCTAGATCAACAACACTTGAATGACTTGGTGTCTGTGAAATACAACCTTGCATTAAAGCTGAGGTATGATGCACGTGAGGGAATTGACCCCATCTCTTTAAGAGATATTGATGAAAGTAATGAGTGGTTTATGGGTAGAATGGATGAAGAAAGTGATCATGACGATGATGATGTGGTTTTTGTGTAAGTCCAAGTGGCTACGATAATCTAGAGGGGGAGTGAATAGATTATCTCCATCTTTTCGATTTTGCCCTCTTTTTCAAACCGAATGCTCAAATACAATAATTAAGGTGCGGAATGTAAACAACACACGTCGATTTATAGAGGTTCAACCCACCTAGGGCCTAATCCTCTACCACCCCAGTATATCCGGGATGGATTTCAAAAAGAAAAAGAATTTTATTAATTACCAAAATTAATACAAACTCAACTTACAACACCTTGAAAAGCACCACACTCTTCTTCAACACCACCTTTGGAGATTACCACAATCTCCCTTTGAAGATTACCACAATCTTCCTTCAACGGCACCTTGTGAAGATTACCACAATCTTCAACCTTGAAGAATACCAAATTCTTCAACACCTCAATAAGAAGATCACCACAATCTTCTTGCATCTATCACCTAGATCATCCAAGTGTGTTCTTACCACAAGAACACTCACAAGGATATCTTGTGTTGAATGATAACCAAAAATCAAGATTACAACTCAATAATGAATATTACAATTTGAGTGCAAAGTGTAATCAAGAATAGCCTAGACCTCAAGAATGTGAAAGTGATAAGCTAGGGAAAATTACAACAAGAATAATAATAATGAAGAACAAATATTTGCTTGAAGTGTATCTTGTTGTGTTGTATCTCCATTGTACTATTGGTTGCTCCAAAACTTCCTCTATTTATAGGAGATGATTGAACAAGCATAGGCTCCTCTTGGGGATTGAAAATCTACAGAAAAATATGATTAAAATCAAGAATATAGCTGTTAGAAATTAATCCCACATTTTAAGAAAAAATGTCTGCTGTCAAACGGTCAGATTTTGCTGTCAAAAGATAGGGCGACCGGTCGCACAGAAATAGAAGTTCAAAAAATGACACAATATTTTTACATAGGGCGACCGGTCGACGTAGGGTTCGACCGGTCACCCCTATGTTCAACCGGTCCACGCCTTGAGAAAATGAAGATCAAAGTTTCTGTTTCAGCAAACACTTGCAGGTACCGGTCGCACATAGGGCGACCGATCGACCTACTGTTTTTCACTCCAGGTACGGGTTGCCCTATAGGGCGACCGGTCAACCAAGGGACATAAATGTTGTCCAATTTTTGTCGAAAATAAAACTCAAAAAATACTCCGGAAATTTAGTAAAAACATTTTAAACCAATCGGGAGTATTTAGACAACATTTAGGAACCTTGTTTTGAGGTAAAAACATATAAACACAAATTCATTAAAAGTGTTGTCCAATTTTATCTGAAATAAAACTTGAAGAAATACTCCGGAAAATATTAAAACCATTTTAAATCATTTAGGAGTATTTGGACAACAAATAAATACATTGTTTTGGTGTAAAAATAAAATCATCAAAATTAAGATAAAAACATGTATCAAACAATCTCCCCCTTTTTGATGATTACAAACCAAAACAATTTTTAGAGATATTAGGAGGACATTTTTTAAAAACGATTTTCCGGTAAAAACATCTAACTGTTTGGAAGCAACCAAAATTTCCAAAATACAAAAGCAACCAAGTAAGGGAGTAAATATATTCAATAATAAGTACAAGCTCCCCCTATCAACTAGCACATCAAGAATAATATAAAAGCAATTAACCATAAGCTAAAAGCTTAGCTTTTACAAATTGTTCAAGAGCTTATAAGCTCCCCCTGTCACTAAACATCATTAAACAAGTATATAAGTCCATCAAGCAACAACTGGACTAAAAATAAATCACAACTTATGGCTTTTAAGAGCCATAGCTTATAGCTTTTATAACAAGCTTTTATTAACTTCTAAACCCTACGTCGACCGGTCGCCCTATGTAAAAATGCTGTGTCATTTTTTGAACTTCTATTTTTAAATGCGACGTCGCGGTCTATCTTTTGAAAAAAATCGACCGTTTGACAATGAGACATCTTTTCCTTAAAATGTAGGATTGATTTCTAACAACTATATTCAACGATGCCGAAGATTTTACCATACGAAAATATGATAATTTGGTAGGAACTAGTCAATGTTCGAAAAACCCAAATTTGTACAATACGCCATATGAAAAATCACAATTGGATCCCAAACATATCCACATGGATTGATGATAAATATCTGGATATCCCATATTTCAAAAATCGAGAAATTCTAATTGATAATTGTGCATCTGCCATGAGAATTGCGGCTAGAACGCTCGGTCTTGAGATAGATAGTTCATTTTACTCCTTGAAATGAACCTCGAAGGATCAGTAAAACTTGTCTGGGATATGACAACCTTAGATTTACGAAGAGAAGTTGTAGCTGGGGGTCATTGAAAGGGATAGTTGATAATATGGTGCATATTCTAGCTATTTTGAGGGAATGGTCGTAATGGACTAGAGACAATTTTCATTTTCAATCAAAGTCCCAGTTTGAAACATATAAACACTTGGTCGTGAGACCTTTATAGAAGTATGCCTTGTTGAGTTTATAGACTGGAAATCTGACATGATCTCTTAAGGTCTCGGAATAGAGATTGTGTCAAAATAGGTCTAACAATGTCACAAACAAAACAAGTGACAAAAAATGAGAGTTGTCATGCCTTGTGAAATCTGGAAACGAATTTGTTTTGGAGCTAAATATTATGTTTAATGAATTGTGCAATAAATTTATAACTTATGAAGTAAAATAAAGCAAATCGGAGTTTTAGAAGAAAACTAGAAATATTGATAGATAGAAACAAAACTATGAGGAGCAATATTGTCCATGTATGGTAAAGTATAAAATTTTCATAGTTTACGAAGCACAGTGTAACAAATTAAAGTTTGGTAGACAAAGTGAAAAAATGGGTAGAGTTTGTAGGGCTTAGTGTAATTATCTCTTATATATATGTTGTGCCTTTGCTTGAATTGCATTATTCCTGATATAGCAAGATTCATGTTTTCTATTGCATTTCTTTTACTGTTTCATTGCTCCATGAATATGCCAAAATTTCATCACTTGACTTTTCCACCTATCGGACATCATGCGGAGCTTAATTTGAAGTAATTTGCTAACAGTGTTGTCTGAAAATCAGAAAATCAGAGAATAACTAAGGAACCCCAGATCATTGCCTATGAAGCCATCTCGGCCTTGGCTATAAAAAAAACTTTCAATCAATCCTAGGGTTGAGTTAATTGTCTTGTCTTTTCTATTGGAATTGGTCTTGACAAATGGGGTGTTGACCCGATTTTGACCGAATAATTAAGTGGTTTCCATTAGTGAGAAATGAAATTAAATTATTTGTAAAAATTCTACTAAGAGAGTAGATGAGAATAGCATTTGGAATTTCTCAAAACCGATTCCGGGTGAATGAGAAATTAATGCTAGAAGTTAGCCACTTAATACAAATAAATAGTATGTAAAATGAAAAATGTGGGGAAGGAGAGATGCTCTATCCCACATAGGAAAAGGATGATAAGTTTGCACACTTAATATATCCCAAGTTGGACAAATGGGTTTGGGCCCTTGGGGGCACCCAAGTTTTTAAAGCGGTGAGGACCTACATGCTTGTAGGTTTGGTTCAAAGTACACACGCACGCGCGCGCCGCCGCCGGCCGGCTGGGCACGGCCTGGCCCGGTCTGGGTCGTGGGCCGTGGTCTTGGGCATGGGTTTGGGTTTCAATGGATTTAATTAATTTCGTAATTAGTTAAATCAGACTTCAACTGGGAAGAAGTTTGGACGCACGGGTCGTGCTAGGTGCCGAACTTTTGCGAACAGCGCACGGCCGTGCGTCTGGGTCGTGCTAGGTGCCGAACTTTTCCGCACCAGCGCACGGCCCATGCGTCTGGTCGTGCGCCCCTGAACATGTGTGTCTGTTAGTGCAAAATGTGTCTTTTCGAGCTAAAAGACGCGATCTTTCCATACGAGGCACCTCATGCCTATATTATTCGACCCCTGCAAATAATCATAAAACTAAAAACCGAGCATTGCATTAGCATATTGTTATACAATCCTTCAAAAGTTTGAAAGTTCAAACACTTTGTAGTTCGCTGTTGTTTTGGTTTTGCTAGTGTTGCTAACCCGGACTGTAAGAAGTCTTTGTATCTTAGAGGCGAGCGCCGGAACCGTAAGCACTCGGTATATGGGGCGTTTTCATCTTGCGGAGACTGAATACAATTCAGGCCTCGACTTAGCCTATATACTTATCCTAGCCATTTTTCGAAAACAGAAACCATACATTTATATTTTTACCCACAATCGCAAGACGAAAACTATGTTTCTGTTGAAGACGATGGCATCAAGTTCGATCTCTTTCACACCAATGGTTGCTGCTCCCGCTCACGGCGGAAATCCGCTCAAGTTTTCCGGCGCCGACTTCAAACGTTGGCAACAGAAGATTCTATTCTACCTGATGACCTTGGGGTTGTCTCGTTTCCTAAAGGACGACCCCCTCCCTCCTTAGGCAATGAAGAAGTTGACAACAACTAGAGAATCGTTGTGGATGCTTGGCATAACAGTGATTTTCTGTGTCGCAATTACGTTTTGAACGGGCTAGACGACACCCTCTATAACGTCTATAGCATGTTCAAGACGTCAAAGGAATTGTGGGATTCTTTGGAGAAGAAGTACAAAACGGAAGATGCCGGCACAAAGAAATTTGTTGTCGGCAAATTCCTCGAGTACAAGATGGTTGACACCAAGACGGTGATCAGCCAAGTTCAGGAGATTCAAATCATACTTCACGACTTGGTGTCTGAAGGGATGATTTTGAATGAATTCTTTCAAGTGGCTGCAATAATCGAGAAATTGACGCCATTGTGGAAGGACTTCAAAAATTACCTCAAGCACAAGCGCAAAGAGATGGGACTTGAGGATCTGATTGTTCGGCTTTGTATCGAAGAAGACAACCGAAAATCAGATGTGAAAACTAGTAAATCTGGAATGGAGGCTAAGGCCAATCTTGCTGAATCGAGCACTAGCAAGAAACAGAAGCACTCCGGGAAGGAAAAAGGAAAGGTCAAAAAGTTCAAGGGTAATTGTACAACTGTGGCAAACCGAACCACATGGCTAAGGATTGCCGACACCCGAAGAAGGGCAATCAAGGTGGCAACCAACAAGCCAATGTGATGAAGGACAAGTCAGTTCCAATCGGCCTATCAGAGCTCGATCTCTCTGTCGTTGTGTTTGAAGCTAATATGGTGGATAACCCAAGGGGATGCTGGATATATAAGGGGCTACTCGTCACATTTGTGCCGACAAGGAGATGTTCTCATCCTACACTCTGATTAATGGAAGGAAGTTGTTCATGGGGAACTTTTCGACTTCCAACGTCATTGGGCTTGAAAAGGTGGTGCTCAAGATGACTTCCGGAAAGGAGCTTACGCTTGTAGATGTGCTGCATGTCCCGGACATCCGCAAGAACTTGGTTTCCGGTCCTTTGCTTAGCAAGGTCGGGTTTAGAATAGTGTTTGAGTCCGACAAGTTTGTAATGACCAAGAATGGTCTGTTTTTATGTAAAGGTTACCTTGATAAGGGCCTGTTTAAAATGTCTGTAATGTCTGTTTTCCGCCAAGAGGCGAATAATAAAAACGTTACTTCTGTTTACTTGTTGGATTGTTCTAATTTATGGCATGATAGATTAGGACACGTAAATGATAAGCGTGAATTTTGCATGTGTTTTGATGCGTATTTCGAGCTATAATGATAAGTAAACATGCATATACTCGCGTTAAACGTTACATATTCACTCTTTGTGGAAAAGATATTACACTTTGCTTATTTTGTAGGAATTTCATGATATTTGAAGCTAATTGAATAAGATATGAGGAAAGCAAAGTAGAAACGCGGAGAATTGAGTAGATATACGAAACGCGAAGCCTAAAAGAGCGAAAGTTGAGCGTTCACGGAAGAAACAGGGGGCAAACGGGTTGGGCGTGCCTCAAGACACCACCCGTGCACCCCTGTATAAGGTTGATTGAAGCTGCAGCATGGCGCACGGGTAGGCCGTGCTCCGACGCACCACCCGTGCGCCCTACAGAGAGTCAGGATATCTCACCGGAGTGGCGCACGGGTAGGCCGTGCTCCGACGCACCACCCGTGCGCCCTACAGAGAGTCAGGATATCTCACCGGAGTGGCACACGGGTAGGCCGTGCTCCGACGCACCACCCGTGCGCCCTACGGAGAGAGTTGGGGTATTCCGAGGTGGCGCACGGGTAACCGTGCGTGGGCGCACGACCCGTGCGTCTGCGCTGGAATCCCATAATCTGCTGCATTAAGCCCTAAACATGATGGGGAGTATAAAAAGGCTTTTTGGGGGGCGCACACAAAAAAAAAAGGAGACATATTTTGGGATCTACAACACAAGACAAGGGTCTATTCTTGGAAGAAGACATCAAGGAGACAATCGGGTTGCATCGGAGCTTAAGGAACGGAGATATATCGAGAGATTGTCGACTTTCCTAAGTTTTTCTTGCTTCTCTTTTAGTTTCAATCTTTCATTTTAGTTGTAATGGCTTTGAACAATTTGTTTATGAGTTGTTTAGAAATCATGTGTAGCTAAACTCTTGAGATTTCGGGTTTTGGAAGTAGATTAATGAACTCTTGTTGGATGTTTTAATCTTAGTTGAAGTTATTATCTTAAAGCCTATTTGAGTATTTTGAGCTTATTCTTGTTTTATCACTTGATCAATGATTTAACTTGTTTGATATATTGATTCATAATTCGAGAGATGAGTTTCAATATTAGATCTTGAATACTCGACACAAATATTTGCATGAATCGAGAGGTTTGTAAATATTTGTGAGGATATTTGATCTTTTAAACTTTTGGGAGTTGAATGCTTCATGTTGAGTAGAGATGCTAGCATAAGTATTTCAATCTACATTTTATATGCATCTCGAGAGAGAGGATAAAATAGTTTTGTGATCGTCTTATAGGAATATTGATAATAACCTTGGCTTTGATTTAATCGGACAACAAGAGGATTAGTAATCGAAACCTTAACTCGGAAATCCATTCCATTATCTTGATACTTCTATCATTTGTATTATCTCAATCTTGTGTTTTAGTGATTTAAATTGTCTTAATCTCAATACAACAATCATCAAATTTCGATCGTCTAAATAAAAATAAGACTATCTTGGTTCAATACTTAGCATATTAATTTATTAGTCTCCAGTGGATACGACCTTGCTACCCTATTCTATAAACTACACCGTACACTTGCGGTGAAGCTAAAAATAAGGCGAACAAGTTTTTGCGCGTTGTTGGGACTAATACAATTTTTGGTGCTAATATTGCGATAGATAGAATTATTCTTAATTTAGACATTTTTCTTTATTATTTATTTTGTTTTTCTTTTTTGTGTGACTTGAATTCCACATTATTTGACTTGTTTCTTCTAGTTTGGTCCAGGTAGTGTATGAACACGCGCTCTAAGCGGGGGACTTAATACCGCTTATACAGGAAGTTGAGGCTTTCGCGAGGAGGATCGAGTCTACCACTAGACGAGTGAAAGACAACACAATCCGATAATGGGGATTTGAATGAGTTACCAATACCGCCAAACAATGGTGGAAACGAGTTACCGATACCGGTTCAATAGCAAGCCATTCGTGATTACTTTCGACCACAAACGAATCGTAATTACGGTGGTATTGCCCATATTCCCATCAATGCCAACAACTTCGAGCTCAAACCGCACTAATCAATATGGTGCAACAAAATCGTTTGGGGGTTTGCAATGAAGATCCTAACTCTCACCTTGCGCACTTTATCCAAATATGCAATACGATCAAGATGAACGGAGTCTCGGATGACGCCATAAGAATGCGCCTGTTCCCATTCTCTTTACGGGATAAGGCAAGAAATTGGTTGGGTACTTTGACGCAAAGCGGTGTAAGCACATGGGACGAATCGAGCCAAAAGTTTTTATTTAAATTCTTTCCACCGAGCAAAACTTTGCACTCAAAAGCGAGATCACTCAATTCCGACAGTTCGACTCGAGCCTTTGTACGAGGCTTGGGAAAGGTTTCGGGATTTATTACGTAGATGTCCGCAACATGGGTTTCCGGAGGATCAACGATTATGTTTCTTCTACAATGGTTTAATGGGACATGACTAGAGCATTTGTAGATGCCGCAATGGGAGGAGCATTGTTGGCAAGGTTTCCACAAGATGCCTTAAATCTTCTTGAGGAAATGGCCATGAACGATTACCAATGGCCATCCGAAAGATCCAATGTACAACGAGTAGCCGAAATCTCGTGATTCGGACCTATCAAAACATTGTCGGCACAAGTAACGGCTTTGACAACTCAATTGAATGTATTTACGAAGAGGCGAGAAGTAAGGTGCACGAGCACGGGTAGCGAAGCTCTTCTATATCCGATGGAAGAGGTAAATTATGTGAATAACCGGAATTTCAACAATTTAGGAATAATTCAAACCCAACGCACTACCATCCGGGTTGAGAAATCATGAAAATTTCTCCTATGCGAATACAAAGAATGTGTTACAACCTCCCACGGCTTTAATGCTTCAAGTGGGGCGGTAATGGGGAAGGCAAATCGTCGTTGGAAGATGCACTCACCTCTTTCATAAATCAATCTAATGCTGTCATGAATGACACGAGGAGCCGCCTAGCTAAGCAAGACCTTCGGATGGATAAATTAGAACAACAAATGACAAGCTCGATAAAGAATCTGGAGACTCAAGTGGGTCAATTGGCTACAATAATGGGTGGTCAACATCAAAAGGGTCAATTTCCAAGTAATACGGAAATGAATCCTAAGGAACAATGCAAGGTGATTCGTTTACGAAGCGGTACGGAATATGAAGGGCCTAAAGAAAAATCTGGGAATCCGAAACTTTCGGATGAAGCATCTAGGCCAGAAGCAAGAGACTCCGTGATGAAGGATGGTATCGAAGAAAATGGGAAAGAAGAGAACAAAGAGGCGGAACAAACAGGGGCTGAAAAGCTAAAATCATCATCTAGCTTGAATATACCTAAGTTGTCTATATCTCTTCCCTTTCCTCAAAGATTTCAAAAGAAAAAGCTTGATGATCAATTTGCCAAATTCCTTGATATATTTAAGAAATTGCACATTAACATTCCTTTTGCAGATGCATTAGAACAAATGCCGAACTATGCGAAATTTCTTAAAGATGTGATGTCAAAAAAGCGGAAGATGACAAGCTTTGAAACGGTGAATTTGACGGAAGAATGTAGTGCAATTATCCAAAGGAAGTTACCACAAAAACTGAAAGATCCGGGGAGTTTCACTATCCCTTGTGCTATTGGTGGTAATTTCTTTAATAAAGCGTTATGTGATTTGGGGGCAAGTATTAACTTGATGCGTTTGTCCATTTTCGTGAAACTTGAATTAGCGGCGTGAAACCAACTACGGTGACATTGCAACTTGCCGACCGATCACTTACGTATCCAAGGGGAATTATTGAAGACGTACTGGTAAAAGTTGATAAATTTATATTCCCCGTGGATTTCTTGGTTTTGGATATGGAAGAAGATCAAGACGTTCCACTGATACTTGGACGTCCTTTCTTAGCAACGGTAAAGCCTTAATAGATGTGCAGAAGGGGAGCTCACATTACGTGTTAATGATGAGCATGTTTTATTTTCTATTTATAAGGCAATGAAATTTCATGATTCGGTAGAGAATTGTAATTTTTTGGATATAGTTAGTTCATGCATTGAGGATTATGTTGATCATACATTGTCTACAGATGATTTGAATTTGGTCTAACCCACTCGTGCTCAATGTCGAGTGTTGTACTTGATTTTGATAACCAAGATTTGTACGACTATGTTTGTGCCTTAGATCATATGCGGGAACTACCTAATAGCGCAAGAGGCAAAAAACGCAGCCGTAAAAAAAAAGGATGGAACTCTCAAGAACGCACGGCCAGGCGCCCACGCACGGTCCGCCCGTGCGTGATGTCAAGTAACGATGGAACTCTCAAGAGCGCACGACCGTGCGCCGCAGCACGGGCAGCCCGTGCGTGAGATCAATCGTCAACACCACCTCCGGAACTCAAGCAATTACTCGAACACCTCAAATATGCATTCCTAGGGACAAATAATGCAAATCCGTAATCGTTTCATCTCTTCTCACTCCTACCCAACTTGATAAATCTGTTAAGGGTTTTACGAAAACATAAGTCGGCACTAGGCTGGTCTATAATCGATTTAAAAGGCATAAGTCCATCCATTGTGATGCATAAAATTCGGATGGAAGATGTTTATAAACCATCGGTCCAAAACCAAAGACGGCTAAACCCTATTATGCAAGATGTGGTTAGGAAGGAAGTATTGAAATGGTTGGATGCCGGGATCATTTACGCGATATCCGATAGTTCATGGGTGAGTCTGTACAAGTGGTGCTTAAAAAAAAAGGGGGGTAAAGTGGTAAAAATGAAAATGAGGAACAAATTGCTACTAGAATTGTTACTTAGGGTGGCGAATATGTATTGATTATAGAAAACTTAATGATGCCACTCGAAAAGATCACTTTCCTCTCCCCTTTATCGATATGATGTTGGATCGTCTTGCAGGTTATGATTATTATTGCTTTTTAGATGGTTATTCCGGTACAATCAAATCATGATTGCGCCGGAAGACCAAGAGAAAACAACATTTACATGTCCGTATGACACATTTGCATTTCGACGCATGCCATTTAGTTTATGTAATGCACCTACCACTTTCCAACGTTGTATGATGGCTATATTTCACGATCTTATTGAAAAAGTTATGGAGGTGTTTATGGACGATTTCTCTCGTGTTCGGGATTCTTTTGATAATTGTCTTCACAATCTTTCCCTAGTTTTGCAAAATGATGTGAAGAGACCAATTTAGTACTAAATTGGGAAAAGTGCCATTTTATGGCACGCGATGGCATTGTACTTGGTCATCGAGTCTCTTCCGCAGTTTGGAAGTTGATCGGGCAAAGATTGTAGCAATTGAGAAGCTACCACCTCCCACAAATGAGAAAGCCATTCGGAGCTTTTTGGGCCATGCCGGATTTTACGAAGGTTTATCCGTGACTTTTCTAAAATTTCTAAGCCCTTGAGCCAATTGCTAGAAAAAGAAGATCGCTTTCATTTTTTCCAATGAATGTTTGCAGCGTTCGAAATGTTGAAGACAACATTGGTGACCGCACCTATACTCGTCGCCCGCATTGGAGCCAACCATTTGAGCTAATGTGTGATGCAAGCGACTATGTTGTTGGGGTGTTCTTGGTCAAAAGAGGGAAAAATTGTTCCGATCCATCTACTATGCAAGTCGAACGTTGGGCGGTGCTCAATGTAATTATACCACAACCGAGAAAGAAATGTTGGCGATTGTTTTCGCGTTCGATAAATTCGATCTTACTTGATTGGGACGAAGACGATTGTGCATACTGACCATGCGGTTATCAAATACCTCTTTGACAAGAAGGATGCGAAACCGAGGTTGATTCGATGGATCTTATTGTTGCAAGAGTTTGACGTGGGAAATCAAGGACCGAAAAGGATGCGAACGTGGTAGCAGACCATCTGTCGCGATTAGAAAATCAAGAAGGAGAAAAAAAAGGTACGGGATTGATAAAAGAGGAGTTTCCTGATGAAAGATTACTCATGCTTGAGGCAAAGTTCCCATGGTATGCGGATTTTGTCAACTACTTGGCATTGGAGTTCTACCCCTGGGATCTATCACCGTATCAAAAGAAGAAATTCTTACATGATGTAAAGTTCTACATGTGGGATGACCCCTACTCTTTAAGAGGTGCGCGGACAAAATCATAAGGAGATGCCTCAAGAATGGGAGGGAGTCCTACAACAGTGTCACTCTTCACCATCTGGCGGACATTTTGGTCCCACTCGCACCGCAGCGAAGGTATTGCAAAGTGGGCTATATTGGCCCACTTTATTTAATGACTGTTATTTGTTTGTACAACAATGTGACAGTGTCGAATGGGAAACATTTCACGGAAGACGAGATGCCAATGACCAACGAATTGAAGTGGAGTTGTTCGATGTGTGGGGGATTGACTTTATGGGCCCATTTTCATCGTCTTCGGGTTATCAATATATTCTACTTGCTGTGGAGTATGTATCCCGTTGGGTAGAGGCAATTCCTTCTAAAACAAATGATGCTCAAGTTGTAATGCGATTCCTTAAGAAAAACATCTTTACTAGATTTGGCACTCCAAGAGCTTTAATTAGTGATGGAGGGTCGCATTTTGTAAACAAATTGATGAGCAACTTGTTGGCCAAATATGGGGTCAAACAAAAAGTCGCATTGGCATATCATCCACAAGCCAACGGACAAGGAAGTGGCTAACAGGAGATCAAACAAATCCTTGAAAAGACGGTGAACATCAACCGAAAGGATTGGGCGTTAAAATTGGATGATGCCCTGTGGGCATACCGAACTACATATAAGACACCGTTGGGCACATCTCCATATCAACTTGTATTTGGGAAGTCATGCCATTTACCGGTAGAATTGGAGCACAAAGCATTTTGGGCGGAAAGAAACCGAACTGGATTTTTAAAGCCCAGGTGAGGAAAGGTTGCTCCATTTGAATCGGATGGCGCGAATTTCGGGATGAAGCGCACGAAAATTCCGCATTTACAAGGAAAGAAAACCAAGCGGTGGCATGATAAGATGATCAAGAAAAGAGAGTTTTTACCGGGAGAACCGGTGCTCCTATACAATTCATGCCTTAAATTTTTCCCGGAAAACTCAAGTCCAAGTGGTCGGGGCCATTTGTGATAAAGAAAGTGTTGAATCCACCGGGATTGTAGAATTGTTGACAAAAGAATGCGAGACTTTCATGGTAAACGGCCAACGGATTAAGCACTATTTCCACCGAGGGAATCAAGAGGAGGTGACATCCACCACCTTGCGCGATCCGTAATTTAACAAAACAGCGCCAAGCTAAAGACGTTAAATATAGCGCTTGTTGGGAGGCAACCCAACGGTTTTTCGTGTGATTTTCATTTTTGTGTGTGTTTAGTTTCACAGTTATGCGATTTGAGTGATTTGATTTGTGTAATTCTTTTAATGAGTGTGATTTGTGTGTTTTTGTTTCATTTTTGTGTGTTTCAAAAAAAAAAAAAAAAAAAAAATCTGAACTGAATTGCTGTACAAGTGCGCACGGGTAGCCCGTGCGTATGCGCACGACCCGTGCGCCCTTCGTGAGAGTTGGGCAAATTCATCGGGGTGGCGACGGTTACCGTGCATAGACGCACGACCCGTGCGCCTTGCAGATGAAGGATAAATTGGACGGTTTTAAAAAACTGTTCTTCATTTCAAACCCTTCACCTCGCGCGCCCTCTCGAATCCTCCCTAGTTTTCGAAAATTTCTCCTAGTTTTCACTTGAATTCTTCTACATAACACCTCCCCCATCACAATTGAGCTTCACTTTGCATCAAATTTGAATTTGCTTGAAGAATTGTGAACAAAAGCACCTAGGGTTCAAATCTTCCACTTCGAGTTTAACTTAGAAATTCCGGTAAGAACACCGTTTCTCCTTGTCAATTCGTTGTTAATTATGTATTAAGGAGCATGGTAGGTGTGTATTTTGATATTTTTTGCTATAAATGATGTGAATTATTCTTTGAGGCAAATTATCAAACACCTTGTGGGCTTGTATAATTGAGGAGATTTAGGGTGAATTGTTGATGAATAAGGCATGGCCAATGTGTATTTGAGTTAATATTTGTCGAGAATGGCCATAATTTTTGTTTGTTTGGGGTAGTTGATCGATCAAAGTGACTTGAGCATGTGAATTTGCATCACCTAAGATGTTAGCTTTAATTCCCTAATTTGTTGTTGCCATTGATGATATTGGGATGCTAATAGAATGTATTCCAGGTACAAATCCCTTATGGCCGAGCGAAGAAACCCACAGAGTGGAAGGAGACGTGCACGCGGGGCGGCACAACGCGACGTGGCACCGCCGGAGGTCGACCAAAACAGTCCAGAGGCATATGGGGTCAACTTGACAAATGCCGATGATATTGAGCGATGGAATCGCTTGATCGGTCGCCAAATAGCTCCCATCCGCTACGCCGACAATGATTGTACCCAAACTTTGGGGATACATGAGGACGTGTGGCGTCTTTTCGCCAAGGTAGGATGGACGAACTTCATGAGCCGAAGGTGGCCGACATTTAAAAAGTATACATTGGAGTTCTTGAGTACCGTGGAAGTACTCAGACAAGGCGGGACCTTCGAACCGTATATGATAAAATTTCAGTTGGGGAATGTTCGTAGACAACTCTCTATGACCCAATTGAACACCATTTTCGAGGTCCCAACAAACGCTCGTACCCGCCCCGATGCCCCATTATGATCAATACGACTGGAGAATGCTTGTGGAAACACCACAAACGGGGCCAATGTTGTATGCCGCGCGGACCGCAAAAGCCTCTTGATCCAGGAATCCGATTTCCAAAGATATACAACGCGTGATCGCCTCCTCTGTGTTCGCCCGAGAAAACATTGGAGGGATGACGACTAAAGAACTCTATCTCCTGCGGTGTATGGTCACGACACCCCCTACAACACCGTCGTTAATTTTGCCGAGCAAATTGAACATTAGCTAGGCGGGAAGGGGCACGATTTCTATAGGGGCCTCATTACCCCTATTGCCCGGCATTTCAATGTCGATTTTCGAGGCTTGGAGCCTATCCCCGGCAAAGACTCGGGTTAATTTGACATCGTTGCACCATATGAAGTTCATAGCGAATGAAGAAAACAGATTGGTGCTTCTACAAAAAAAGGTGCTTCATTTCCGTTGCCGAACCCACCATACACCACCGTTGATACATTGATGGACACCACCAACTTCTTAATGAACTCGACGCACATAACCGAATTGAGGCTATAGAGTCAAGAAAGAAGCGCAGAGTTGAAGGTTTCTTGGATGAAGAAGATATGGTGGAGGAGGAGGATGAGATACATGGACGCGAAATGGGGATGGAACCTCATCATCCCCAAATTGGGTATGACATACCCGAGTCCTCACACGGAGGCGATTATCCTCGACATTCTCAAAGCGAAGATCGCCCCGGTCCGTCTCACAGTGGAGGACCCCATCGCGACGCCAATCTTCAAGACATGTTTTATGCGTTTGGGGAGAACTTGAGGCGGCAAGAAGAAGAGTTGAGGCGGCAAGGAGAGGATTTAAGGCAACATAGGGCTGATTTTCTCGCGTTCAGCGAGCGATCGGAGCAGCGTTCCGAGGAGACGTGGCAAGTGCTCCAACAGCTTCAAATGTGGCATATTTCTCAAGGCCACTTCCCACCACCGCCGCCGCAGTAATTCAGGTATATCCCCACTTTTTGTTATTGAAATTCTATTTTTCCCCTTAGAACACTATAATTTCATTCAAGTTTGGGGGGAGAGATAGTATTTTAATATATGAAAAGTGTGGATACAAAAAAAAAAAAAAAAAAAAAAAAAAAAAAATCATGCATTTTGTGTTTTCATATAGTTGCATTAGAGCACTCTAGATTGCATTTGCATTAGAGCACGTTTATAGCTTTAGCACGTCTATTGCTTTAGTAGTGGTTAGAGAGTGTGTTGACCAAGCATGTGCAACTTGTTGTTTGTGTGTTGATTGAGAATTCATATTGTTGGGATTGGATGCTGTTTATGGATTGATTGAGCCTCGAATTGATAACTTTGAGCATGTTGATATGAAAAACTTGGTGTGATGCTTTGAATTACATTTTGACAAGCTCGTGAGCTTTGAGCCTTTATCGCTTATATCCGGTGCAGTCTTGTTGTAATTTGAGTGTATCATTCATGTTGATTAAAATTCTAGAACTTGCTTGGGTATCTCTCACAAGGCCACATGTGTATGTGAATTGTGAATGTGATTAAAGGCCATCTTTGTTAGCCTTTCATACCTTTTGCCTACCTAAAAATGTGAAAAATCCTAGTTAGCCAAGTTGAGCCTATAGCCTATTTCTTTGATAACCACAAAAATTTAACCCTTGATCTTACTATATTTCCATCACCTTAAACTCGAATGTATAACGTTGAGTAAAAGGGAAATGAACGAGGTTGAATGGGTGGGAATTCAAAAATAGAATAATTGGGCATACTTGGTTAAATGGAATAAAAAGAGGAAGGAAAGATGTTGAAAATGCACAAATGAAAAAAAAAAAAAAAGAGATTGAAAAAGTGGATAAACTTGGGGGCGAAGGATTGTGAATGGAGGTGATTCTCAAAAAGAAAAGACGGAAATGGAGATAAATGAAGTTGATAAAAATGAGGATGATTGGAGTAGCATATGGGATTATAATGAAAATGATTGATATGCTCATCGGTCTATACACTCGAGTTTCCTACTTTATCCAAAAATCTCCTACCTAAACCAAAGAGCCTTCATTACAACCAAATGAGAAAGTCCTTTATGATTCACAAATTGCATACACTCTCGTGGCGGAGATATGAGACAAATTGCAAGCCTATGGTAATTTTGCGACATCGAATTGATTTGAGCGTAAACACGTCCTATAACCTTGTGAGATGAGAGTATACACTTAATTTTGAGAGTTAGATTCAGAGCATTTCACTTTGTTTTATTTGAGGCGTGTTCTTTGATTAGAGATTTGAGGCTTGATTGAGTTGTACTCAAAGCATTCATGACGAGCAATTTGGATTTTCTTGTAGACTCTTGGTGTCTTATTTGTTATCTTTATCTCCCTGTTATGCTTTATCGTGTTCTAAATATTGTTGATCGGGACGGTCAACGAGTTTAAGTTTGGGGATTTTGATAAGCGTGAATTTTGCATGTGTTTTGATGCGTATTTCGAGCTATAATGATAAGTAAACATGCATATACTCGCGTTAAACGTTACATATTCACTCTTTGTGGAAAAGATATTACACTTTGCTTATTTTGTAGGAATTTCATGATATTTGAAGCTAATTGAATAAGATATGAGGAAAGCAAAGTAGAAACGCGGAGAATTGAGTGGATATACGAAACGCGAAGCCTAAAAGAGCAAAAGTTGAGCGTTCACGGAAGAAACAGGGGCAAACGGGTTGGGCGTGCCTCAAGACACCACCCGTGCACCCCCTGTATAAGGTTGATTGAAGCTGCGAGCATGGCGCACGGGTAGGCCGTGCTCGACGCACCACCCGTGCGCCCTACAGAGAGTCGGATATCTCACCGGAGTGGCGCACGGGTAGGCGTGGTCTCGACGCACCACCCGTGTGCCCCAGAGAGTCGGGATATCTCACCGGAGTGGCGCACGGGTAGGCCGTGCTCGACGCACCACCCGTGCGCCCTACAGAGAGTTGGGGTATTCGGCGAGGTGGCGCACGGGTAACCGTGCGTGGCGCACGACGTGCGTGCGTCGCTACTGAATCCCATAATCTGGCCGCATTAAGCCCTAAACATGATGGGGAGTATAAAAAGGCTTTTTGGGGGGCGCACACAAAAAAAAAAGAGACATATTTTGGGATCTACAACACAAGACAAGGGTCTATTCTTGGAAGAAGACATCAAGGAGACAATCGGGTTGCATTGGAGCTTAAGGAACGGAGATATATCGAGAGATTGTCGACTTTCCTAAGTTTTTCTTGCTTCTCTTTTAGTTTCAATCTTTCATTTTAGTTGTAATGGCTTTGAACAATTTGTTTATGAGTTGTTTAGAAATCATGTGTAGCTAAACTCTTGAGATTTCCGGGTTTTGGAAGTAGATTAATGAACTCTTGTTGGATGTTTTAATCTTAGTTGAAGTTATTATCTTAAAGCCTATTTGAGTATTTTGAGCTTATTCTTGTTTTATCACTTGATCAATGATTTAACTTGTTTGATATATTGATTCATAATTCGAGAGATGAGTTTCAATATTAGATCTTGAATACTCGACACAAATATTTGCATGAATCGAGAGGTTTGTAAATATTTGTGAGGATATTTGATCTTTTAAACTTTTGGGAGTTGAATGCTTCATGTTGAGTAGAGATGCTAGCATAAGTATTTCAATCTACATTTTATATGCATCTCGAGAGAGAGGATAAAATAGTTTTGTGATCGTCTTATAGGAATATTGATAATAACCTTGGCTTTGATTTAATCGGACAACAAGAGGATTAGTAATCGAAACCTTAACTCGGAAATCCATTCCATTATCTTGATACTTCTATCATTTGTATTATCTCAATCTTGTGTTTTAGTGATTTAAATTGTCTTAATCTCAATACAACAATCATCAAATTTCGATCGTCTAAATAAAAATAAGACTATCTTGGTTCAATACTTAGCATATTAATTTATTAGTCTCGTGGATACGACCTTGCTACCCTATTCTATAAACTACACCGTACACTTGCGGTGAAGCTAAAAATAAAGTGCGAACATAAACTTCAACACAATTAAAAGGTTAGTGAATGCGGAATTAATACCTACGTTTAAAACCGATTCACAAGACAAATGCGAAATTTGTGTTGAAGCAAAATTGGCCAAAGCACGTTTCATTCGGAACGAGAAGTACCAAACCACTCGAGTTAATTCATACGGATGTGTGTGATTTAAAACTTGTGCAAACTCGAGGTGGGAAAAAGTACTTCATAACGTTTATAGATGATTGCACAAGATATTGTTATGTGTATCTTTTGAAAAGCAAAGATGAAGCTTTAGTAGCTTTTAAAACTTATAAGAATGAAGTTGAAAATTAGCTTAATTTAAAAATTAAGATGATTCGAAGTGATAGAGGCGGAGAGTATGTTGCTCCGTTTGAGGAATTTTGCTCGGAAGCGGACAACGACTGCACCTTACTCACCTCAATTAAATGGAGTTGTAGAACGCAAAAATCGTACTCTTAAGGAGATGATGAATGCGATGTTGTTAAGTTCTGGCTTACCCCAAAACTTGTGGGGGGAAGCATACTTTCTGCAAACTACATTCTTAATAAGATCCCACACAAAGGTAAAAACGAAACTCCATATGAGTTATGGAAGGGACGTAAACCGTCATATAAATACCTAAAAGTGTAGGGGTGTTTGGCTAAAGTCGAAGTACCTAAGCCAAACAAGTTAGAATCGGTCCGAAGACGTTCGATTGTGCTTTCATTGGATATGCTAATAATAGTTGTGCATATCGCTTCTTAGTGCACAAGTCAGCAATTACGGATATAAATGAAGGTATGATCATTGAATTAAGGAATGTTGTATTCTTCGAGAATATCTTTCCGAACAAAGAACGGAAAGAAGAAAGTTCGAGTAAACGGACTTATGATACTGTAAGGTTACCTCAAAGTGATGATGAAGAGGAACCAAGACGCAGTAAAAGGACAAAAATAGATAAGTCTTTTGGTCCTGATTTTTTAACTTATATGTTTGAAAACGAACCCCGAACTATTCAAGAAGCATTGTATAGTCCAGAAGCTCCTCTCTGGAAAGAAGCTATCAATAATGAGATAGATTCCATCATGCAAAATCACACTTGGGAGTTGGTTGATCTCCCACCGGGTTACAAACCTTTGGGATGCAAGTGGATCCTTAAAAGGAAGTATAAAGCATATGGATCTATTGACAAGTATAAAGCCCGTTTGGTAGCTAAAGGGTTTAGACAAAAGGAGGAATATGACTTCTTCGATACATATTCTCCTGTCACGAGGATTACATCCATTCGTGTACTCATTGCTATTGCAGCTTTGCATAACCTTGAGATACATCAAATGGACTTTAAGACTGCTTTCTTGAATGGTGAGCTTGAAGAGGAGATCTATATGGAACAACCCGAGGGGTACGTTGCACCCGGTCAAGAGCGAAAGGTGTGTAAACTTGTTAAGTCACTTTATGGACTAAAACAAACACCTAAGCAATGGCATGAAAAGTTTGACTCGACTATGAAGTCAAACGGTTTCAAGATCAACGAATGTGACAAGTGTGTCTACATTAAAGGTACTACAAATGATTACGTCATAGTATGCCTCTATGTAGATGATATGTTGATTATGGGTAGTAGTCATGATTTAATCATGAATACTAAGAACATGTTAAAGAGGAACTTTCACATGAAGGATATGGGATTGTCTGATGTTATATTAGGGATTAAAATATCTAGAACTTCAGATGGAATTGTCTTGTCACAGTCCCATTATGTCCAAAGCATACTTAGAAGGTTTAATGCTTTTGATAGTCCTCCGGCTAAGACACCTGTAGATCTAAGTCTACACTTGGTCAAGAATAGGCGAACGGTTTCTCAATTTGGAATATGCAAGGTGATTAGCGATCCCGATGTACTTAACGAACTGTACACGTATAGACATTGCATATTCAGTGAGTAAACTAAGTGGGTTCGCAAGTAACCCGAGAACGGATCACTGGAAAACCGTGACAAGGGTACTTAGATATTAAAAGTATACCATGAACTATGGAATACTTTATACGAGATATCCAATAGTATTAGAAGGATACTGTGATGCCAATTGGATATCAGACACAAAAGACTCCAAGTTCACAAGTGGATTTGTTTTCACAATAGGTGGAGGAGCGGTGTCGTGGAAGTCTTCTAAGTAGACGTGCATAGCTCGATCCACTATGGAATTCGAGTTCATTGCTTTAGATAAAGCCGGAGAAAAAGCAGAATGGCTTAGAAACTTCTTAGAGGATATTCCTTGTTGGAATAAGCCTGTGCCTGCTGTTATGATACATTGTGATAGTCAATCAGTAATCGGAAGGGCACAAAGTAGTATGTATAATGGTAAGTCTGGACATGTACGTCGGAGACACAATACCATTAGACAGTTGATTTCGAATGGGGTTATTTCAGTTGACTACGTGAAGTCAAAGGAAAACCTTGCGGATCCGCTTACGAAAGGCATAAATTGAGATCAATTGTATAAACTGTTAAGGGGAATGAGTTTAAATTCCACAACTTAAAGAATGTTCATAGCGGTAACCCAACCTTGTGAATTGGAGATCCTAAGACCTTGGTTCAATGGGACAACTAAGTTATGAATGTTCAGTTGAACATTTTGAAAATGTGTTAGCTCATTCTCGATACATCCAAGTGTATGTAAACATGCTGAATGTGGTGAGGTTAAGTTTAAGACTTTTAATGATTCCTATACCGAAAGGTGGAGTATTGCAGGATACTCTTCAATAAAAGATCACCTATATAAGTGAGAAGTAATGGCCGCTTCAAAAGAAACACTTATGATCTAAGATATGGTCCAGGGCCAAAATAGACACAACGTGAGAACAATAAGCGTTAGAGTTGTTATTGTGTAAATATTGCTGTCTCGATTTACACGAACGGCTGAGTAGTTCAAGACATCGCGTCACTAAGCAGCCAGTAAATCCGATAGTATTTTACACGCATGCATTAATTTCATTCATGTGGGTGATTGTTGGAATTGGTCTTTAATAAATGGGGTATTGACCCGATTTTGACCGAATAATTAAGTGATTTCCACTAGTGAAAAATGGAATTAAATTATTTGTAAAAATTCTACTAAGAAAGTAGATGAGAATAGCATTTGGAATTTCTCAAAACCGATTCCGGGTGAATGAGAAATTAATGCTAGAAGTTAGCCACTTAATACAAATAAATGGTATGGAAAATGGAAAATGTGGGAAGGAGAGATGCTCCATCCCACATAGGAAAAGGATGATAAGTTTGCACACTTAACATATCCCAAGTTGGACAAATGGGTTTGGGCCCTTGGGGGCACCCAAGTTTTTAAAGGGGTGAGTACCTACATGCTTGTGGGTTTAGTTCAAAGCACACACGCGCGGCGCCGCCGCCGGCCGGCCCGGGTCCCGGTCGTGGGCCTGGGCTTGGGCTTGGGCTTCAAGACCTTATTCTTTTTGGACCAAAAACCTTTAAAATAATTTATTAATTGTTGTAATTAATTAATTAAGTGGATTTAATTAATTTCGTAATTAGTTAAATCAGACTTCAACGGAGAAGAAGTTCGGACCCGCGCACGGGCGGACGCACGGCCCATGTGGTATGGTCGTGCTAGGTGCCGAACTTTTGCAAACAGCGCATAGGCTGGCACACGACCGTGCGTCTGGGTCGTGCTAGGTGCCGAACTTTTCCGCACCGGCCGCAGACGGCAAGCGCCACATGACCCTGCTGCGTTTGGTCGTGCGCCCGAGGTGCAAATCGATCTGCAAAATGTGTCTTTTCGAGCCAAAAGACGCGATCTTTCCATACGAAGCACCTCAGGCCTATATTATTCGACCCCTGCTGTTTGAATAGAGACACGGAAATAATCAGAAAACTAAAAACCGAGCATTGCATTAGCATATTGTTATACAGTCCTTCAAAAGCTTAAAAGTTCAAACGCTTTGTATTCGCTGTTGTTCCGGTTTTGCTAGTGTTGCTAACCGAAACTGTAAAAAGTCGTTGTTTCTTAGAGGCGAGCGCCGGAACCGTAAGCACTCGGTATACGGGGCGTTTTCGTCTTGCGGAGACTGGATACAATTTAGGCCTCGACTTAGCCTATACACTTATCCAAACCATTTTCCAAAAACAGAAATCATACACTTATATTTTTACCCACATTTTCCTACTTGGATAATCTTCCTCATAACATAGGTTAGGCGCAGAAAAAAATTAAATAAACGTATTAAATCAGTGAACAGCCATTGGTCCCTATGTAAGAATACAGGTTTGTTAGACTACTTCAGCTTATCTTTAAAGAAATATCATAAGTGATTAAAAAGTTATACAACAGGAATCTTGTGAGACGGTGTGAGTCTGTGATACGGTGATACTTTTAGTCTAGCAAGTGATACTTTTAGTTTAAAAATATATTTAGACAAAGTATCACTTTTTACCGAAAATATCACTTATTATACTAAAAGTATCACCGTCTCACGGACTCACACCGTTTTACATAAGTTTTTGCGAAAATTATATTGTTAAATCGGGACTACAAAATCTACAATTATATAGGGTGGGCTGCAGAGCCCACACAATTAAACAAATTAAACCTTTAATTTACGTACAATTAAATGAGTTAGTCAATAGTCAAATTTAATTGAATGTTCTTGTTTTTCAAAATTTATTGCTAAATCAATTTTGTGTATCCTTGCATGCATTAAAGTCCATTTCTCCTAATGGTTTTTTTAAATATTACTTAAATTAAAGTAATAATATGACATTAACTATTACTTTCAAGAAATACAGTTTTTGAACTCTTATCTAAACTTTGTGCTAATGGAATCCTTTGGGATGAATGGGTACTGAATATACGCCCTGTTTTTTCTTTTTTCTTTTTCCACTTTCATTTTATTTTCAGACTATTCCAAAATAACATTTTTTTTTTATAAAATGATTTGGTTTTACAAAATTATGGATCTATCATTTTTTAATTGAGATAATTACAAAATTACCCTTGAGGTTTCTACTAATTACAATACCCTGACAGAAATTAAGAAAAGTCCATTCTTCCCCTGACGGAATTTGAAAAAAGAAAAAGAAAAATTGAAGAAAAATATAATAAGTGACTGGTACAAAAATACACCTACAAATCTTTGGTGCCTAAACACGATGGTCTCTATCTTGATACACTTCATTTTTCCAACATCACACCATTATCTTCCAATGTACACAACCTACTAAACAAATTCAAATTCTCCCCATTTTATTACACCATTTTGTATTTTTTGTTAAAGATTGGTTTTGAAGGATTTCTATGTCGTATTCATTACGGGCATGTTGAAATAACGAGGCATTTTGTTAGGCCAGCACAATAATCGAGCTTAATATTTGATACCAAGGATTTTTGTAGTTTTTGTAAATGTTCTGTAAATTATGGAAAGTTGTTAATGTTACATAATTGGCAAATTTGGTCTCTGTGCAGTGTTAGGTTTGGTGTTGTAACTCTGTGATGCAACGCTGGTTGCACAGAATCTGCGCGGATTGTGTGCCAGATTTTGTGCTTTGTTTTTTTGGCAAGTTATCTATTATGTGAATGTTGCTGATATTATTGGATAGATTTATCTTAATTTATTCAGCCATTTTTATATATGTCAGTTATCCTTTTCTAATTACTTTCCTCACAAGGAAATGATTGTCTTTTGCTAATTTCCTTCCTTAGCATGAAATTGTCCGCCAGAAATCAGGGATAGGGTTTCTTCTTGAAAGCTATAAAAAGAGAAGTCAGCCACTTGAAGAAGTTATCGAAAAAGACATTTTTCGAGCTTTATAAGTTCTCCAAGAAATCACTTCTTCCATTTTTTTATTCTTCGGGAGAAGAAGGTGAAGATATACGGCGTGGATCGACTCAACCGACCAAGGGATTTGAAGTTGGTGGGATTCCAACAAGGTTGAGATTGTGGAGGAATTAATCAAGAGATTAGTCGAATACGAGTGTTGGTGAATTTATAAAGAGGGAGTCTTTATGTTATTCGTAAATCCAGTTGTATTTGTAATAAGCTTTGCTTTTCTAATATTGGATTATTTCTTCTCTAGGCGTGGCCTCGTTCATTAAGATTTAGGAATCTAAGCACGTTAAACCTAGTGTTATTTTCTGTTTTCGCTGTGTGAGTGTGTCGTATGCTTCAGTGTTACAACATTAACTTACAACACTGCTCGAATCCAAACATCCAGGGTTTTGTATTAATATATTGATTAATAGGGCAACATATTTTATCAATTGGCATCAAAAGCCTAATACTAATTTTTATTAGTGAGATCCTATTTTATATTTGTTGCTAACATGCTTGTGTTTATGAAGAAAGTTCGGTTTCACGCCCTCAGCTCCTTGACAGTTTTGGAAAATCTAGGAAACAAAAGAACAGAAGAAGCAAATCCTCAAATAAAAGCAAAAGAATTCAATGCAGAGAATGTGGTGGCTTTGGACACATCCAGGTTGAATGTGCAAATACTCGAAAAAAGAATGGAAAATCATTCACCAACTCATGGAGTAACGAGAACCAGATGATGAAGAAGAAGAAAATGGAAGCAATCATGAAGCCTTCACATCAATGCCACTTGGAAAAATGAAAGAGGTTGGTTGTAATAAAGTGCACCCCAGTGCTATTTCTGGTGTTACAACACCAAGCAGGTATGACACTAACTTTCCTTTGGTTGAAAGATGTCTAAATTATGTGATTCCTGCAGAGGAAAATAACTCAAGTGATGAATACTTTGAGGATGACTCTGAAGTTGATGAAGATTCAAGGAATGAAGAACTAAGGAAAGTTTATCAAAAGATGATTGAAAAATACTTGATTGTCTCCAAGACAAATAAGAACCTGGAAAAGAAAGTAGTGTGTCTTATTCCTGAAAATGACTCACTCAAAGGAGAGGTAATTAAGTTTTCAAGGCTAGCAACAGAAAGAAAAGAAGAACTTGTCAGAGTAAAGAAAGAACTCAGTGATATGATGGTGTCTGTCAAAAAACTGAACATTGGTAAGGGGAGGTTGGATGAAATTCTATCTCAAGAAAAGATCCATCAAGATCGTGCAGGAATTGGATTTAATATTTCTTCTAATAAAAACTTTCCTAAAAAGGATAACTGACATTTATAAAAATGACTGAATTAATTAAGATAAATCTATCCAATAATATCAACAACATTCACATGATAGATAACTTGCCAAAAAAACAAAGCACAAAATCTGGCACACAATCTACTCAGATTTTGTGCAACCAGTGTTGCGTCACAGAGTTACAACACCCATCCTAACATTGTGCACAGAGACCAAATTTTCCAATTATGTAACATTAACAATCTCCCCCTTTGGCACTTTTGGTCAAAACATACTTACATGATTATATCATAATAAAACATCTAGAAATGCAACACTTAAGATCAAATCCTGCAACTTAGCACAGTTCAAGATATAAAACATCTAGTGATGCAACACTTAAGATCAAATCCTGCAAGTTAGAACAGTTCAAGACATAGCATGCATAGTTCAAAAACATCCAACAACTTTGCCAAATAGAACTAATTTATTATTCATACTAGAAACAAGATAAACACAAGAATGCACTGGTCTTATTCAGATCCACTATCTTCCTTTGACTCTCCCTCAGAGTCAACATCATCTTATCATCATCTTCATACTCAAACTCCCCTCGAAAGACATCATCATATTTTCCTCATCATCGACTTTTCGGACTCCCCCTCAAATGGGTCTCACCTCACTTGACTCAGTTTGCTCCCCCTTACTTGTGTCTCACCTCATTTGAGTCTCTTCTAGATAAACACAAGCATGCACTGGTCTTATTTAGAAGAGCGTGGATCAAAATAAGACCAGTGCATGCTTGTGTTTATCTAGAAGAGACTCAAGTGAGGTGAGACCCAAGTAAGAGGGAGCAGACTGAGTCAAGTGAGGTGAGACTCATTTGAGGGGAGTCCGAAAAGTCCAATGATGAGGAAGAAAATGATGATGATGCTTCTAAGGGGGAGTTTGAGTATGAAGATGAGGATAAAGATGATGTTGACTCTGAGGGGGAGTCAAAGGAAGAGAGTGGATCTGATTAAGACCAATGCATGCTTGTGTTTATCTTGTTTCTAGTACGAATAATAAACTAGTTCTATTTAGCCAAATTGTTGGATATTTTTGAACTATGCATGCTATATCTTGATTGTGCTAACTTGTAGGATTTGATCTTAAGTGTTGCATGTAGATATTTTAAATCTTTAACAGTGCTACTTGCAGGATTTGATCTTAAGTGTTGCATCACTAGATGTTTTATTATGATATAATCTTGTAAAGTATGTTTTGACCAAAAGTGCCAAATGAGGAGATTGTTAATGTTATCATTATTGGCAAATTTGGTCTGCAGAGTGCAAAATGTGGTGTTGTAACTCTGGGATGCAACACTGTCTGCATAGAATCTGGGCGGTTTTGTTCCAGATTATTTGTTTCTTATTTATGGCATATGTTCTATTTTGAGAAGGTTGCTGATAATCTTAGATGTCTTATCTAGATTAATTCAGCCCATATTATTGTCATTTGATCACTTTCCTTGTGTATTTATTCTCACCCATAAGGAAATGATTAATTCTTGTTGTCTTCTTTTTTTTAGATTGTAACCTCCATTTGGGAATCAGGAAATCACTTGATTTCAGCCACAGGGGATCGGTTTTGTTCACTATTGTTCGATTGCTAAACACCTATCAAAGTATAACAATCCTCGCAAGAGAACGAGATCAATTGTAGGGTAGCAAGTTAACCACAAGTCGTCTCAAGGAAGACTTAGCCGGCAAACAATTATTATGTATCACAATAAACAGAAAATAAATCCTAAACACTCTAACCAAAATTGTGATTTCAATAAACTAAAGGAAAACAATTAAAAAGACAAATTAAGACTAAGCATGATTAAACTTTGGAGAAAAAGATATGGAAGAAAGTCTAGGATTATGGATTCATCTCATCAAACTTGCAAGCAGAATATCAATTAATTGATCATGCGGTTAACAAATATAACAATCATGTAAAGACTAGGTCTAGATCTGATAACTCTCGTATTCACAGATTAGGGCTATCCTCCCATAATTTGCTATTTTCATTAAGCCTTGGGTTAGATAATACATTTCTGATTCATATCTAACCCCCTAAATAAATTTAATCCAGGGATAATATCTTCGATCGATCTCAATTATCCCTTAAACAATCAAGAGTTGGCCAAACAATCAATCAACAAGTAAAACAACTTATTCAGGAAAGCAGATCAATTAATCAATACTCATGCTTGTTTGTTTGAATCAAATCATCATAATCCTAGAATAAGAAAATTAGTTCATGCTTAGGGATGGGATCATAATCTCAATTGAAGGAAAGAAAACAATCATAAATATGATTATGCAACAATAGTAATCACCCAACAATTGAAATCAGACAAAAGAGATGAACAAATCTTACTCTTTGATTAAGAAGCAAAATAACTTCAATGGGAAAAATCCAAGCAATCCCAATGATGAAAAGCAAGAAAAATACCAAAAACTAAAGTTTAGAAGTGCTATGGATGAAGGTGTGTTGTATGGAATGATGTATGGAATGATGAATTTTCGTGCATAGCCTTGGGTCCCTTTTATAGATGCTTGGAGAGGTCACTTGCAGAGTTTGAGTAGGAAAAGGAGACCAATTCAGCCCCAGTTACGTTGCACGCCCGTGTAATCCCACACGGCCGGGTCGTGAGATCGGAATTTGATCTTAGGGTCTTCGTCAAAGTTGTAGATAGTTCTCGTAGCTTTCCATATCCACTTGAATCACCTAAATATCAATTTTGTAAAGGAAGTTATGACCAAAATACTAAACTCTACCAGTGCTGGAAACTGTTAGCGCGTTTTGACGGTTTTGAAGGAAATTTCCTTTTGTTTGACCTTCCATGCTTCTCTCCTTCATGTTTTTGCTCGTACATTAGCACTTGACATATACTTTGGAACGTGATATCTCTTTTTATCCAATTTAGCTCCATTTTCTGCAAAATTCACAAGAATACGCAGTATCACGCCCAACAAGGGAAACCAAGCAAAACACACTGAATATGCGTGCAAATGCATCAAATATATATCATTTTAAACCCTCAAATGCACGTATATTTTACACTCATCAAAATCCCCCAAACTTAAAGTATTGCTTGTCCTCGAGAAAATTTTGAAAAATAATATAAGGGGTAAAAACGAACGAACACTCAAAAATACTATGAATATTAAATAGCACTCGACTCCATACTCATGGAAACCATGTAATTCATTATCAAGAAGTCATTATTCATAAACTCGACATAGTCAATACTCTCTTGGGTACTCGACATCGCGACTCACAAGTAGGTAGTGTATCACTCGACTCTCAAAATTGTATGGATAGTATTTACGCTCAAATTCAATTCAATGAATGTAGAATTACCATAGGCTTGCAAATTGTCTAACATCTTGACCATTTTTGTGTGCACAATCTAAGAATCAAAAAGGACTTTTATTAGGTTGTAATGTAGGCTCTTTGGTAAGGGTAGGGAAATTTGGATTAAGTGACTTGACTTGAGCAAATAGAATTTAAGCATACAGACTTGCAATTCACCAACTCAATAATATCAGTTTTTTTTTTAAACTCAATTCCACCCTTATTTCTCCCTTTTTTTGTTCATTCTTAGGCCTTTTTGCCTTTCTTCTTTTTCTTTAGCCTCAAGCTCTCATTTTTCACAATTTTCAAATTTTGTTTTTTGCTTTGCTCGATTTTATATAATTTTCTTTCTAGAGATTTTCTTTCTTTTTCGAGCTTCATGTATTTTTTTTAATTTACCCAGATACTGCCCATCCCTCTTTCTTTTGCCAACTTCCTCTCTTTACCAAACTTATTCATTTTTATAAGCTCAAGAAATTTTAGGGATAAAAACATGTAAATTTTAAAGATCAATGTGACTCAGAATAAAAGTTTTGGCTCAAAATTGGCTAACTAGGGAATCAGGAGTTCATTGGTAGGCTTTTTAGGCTAAGTAGGCTAAACAAAGATGGCCTTAGATCATTTTCAAAAATTGCACACACACATGGCTTCAATGAAGATATCAGAGCAAGTTCTACAGTTCTATCAATCATGAATAACACACTTAAGAAAAAAATAAGTCTGCATAATATAAAGCAGTTTAAGGTACAAAAGCTCACAGGCTTATTTCTCGCAACATACTCAAATACCCAATTTTCTTAACACATGCCAAGCAAATAAATACTTTTCTCTAAAGAATTTATTACATCCCCCAAGTAAGTTATCCCATGCCAATAAAATATTCATAGTAAAATCATAGGGGGGTGGGCATAAAAACTGAATTAAAACCACATACAAAAGTAATTAAACGTGTTAAAGCGGTAAACGTGCTAAAACAAAAAACAAAAATAAACAGAAAAATCGAGTTTTGTTTCCCGAAAATTAACAATGCAAGTGCTTCTACATGCAGTCCTAAATGCAATACAAAATGCAACAATACTAGATTACGCATTCTTGACAACCCCCCCAAACTTAAAATATGCTTCGTCCCGAATATATGAGGAAATTATCAAAAGAAAGACGAATGCGTAATAAATACTTACATCGATAGTTCCGATGAAGCCGGGATCTCGTCCGTTAATTCGGAAACTAAAGGAGTAGATCGTACGGTCGGGTCGCGTGCGTCCACATGCCCGTGTGCGTCTATTTTTTTTTTCATTTTTTTTTCAGAATTTATTTATTTGTTTTTTTTTCAATTTTTTTTTCAAATTTTTTTGTTTCGTTTTTTTTTCAGAATTTTTTTTCCGAATTATTATTTAATAACTATTATACTTACAAGAAGAGAAAAAGAACTCAAACAAACCATTAGAAACGATTAGTTGAAAAAATAAGAAAAATAAATAAAAAATTTGGGTTGCCTCCCAATAAGCGCTTATTTAACGTCTTTAGCTTGACGATATCAACTAAAAAAATCATGGTGGGTCATCGAGCAAGACCTTTTTTACTACCTTGGAATTTTTATCCGGTTGAATTTCATTATGTTCTTGCCACAAGATATCTTTCACACCAGAATCGACAAAGTCAACAATAAAATTATCAGGCAAAGCACAAGCAGGACCATGAGCTATATCAAAAATTGAAAACGTTACAGTTTTTCCCAAGACATTCATACTTAGTTTTCTATTTTTGACATCTATCATAATATTAGTGGCGGCCATGAATGGTCTACCCAACAAAATGGTATGATCCTTAATATTACATTTATTCTTCCTCATATCCAAGACAACAAAATCAATGAGAATTTTAAGGCCACCCATTTGGACGTAAGTATCTTCAACAATACCTTTAGGATACCTAAGTGACCCATCAGCAAGTTGCAAACATAATCTGGTGGACCTCAATTTTCCTAAATTTAATTGTTTAAATATAGAGTAAGACATAAGGTTAATCCCAGCTCCTAGATCAAGTATACCTGCGACATTCTAACCATTCCCAAAAGCAATATTAATGAGGAAACTACCTGGATCTTGTTGCTTTGGGAGTGGATTTGGGGATGGATCGGAGATTTGTAAGGATTCTTAGTTTTGTGTAAGGACGATCCCTTACTTGGCTCCTCATTCGTGCTTTCTTCACTTGCATCATCATTCTTTTCAATTTTAGCAACACCAATTTCATGATCAGTGACGGCTTGAGCTTGCGCTGGTTGACGAGGCAACGAGTCCTTTTTGACAAGATGTTGAGCTATTTCACCAACTTGCCTAGCTAATTGGCCGACTTGAGTCGCAATTCGCTTAAGAGAGTCATCCAAGGATTCAAACCGTCTGTAATTCTACTCTTGTGTTTGCTGACTAACTTGAATAAAAGAATTCAAGCTCTCTTCCAATGTGGGTCGTACGTGATGGTTGCTCTTGACTAGTCGCCATACCTGGTGCTTGTATAAACAACACTAGAAAAACAGATCAAATGCGCCTGACGAATAAACCTAAACTAGAAACAAACAAAAAGAATCCTAATCTAGAAACACGGAAAAAACACAATAATTATTACGCCTAAAGTCTTCCCCGGCAATGACGCCAAAATTTTGTTCGACCGCTAAACACCTATCAAAGTCTAACAATCCTCGCAAGAGAACGAGATCAATTGTAGGGTAGCAAGTTAACCACAAGTGTTGGGAAATTATTTTGTAGATTTTGATGAATGCCATGTAAAACTTAGAATAGGAAGTTGGCACCCCATTCTTGTTATAAATTGCATTGTAATAGATAGGGCTGGTAGAACCGAGTCAAGTCACTATGCCTGAACATGCAAGAAGACAACCGGAGACTAAAAGGAAGACTCATTGTGAGGCGGTGAGTGTGGCAAAGAAGAGAAGACAGGGAACTCGATCAAGGTGCAAACTAAGATGCGGTGAGTGAAGTATCAGCCAAGTCAACTCAAGATAGCCAAGTCTCAAGTTGAAGTGTGAGAAGAGTCATCCAATGATTGGAAGTCGACTCTAAGTCACGGGGAAGGCAAGGAAATGCGGTCAAGTCGAGATAATCGACAGAGATCCGTTGTACGTAAATCAAGAGAATTATTTAAACAAGTAATATTTCCATACTACCTTTCTTGAAGTGCTCGATCCCGAGAAGCATGCAAAAGGAATAAACCAATGGGAAGCATCGCACCGTGTCGAACTCAAAAGTCTGAAGAATCGTTCATACGAGGAAACATAAATTCCAAAGACTGCAACAAGATAAGCCAACGACCACAAGTGACTTTCAAAAATAAGCCTATCTCTTCAACAGACAGATTTTTGAAAGATCACTATAAAAGGCTGAGGAATCACTCTGAGAGAAGGTTACAAGTATGGGTACCTAAAACCTAATTTCCTTGATTGCAGGTTCAAGGAGCGGTGAGTGCTAGGAACCTGGTACATGGATAGTGGCATTCCGGACACACACGACAGAAACAAGAAAAATCTATCAAAATTCAAGGATCGCAACAAGATAAGCCAACGACCACAAGTGACTTTCAAAAATAAGCCTATCTCTTCAACAGGCAGATTTTTGAAAGATCACTATAAAAGGCTGAGGAATCACTCTGAGAGAAGGTTACAAGTATGGGTACCTAAAACCTAATTTCCTTGATTGCGGAGTTCAAGGAGCGGTGAGTGCCTAGGAACATGGTACATGGATAGTGGTCATTCCCGGACACATGACAGAAACAAGAAAAATCTATCAAAATTCAAGGAAGTCGAGGTGCAAAAGTCATATTTGGAGGGAATGAAGCTCGGGAGAAATAAGAGGCATTGGATCTATCAAGAAAAATGGATTAGAAATCACGGATGTTGCATATGTTGAAGGACTCAACTTCAACTGCTAAGCATAAGTCAACTATGTGACAAAGGCTACAATGTTGGATTTAACATGGGTATATGCCAAATCAAAGACATCGAATCCAATGAAGTTGTGCTACAAGGATGCGGAGACAAAAGAACATGTATGTAGTAGATTGGTCAATCGCAACACCAAACACCGTCATAGCTTAAAAGCACAATTTGAATCAAGTTAGGTCGTGGCATAAGTTCGAGTCACCCGAACTTCAAAACAATTAACAAACTTGCAGGAGTAATCTTGTAGAAGGGCTTCCGGACTCAATTATACAAGAAAGAGAGTATATGTGATGCATGCCGATGGGAAAGCAAATCAAATCATCATTCAAAGAAAAGACATGTCCATCTTCAACAAGAATATTGCACTGCTACATATGGATCTATTTGGTCGATTGAACAAGCCAAAGATAAGTGGGAAGAAATACACCTTGGTGGTAGTAGATGACTACTCAAGATATACATGGACAATATTCATGTGTAAGAAGAAAGAAACTCTGCAGAAACTACCTCGGTGATGAAGAGAATCACAAAATGAGAAGAGTCAAACCATTATCAAAATAAGATCGTGGAAGAACCGAGTTTGTCAATGGTATAATAACTCGATCTTGTATTGAAAATGGTATTGGTCATGAATTATCTCTGCAGCAAGGACCCTACAAACAAAATGGAGTTGCGAGAAAGAAGGAATAGAACTCTCAAAGAAGAAGCAAGGACCATGTTAGTCAAGCAGGGCGCCTAAAAGATTTTGGGGTCAAGCAATAAACACAAAGATGCTATACTCAAAATAGATGCATGATAAAGGATTAACCGACAAAGACTCCTATGAGATTTGGACGGGGAGAAAGCCAAATGTTGCATACTTCAAAATATTTTGATGCAAATGCTTCATCCATAACAATGGAAAAGATAATTTAAAGGCTTTTGATGCTAAAGGCGATGAAGGTATCTTCTTAGGATACTGTTGAAATCAAAGCCTACGAGTGCTCAACAAGAGGACAATGGTTACAGAAGAATCCATACATGTGGTGTTTGATGAACCAAATGTAAATGGAGATAACATTGAAGAGTCGGTGATAAGTGAATCAACCAACCATGCGAAGAGTCCCTATGTTGAAGTGGAAGTTTTGGAGTTATAAGCCCGGATGAAGATGAGATAGCCGAGTCTCAAAGACAGTGGAAAATCTGCAGCTAAGTGATGATGAGAGAGTGATCAAAATAACACGTTTTGCAAGACGATCGAATCCGGCTAACTTACTCCAACCTGATGTATGATGGCCGAGAGATCATCCACGTAACTAATCATTGAAGATGTAAGAGAAGGTGTAAAAACTAGATCCGAACTCAACAAGAAGCAATGTTTACTTGCTTCATCTCACAAATAGAACCAAAAGATGTGTCACAAGCATTGGATGACACACACCGGATTCAAGCCATGCAAGAAGAGCTAAATCGGTTTGAAAGGAACAAAGTGTGCGGGTGGTTCAAAGGCCAACCCATCAAAATGTTATTGGCACTAAATGGGTGTTCAGAAACAAGATGAATGAGGAAGGCTCTGTGGTGAGAAACAAAGCAAGATTGGTATCCAAAGGGTATTGTCAAGAAGAAGGAATAGATTTTGATGAAACTTTTGCTCCTGTAGCAAGATTGGAAGCTATAAGGATGTTTCTTGTCTATGCAGCTCACAAGAACTTTATTGTATATTAAATGGATGTAAAGAGTGCATTCCTTAATGGTTTGTTGGAGGAAGAAGTATATGTTGAACAACCTCTAGGATTTGAGCAGAAGACTCTTGGAGACAAGGTATACAAACTCAAGAAGGCTTTATATGGGTTGAAACAGGCACCCAGAGCATGGTATGATACATTATCACAATTCCTAACTGAGAACGGATTCACAAAAGGCAAAGTGGATAGAATGCTCTTCAGAATTCAAGATGGGAAGAGTATACTGCTTGTTCAAATATATGTGGATGACATCATCTTTGGATCCACAAACAAAGAGCTGTGTGATAAATTCTCAAATCTCATGCAAAGCAAATTCGAAATGAGCATGATGGGAGAGTGACATTCTTCCTTGGACTCCAAGTGAAATGGTGAAGGATGGAATCTTCATAAGTCGACAAAATACACGAGAGATTTAATGAAGAAATTTGGTATGGAAGAGAAGTCTTACGTGAAAATACCAATGAATACATCATCAAAATGGACATGGATGCGGATAGCAAGCATGTAGATCAAACAAGATCTGAGCACTTATTTGATCATTGCTCTATCTTACAAAGAAGCGTGCCGACATCACCTTTCTTTGTAGGTGTATGTGCAAGATTTCAATCGCTCCAAAAGAAAGCCATATGATTTGCGGTAGAGAGGATCTTGAGATATTTGAAAGGAAGCCAAGAAGTTGGCTTGTGGTATCCTAAGGAATGTGGATTCAAGCTAATTGGTTATTCAGACTCGACTATCTTTGGATGTAGAGTTGACAGAAAAGCACCTCAGGCACATGTCAAATGCTTGGAAATAGGCTAATTTCCTGGTTTAGCAAGAAGCAAAATTCAATAGCCACCTCTACAATCTGTGACAGAATACATAGCTGCGGGCGGTGTTGTTGTGCCCAAGTCTTATGGATGAGACAAAGTGAGAGACTATGAAGTTGAAGAAAATGAAATTCCTATTATGTGTGACAATACAAGTGCAATTGCAATCACTACAAATCTGTGTTGCACTCAAGAACAAAGCACATCGATGTCGAGATATCACTTCATAAGAGACCATATTGAAAAGAAGGACATCACCTTGGAATATATCTCAAGCGATAAGCGAGTTAGAATGACATATTCACAAAACCATTATGTGAATCAAGATTTGAAGAACTCAAGCATGAGTTAGGGTTAATTGAGTGAGTTAACACTCGGAAGACTCAAAGAAAAGAGATGAAACACGAAAAGAGGAAAAAGAGTGAACTCTTAATTCAGCTAAGTGAATCACCAGATCGGAAAGTCATTTATCAATTAATGACAAAGTGAGTCACAAGGAGAGAAGTGAGAAGAAGGATTGAATCAGCTAAGGAGTAAGCTGAGTTATTTATGAGCAAAGTGACAAAAATGCGGTCGTTTTTACTAAGCGGGAATATTTTTAAGAATGACATCAGCATAATTATGACGTGTACAGTCAAAAGCTGCACACCAAGCTTATGATTGGATATAAATGTTGCCGCATTAAATGCGAGAACTTAAATGCTAATCGGCGTTCAAGATCTAAGCCGTTAATTTTGATCAAATTTCAAAAACCACCCACATGTCCTTTCATAAACCATACTTATACCATTTCACCCGATTTTCTCTCACTTTACCAAAACTGTTCATCTCTCTCAAGGCAAAAGAAAGAAACTTTCTCTAAAAACCCTACAACTCCTCAAGATCATTTTCTAAGATTCGTTCGGTAAAACACTGAGAAATGGCACCTACTCATGATTTTGTCAAGCTAGGAAAGCAAATCCACACCGGGTCTCTTTGTGGATTTCGATGGTATGGTTAAACAGGGTCCGACGACACCTGCGTGAAGAAGATTCTTTGAGAAGCTGGAAAAATCTGGATTAAAACCATTTTTGACGATGGAGTTCCAAATGACCTACGTAGAAGAGGTCGCATAGTTCTACGTGAACGCTGAGGTTCACGATGAGGGCATCAAGTCCTCTGTTCATGGTAAGGATTTCACCATTACTGCCAAGGATCTGGCAGAACACTGCTTGTTGCCGGCGGAAGGAGTGTCGGAAGTTTATGAGGCTGATGTTGACCGTTGCTTGCTTGGAAGGAAGTAGCCAAGTCCGATCATTGTCTTTGCGAAAGTGGTCTATCTGACTAATAAGAAGCTCTTGAAGGAGGACTACCACAAATTATTTGGACATTGTTGCCAAATGCATAGACATTAAATTTGGCAGCTTTGACCAGTTGTCCAAAGCTAAATTGATCGTAATGGCTGCGATCATTGAAGAAAAGAAGGTGAATTGGGCTGAGTTTGTATACAGCAGACTCTGCCAGAATATTGGGAACAAATCCTTCAAGGAGGATGGTACGTTTGGAGGTTCCCTGGGATACGGCCTGGTGATTGGCCGGATGATGGAAGTAAAAGGGGTACCTCTTTGACATGGAAAGGCGTTCCATGTAAACAAGAGAATGTTTCGATCAAACCTCTCTGGCGCCTTAAGAAGAGCTTACGCCAAGAGGGCGATCATTTAGTGAGGGGGAATCAGCTGACCCTGAAGATTCAGCTGCTTCCTCACCTCCCAAGAAGACTGTTGCTAAGAAAATTGCTGCCCCGGCAGCAAAGAAAAAGAAATCCGCACCTGCCCCTACAGCCGAGTCACCTGCCCCGACAGTCGTGTCTCCTGCCCCTGCAGCCGCAGTGGAGAAGGAACCATTAATCCCTTCTCCAGTGATCAAGAAGAGGAGGACTGCCACAACAAGGAAGGCAGCTGCCTCTAAGACAACTGCGAAGGCATTTACCTTCAACGAACCAGAGAAAGTGGAACCAGATGTTCCTCTGGTAAAAATAAAAAGAAGAAGAAGAATTTCCAAGCTCTCCGAGCTTGAGAAGACGGCTGAGTCTGCCACTCAGCTGGAAAAGATACCCGAGACTGTTGGAGAAGTAGAGTCTCTGGAAGTTATCGATGAAACGGCTAAGTCTCTTTGAGGCCGATCAGCGAGAGGCAACTCAAGACCCAGTGTAGAGAGTAACAGCTCGGGGAACAAGGAATAGCCGAGACAACCGAATCACCTATTGATAGGGTTGTGTCTCCCCAATAACGGAGGCTATCGAAGATGTCGGCAAAGAAAGTTTGCTACCTCAATCCCCGAGCTCGAGGGACAAAGCAGGAGATGATGACAGGGGATAATGATGTGATGATTCTATCCCCACCATACCCAGACATTCAAAATCGTCCATGCGAGAATGGAGGAAATGGAAGTTTAGTCGATCCAGGGAATAGTTCCAAAGACCAGAATTCATTGAAGAAGAAGACGAACTCATGAACTTCCGGATTGACCAAAGTGGTGCAAAGATCTTGATGAAGAAAATTGTTTGGACATTCTAAATATCTTTAAAGAGAAGGAGAAAGAAAGATTGGAGAAGAAGTTTGAGGCACGTGAGAAGGCCAAGAGATCCGCCCTCTCACGGCACCACAAAACATACACATCCTCACCTCGACATTCTATCGTGAAAGTGATGAGGATCCGGACCCTGTTCGCCACGAAGAGTTGCAAATGCAGCAAGCAATGCAAGAATCGAGAATCCTACATGAGCAAAGAATGATGGGGACCAGGGAGTCATCCAAATCACGGTGGAGATAGATCCTATGGGAGTGGTGCAAAGATATTGTCATTTGTTGTCGCCGCCACCACTTCCCCGACTCTTTCGGAGGAAGGTGTTAAGGGAATTGGCGATGAAACCGGGATTGTGGGGACCCGGTCGAGCCAACCCCTAATGAAGGTGTCTTACCACCGCCCCAATGGCTGAATACTCGGTGGGGAACAGTGGGAGTCTAGAGACGAGTGACCCCATTCCAAGTCACTCGGTTGGTGTGCGGTGAGGAGAAACTCCCTCCACGCGCGGCAAGGTCGGAGGATCTGCGGTGACTCCACAATGCATCTCGGAGGTGAAGTGGAGAAGGAACAACAACAGAATACACATCAAGTTGTCATCAAGGCTCAGGCAGTTGATATCTGTCTTAGCCGAGGTGTCAACCGCTCTGCAGAGCCAATGACACCGCCGATGCAATCGAGGGAGGGAAGGAAGGCGCTCGGGAGTTAACACTGGGCAATGAAAGTGCAATCCACGAGTTGAGACTCCAGTGGATGCCACCTCGAAAGACCCCAAGATAGGCGACACATCGAAGGGACCGTCAAGGCCTCATTGCATTGAGACCTGCAGCAGTAATGACGCCAACGGGAGGTTGAGACTTCCCAGGGTAAAGAGCGAAGCACGAACATCCTCCCGCTATCATTGATCCATCGAGAAAAGGAGATAAGTGCTCTTCACGATTCCCGGATAATCGATGTAACTTTTCCGGGATCCAGAAGGTGAAGATGAAGTCGAGCTGAGTCATCCCCTATTGCGATCCAAACGACTCGGTGAGGATGTTCCAACCACGAGTAAGTCGACCTCAAGACTACTCGCCAAACATTCAACTTTGATGATGAGCCACCCATGGAAATCTCATCATCGCCCGATGACGCTCGATATGGCGAGGACCGTCAACTCATTTGGAAAAACCCGGTGAGACCGACAAAGTGTTAAAGCAGCGATTGAGGCTCAGCAAGTCGGGTCAACTTCACCCACAGACCACAACAAACAGAGTCCTCGCGCAGCTCCCAAGCTGCAGCAGTTCGACTCCACGAGGGGACTTCACGAGCACCAATTATCATTGAACAGATTCTAGTTGCCCGTGATGATCCTTTTGTAGAATCATTTCTTCTCTCCTGGAGGTACCGACCTCCATGAAGAATTAGCTAGAGATCGCGAGCGCTTCCCACTGCATCGAACTCTGTTATTCCATCGTACACCATTGTTCGGTGACTATGACTTTGACTGCTTGGCGTCGCCCTAAAAACAGAGGTGATAATCAAGTTCGGGAAGTCTTCAAAACCTTATTTGCCAAGATAGAAAAGATGGAGAGGCACCGGACCTCATTGGACATGAGGTCGATAACGAGAGAAGCCAACCTACTGGCGCCGATTTGCGGCATAATAGTCGGGATCCGGAATGGTGGCAACAAAGAAGCAGACAATGCGTGTGGAACAAGCTCGATATTTCAGGACATTGTTCAACATGTTGCTAGTCTGACGGGCTGAGAATGTTGATGCAAAGACAAAATTGCAAGAGCACATCGAACAAATGCATGAATCTCACACCTCAGAGATAAAGCTGCTGCGTGAACATAATAAGAACGAGCTCCTACGCGTGGAAGAGAACATGGATCGAAAATTCAGTCTTCTCATGGCTGAGATGAAGTTGGTAGCAGTTGAATCCAACGCCACCCGCTTTGAGTTCCGTGCAGCATACTCCGCAACAGATTTGAAGCAGAACTCGGCTATCAGCAGACTAGACTTCTTGCTTGCTAGCTTATTTCCAAGGGTTCCTCTCTCCTTTGATGATGCCAAAAAGGGGAAGAGGAATACCTAAAAAGCGCTCAAGGGATCTCAAATCGAGAAGGAGGACGCAACTGTGAAGGGAAAGACAGCTGAGGAAGTAATAAGAGAGAAGAAAGAAAAATTTGTTGAGAGGGGAGGTTCGAAAGATGTGACCTTGATGATTGCTAAAACCCCCCAAGAAGGTCTTGTCTGGTGATATCATCAAAGCAAACTCCCGATGACTCGCCACTCCAACACTCTGCGAAAGAACTATGGCCTGAAAAGAGAAAGGATTGAAGCGAGGGATGAAGGAAGTGGAAGGAAAGATGAATGCCCGAGTTATGGATATTCTGAAACAACATGGAGGCATTCCAACAGACATAGACACCTATGCCATTTCAGATACCGGAACCAAGCCAAGATCTGTTGATGAATTCAAGACGCTCGCATCTGAAGGTTACTTCGCAAACATGTCCATGGCTCAAGCCTGGGATTTGTACTGGGAAAAGGGTCTCAAACTATGTGAAGAAGCTGACAGCCAGCAGACTACTGGCAGTCACTCTGCTAGTCACTTAGCTGAGAAAAAGAAGACCCCAGTACAATACACGCCCAGAGGCAGAGGAAGAAGTAGTGGTGGAGGAAGAGGTTTCAGACCTAGATCTCTGCCCAAAAATATTGAGTATATAGATCCAGGAAAGAAAGGAGGGATCTATTGGGATGGATTTGACGAAATAGCCAACCTGCAAGTGGCTAAGAATAATGTTGAGTATGTGAAGAGAATTGAAGAGGAAAATAAGAGACAAACTCAGCTATGGGAAATTGTTGGGAAATTATTTTGTTGGGAAATTGAAGAGGAAGAGGTTTTAAGTTTTGGCATCATCAAAAAGGGGGAAATTGTTGGGAAATTATTTTGTAGATTTTGATGAATGCCATGTAAAACTTAGAATAGGAAGTTGGCACCCCATTCTTGTTGTAAATTGCATTGTAATAGATAGGGCTGGTAGAGCTGAGTCAAGTTAGTTGTGCCTGAACATGCAAGAAGACAACTGCAGACTAAAAGGAAGACTCCGCTGTGAGGCAGCTGAGTGTGGCAAAGAAGAGAAGACAGAACTCCATCAAGGTGCGGCTAAGATGCGGTGAGTGAAGTATCATCAAGTCAACTCAAGATAGCCAAGTCTCAAGTTGAAGTGATGAAGAGTCATCCATGATTGGAAGTCGACTCTAAGTCACCTGGGAAGGCAAGGAAATGCGGTCAAGTCGAGATAATCGAAAGAGATCCGTTGTACGTAAATCAAGAGAATTACTTAAACAAGTAATACTTCCATACTACCTTTCTTGAAGTGCTCATCCCCGAAGCATGCAAAAGGAATAAACCAATGGGAAGCATCGCACCGTGTCGAACTCGAAAAGTCAAGAATCGTTCATACGAGGAAACGTAAATTCCAAGGATCGCAACAAGACAAGCCAACGACCACAAGTGAATTTAAAAATAAGCCTATCTCTTCAAACGGCGATTTTTGAAAGATCACTATAAAAGGTGAGGAATCACTCGAGAGAAGGTTACTAACTCGAACCACGAATATTCAAGCTAACATTTGAATGTAACCAAGAATACTCTCAAGTCATTCAAGATCAATCCTCAAGCCTACATTACGAAGAAAATCAATCCAACACTCACCGTGAAGGAAAGACAACTTCAATCGTTGAAGAGGAAACATTTGAAGAATTAAGGGTCTACATTCCACGAATGATTGTAGAAAGGTTCAAGGTCGAACCAGGCTTAAGCTATTTGGAGGGCTTCGTGATCAAATCCAAGGAACTTAAGCAAGTGGGTCAGTAGTAGCAAAGGCACTGCCCTGTGAAGAAGCCGAGTCGTATGAGAAGCCAGTTGTGTGACCAAGGCATCTCAGATCGAGTCCCAAAGGATCAAGTCACCTGTGTGATCAAGACTTGTATCTGGACATTAACCACTCGTATATTGATCAATACTTAGTGGATTCCTCCAGGAGTTGGATAAGAGAGGAGTAGAAGAATTACCCCATCTTCGAACCTCTATAAAAACTTATTGTGTCATTTACATTTCAAAGCACTTTAATTTTCGCATCTTATTTTTATATCTCTTGATAAATTTGCTATCCAATTGATAATCAATCGAAAAGTGCTAAAACCAAGTATTAAAACAAACTTAACCAATTTCAAGGGTGTTAAGTCTTCCGTTGAAAACATATCACAGTCAAGTTAAGTCTTTAGTCAAAACAGCTGAGTTATTCTATCAACAGCTCAGTCGCGTCTGTTGAGTGACTAACTCTGCTGATTAACTAAAGGAAAATAATTAAAAAGACAAATTAAGACTAAGCATGATTAAACTTCGGAGAAAAAGATATGGAAGAAAGTCTAGGATTATGGATTCATCTCATCAAACTTGCAAGCATAATATCAATTAATTGATCATGCGGTTAACAAATATAACAATCATGTAAAGACTAGGTCTAGATCTGATAACTCTCGTATTCACATATTAGGTCTAGATCTGATAACATATATAACACTGAATATGCGTGCAAATGCATCAAATATATATCATTTTAAACCCTCAAATGCACGTATATTTTACACTCATCAACTATAAAAGGAGAGATCAGCTCTTTGAAGAAGATATCCAGAAAAACATTTCGAGCTTCATAAGTTCTTCAAGAAATCTATTGTTTCATATTTCTATTCTTCGGGAGAAGAAAGTGAAGATCCACGGTGTGGATCGACTCAACCGTTCAAGGATTTGAAGTTGGAGGGATTCCAACAAGGTTGATATTGTGGAAGATTCAATCAAGAGATTAGTTTTATAAGAGTGTTGGTGAATTAATAAAGAGGGAGTTTTTATGCTATTCGTAAATCTAGTTGTATTTGTAATAAGCTTTGCTTTTCTAATATTGGATTGTTTCTTCTCTGGGTGTGGCCTTGTGCATTAAGATTGGGGAATCTAAGCACATTAAATATCCTGGTGTTATTTATGTTTCCGCTGTATAAGTGTGTCGTATATTTCCGTGTTATAACATTAACTTACAACACGGTTTAATCCGAACATTCAGGGTTTTTTGTATTATTATATTAATTAATAGGGCAACATATTTTATCAAAATAGAAGAAACTCAAGTGAGGTGAGACCCAAGTAAGGGGGAGCAATCTGAGTCAAGTGAGGTGAGACTCATTTGAGAGGAGTCCGAAAAGTCCAGTGATGAGGAAGAAAATGATGATGTTGCTTCTAAGGGGGAGTTTGAGTAAGAAGATAAGGATAAAGATGATGTTGAATCTGAGAGGGAAGTCAAAGGAAGAGAGTGGATCTAATTAAGACCACTGCATGCTTGTGTTTATCTTGTTTCTAGTACGAATAATAAACTAGTTCTATTTGGCCAAGTTGTTGGATGTTTTTGAACTATGCATGCTATATCTAGAACTGTGCTAACTTGCAGGATTTGATCTTAAGTGTTGCATGTAGATGTTTTATATCTTGAACTGTGCTAACTTGCAGGATTTGATCTTAAGTGTTGCATCACTAGATGTTTTATTATGATATAATCCTGTAAATTATGTTTTGACCAAAAGTACCAAAGGTGGTGGAAAATTTGGTCTTTCTGCATAGTGCAAAATCTGGTGTTGTAACTCTGGGATGCAACACTGTCTGCACATAATCTGGGCGGATTTTATGCCAGATTATAGGTTTCTTGTTTATGGCATATGTTCTATTTTGAGAAGGTTGCTGATAATCTTGGATGTGTTATCTAGATTAATTCAGCCCATATTATTGCCATTTAATCACTTTCCCTATGTATTTATTCTCACCCATAAGGAAAATATTAATTCTTTTTGTCTTTCTTTTTTAGATTGTAACATCCATCTGGGAATCAGGAAATCACTTGATTTCAGCCACAGGGGATTGGTTTTGTTCACTGTAAAAGGAGAGATCAGCTCTTTGAAGAAGATATCCGAGGAAAAACATTTCGAGCTTCATAAGTTCTTATTCAATAAATCTATTGTTTCATATTTCTATTCTTCTAGGGAGAAGAAGGTGAAGATCTACGCGTGGATGGATTGACTCAATCGTTTAAGGATTTGAAGTGGGAGGGATTCCAAGAAGGTTGAGATTGTGGAAGATTCAATCAAGAGATTAGTTTTATACGAGTGTTTGTGAATTGATAAAGAGGGAGTCTTTATGCTATTCGTAAATCTAGTCGTATTTGTAATAAGCTTTGCTTTTCTAATATTGGATTGTTTCTTCTCTGGGCGTGGCCTCGTGCATTAAGGTTGAGGAACCTAAGCACGTTAAAAATCCTAGTTTTATTTATGTTTCCGCTGTGTTAGTGTGTTGTATGCTTTAGTGTTATAACATTAACTTACAACATTGTTTGAATCCGAACATCCAGAGTTTTTGTATTAATATATTGATTAATAGGGCAACATATTTTATCAAAAACGAAATGGTCCAAATTGTTTCTTCTTCATAACCAGAAGGGGCTATTTGTAATATTTTTTTGGTGAGGGTTTATGTGCTACAAACTGAGGGGAAATGAAAATATTTTAAACTATTGTTGAAATTCAAACATGATTGTTAGAATATTTGTGTTGTTTGTTGAGCAATTCTTTATGCAATATAAAACTTATGTGCTTCTACACAAGCACACAACTCTGTGAGGGGGTTGTCTGCTATATTATTATAGGTCCAGGGGGTTGCTTGTAATTTTGAAACCATAGTTGGGGGTACTCTGAAATTCAAAAATTATATTTGGGGTTTAAATATAATAATTATATTCCAATTCATTGACTATGTACCCTTTTAAATAATATTTGTTCTATGATATATATATAGTTGTATAATGTATTTTGGTTTATAATGCCTTGATTTGCTATTTTTAGTACAATTTTTCTTCCACACTATATATATGACATAATAAAATTGTAACTATACCATGTATGATAATAATCAACTACACCATCATGTGAAGACTTAATCAGCAATTCACTAAGCTATGATCTAATTCAACTATGCACAAAATTAAAACTACACTGAATAATTTGTTGCCAGAAATCTCAATTAAAAGTTCATTACTAAAATTTACAATTACACCCCTCAACTTTTGAAACTATTACTGAATAGCAACAAAGGGCATTTTTGTCTATTCATAATTAATAAATAGTACCACAAGGGCATTCTTGGATTTCCGGACATTTTTTTGATGACATCATTATTTTCCTATAGGTCAATTAACAGAAGGACCTAAATTTTTTTTGTAATTAGACTAAACCTTAGGGGTACTTTTTGTAATTATCCCTTTTTTAATTTTACTATTTTTTTAAGTAACAGTAATATGGATCCTGAGAATCCTATCACCCCAAATCTTGAAAACACTATAAATACAGTCTTACACCAAACCCTCGAAATCTCATAGCCAATAAGGTTTCTCAATACGTTACAATGTCCACCATTCCAAACTTGTCCCCTTCCCCAAAGCCCACCAAATAACGTAGAGAAGTTGCTAAACGAGCTACCAAAAGCACGTTTCTGGGAAGCCAGTGACATCTACTAGTGGGAAGGCTTCTGATTCCATCCATGGTCATGAAGTCCGCCATCACCTTTAGATCAAGCTTCCAGGCCCGAGACGACAATGTTTTTCTCGCGTCGACCATGAAAACAGGCACCACGTGGTTCAAGTCGCTCACCCTTTGTATCATGCAAAACGAAGGTCATCAAACCCATGAAAATTATAATGTACACAACGATATTTTAACCATAGAAAATCCTCATTTCCACATCCCTACTGTAGAAGCCTCAATCTACTCTACTAAGGACTCACAAATCAACCTCTATGACGCATCAGCGGCTCGTCTTCTCCACACACATTTGTCATACGCCGTGCTTCCGGATTCTATCAAGAATTCTGCGTGCAAAATTGTGTACATTGCTCGAAACCCGAAGGAAACTCTGATCTCCATGTGGCATTTTTTTAGTTTCACTTCCCGGCCAAATCAATATGCATATCCGCTAAAAAGGCAGTTGCTTGTTTCTGTTCTGGGGTCCATCTTTACGGGCCTTTCTTGGAACATGTGGTGGAGTACTGGCAAGAGAGCAAGAAATGGCCTGAGAAAAAAATTGTTCATCAAGTACAAGGAACTAAAAATGAGCCAAAGAGACAAGTTTCCAAGATTGTTGAATTCTTAGAGAGACCATTTGTACATGAAAAGGAAGTCGATGAGGTTCTGTGGAGGTGCCATTTGGAGAGGCTCAAGAATTTGGAAAAGTAAACAAGAGTGAATCCTTTTTTTCAAATACTCCAAACAAATCCTTTTTCAGGAAAGGCGAGGTTGGGGATTGGAAGAACTATTTGACACATGAGATGGAGGAGCATATCAAACAAATAAGTCGCATCAAGTTCGAGCCCTTCGGCCTCTTTCTTTAATTATGTGTACATGTGATTCACTTTCGAATAAAAAAAAGATTTAATCATAATATTATCCAATCTTTGTCGACACATGCATGTTTTTTTCATTCCAAATTATGTATTATTTTGTGTTTCAAATATTATTCCTACACGTCAAGTATAATGATGATATTATTAATTTACAGTTAACATATATTTAAAATACTTAGAATATAAAATTAAACAGACTTTGGAATAGAGGATCAAGACTTATATTTTTACAGGTGGTGATACTAGTCTCTTAATAAAAATGTGACAAAGTTTAATCACAAATTAAAATAAATGTACAAATCGAAGAAAATTTGTCGGAAATAAGAAAATCCCCCGAATTTATAGACACGTGATCCATCAATCTATGTTCACTGTGCAAATGAAGATACTTAATTTATTCTCATTTTTTATTTATCCAAAAATTTAAATTTTTGGTACGTCTTCAAATAGAAAACTAAACATAGTTTTATATTTCGAAAAATGTCCAAATCAAATACAATGATCTAACATACACACACACATAGGGATAGGGTTATAGGATATAGTGAGTCCATGAGGACAAATCCTAACTATAGATATAATATTTTCAATGGTCAATATTTAACAAGCTCAATTGCAATTTATTGACTAATTAACTTAAATGGGAAAATTGCTTGCATCTTTAGGGATGTTGCAAAATTAGTCCTGTAACTTTTGAAGTTGCAATTTTAGTCCTATGAAAATTTTACCCCTAACAAAAATAACAATTTTAATTATGTAATTTTTAGGATTTAACAATTTTATTCTTTTATTTTTTAGTTGTGGTGATTTTCGGTCCTATTATTGAAAATAACCAATTTTGGCAAAATTGTACATGTTTTTTGTATTTTTATAATTAATAAATAATACAAATTGAACCCGTATCTCGGATTTTAACCTGGATTAATAAATTTAAAGTGCTTCTATCACTATGCAATCTATAGTATAAATGATAAATAAATTCTACTCAATTAAATAAAATATAGGTTGTGATACCATCTTAAACTTGATCTTAGGTATATTGGTTATTTTGGCTATCAAGGACATTTTAGGAATAATTGAAATACTGAAACATCCCTTAGGATGAAATTTGCATCAACTTAAAACTTATAGGACAAGAATTGCAAAAAAGGTAAAACATACAAGACTAAAATCGCAATTTCAAAATTTATAGGACTAATATTGCAACACCCCTATAGGTACATGACTAATTTGCACTTTTCCCTTAACTTAACATAAGGGTAAATTAGTCCACACAAATTTGTCCCTAGTGACAAAATTGGAAGCAGTTACCAAATTCAAACACGAGAATCACTCTATGATCCTATATCAAAATCATCCACAACAAGAACGAAGCAGATTTACTATCATCTTCTCTATTCAACACATGACTTCTATGTGAAAAAAACTGTGGACAATTCCGCCATAGTTGCCACATTTCTTAGCCTGACAAGCAACATTAAACTATTTTGTTTAATATATGTATGAATCAAGTTTTTCATAAGCAACATTCAATGACTTGACAAACAAACTTTACAATTTGCACAATCATAATAAATACCAGTCATAAAATATAAGAACTACATTGCAAAAAATCATTATTTCCCACACAAACATGCAAAAGCACTCTAGGGGTTCCAAAACTTACAAAGGCTACAACAGTAAAAAAAAATCAATTTGATAAGTAGCTCATAAGCAACATTGAATACTTTCACAAGCAAAACTAACCAGTTACATAAGCATATCATTCACAACACCATTCTATTTAATATGCATGAATCTAATATTACATAGACACTATTCAATATCTTCACAAGCAAGACAAACAATGTACACAAGCATAACAAATAACAGTCACAATTAAAAAAAAAAATCAATATGATTAGCATTTCATAGCAACATTGAATAAATAGACAAGCAAAACTAACCATGCACTTACACAAGCATAACACTCCAGGGCTTCTACAATTTACAAAATGCTACATTGTAAAAAATAAATAAAGTGATGAGCAGTTCATAAGCAACATTGAATACCTTCACAAGAAGATCGACCACAACACCGTCTTGTTTAACATGCATGAATCTAGTATTACATAAACACTATTTGATATTTTGACAATCAAGACCACCAACATACACAAGCATTATAAATATCATTCAGAATTAAAAAAATTAATATGATTAATTGTTATCTCACTTCCAACATCACTTCAACACATGTTCTCTGTATCCCTTCATCTCAGTTCAATCTCATTTCTCTTAGTAAACTCACTCAACATTCTTCTTCTTGAGTCACTTTTCTAAATGATTTTTGCTATATCCAGGATCTCTCTTCTGGGATGAAGATTGGAGTAACTAGACTTCATCAAGGCTTATACATTTTCAAGGGCAGCCCATCTTCAGCCGTGTCCTCTTTGCTCGTTCAATCTCATGTCCATCAAGTTACGGAGCAGGCCCTTTGGCATCATAGACTAGGCCATCCTTCCAATCAAAGGCTTCAACTAATTAGACAAATAGATCCTAATGTTATTGACCCTAATCAGAAGGATTGTAATATTTGTCATTTATCGAAGCAAAAGAAACTTCCTATCAAATACCGTACTTCTATTTCATCTTCATTGTTTGATTTATTGCATTGTGATATATGGGGACCACATTTCAATCCCACTCTTAAAGGTCACAAATATTTTTTAACTATAGTGGATGATTATAGTAGGACAACATGGGTTTACCTCATGAAGATAAAATCCGAAGCAAGACAAGTTCTCGAAGATCTTGTCAAATTACTCCAGACTCAATTCCAATGTTCAGTAAAGCAAATTCTAACGTATAATGGTTAGAATTCCATATACACTATTTTTATTCATCTCAAGGCATAATGCCTCAATAATCGTGTGCCTACACTCCTCAACAAAACGGAATTGTGGAACGCAAAAATCAACACATTCTTAATGTTGCTTGGTCCCTCATGTTCCAATCTTCTCTTCCCTCACAATTTTGGGGAGAATCCATTCTCACGGCTGTCTATCTAATAAATAGAATATCGTCTCCTCTTGTAGGTCCCAAGGGGTGTAAGTGTAAGGTTTAGAAGGGGGTTGAATAAACCTTACCAAATTTTCGATTTAGTCCTTTTAAATATTCAGAGTTGATACTACGATTTGTGTCCAGGGATGACCAATTTAGTTGATCAAGAGAGTTAGTCTCTCAACGGACTCAATCGATTTGTTGATGGAATAACTCGGTTGTTGGGTCTAAATTAACTCAATCGTGGTTTGTTTTTGGAAGACTTAACACCCTTAAGTTTGGTTAAGCAAGGATTTAGTGCTTGGTTTAGTACTTAGAAATTATCAAGTGGATAGCAAATTTATCGCCAGATTTAAACAATTAAGATGCAGGGGAATTAAAGTCTTTGAAATGTAAATGACACAATGAAATTTTTATAGAGGTTCGAAGATGGGGTAATTCTTCTACTACTCTCTTCTCCAACTCCCGGAGGAATCCACTAGGTATTGATCAAGATACAAAGTGGTAATGATCCCAGGATACAAGTCTTGATCACACAAGTGACTTGATCCTTTGGGACTCGATCCGAGACGCCTTGATCACTCACCGTGGCTTCTCGTGACGACTCGAAACCTTCTTCACAGGGCATTGTCTTGCTACTACTGACCCACTTGCTCAAGCTCTTTGGATTTGATCACGAAGCCCTCCAAAATCTTAAGACTTGGTTCGACCTTGAACCTTCCTACAATCCTTCGTGGAATGTAGACCCCTTGATTTTCAGTATTTTCCTCTTCAACTAATTGAAGTTATCTTTCCTTCACAGGTGAGTGTTGGATTGATGTTCTTCGTAGTGTAGGCTTGAGGATTGAGAATATTTCAGATTTTCTAATAATTGCTTGAACGTTTGTGGTTCTGGTCCTTCTCTTGTGTTATCTTCTCAAATAAACTCCTCAGCCTTTTATAGTGATCTTTCAAAAATTTGCCCATTGAAGAGATAGGCTTACTTTTGAAAGTCACTTGCAGTCGTTGACTTGTCTTGTTGCGATCCTTGGAATTGCCATTTCCTCGTATGAATTGTTGTTCACCTTTTCGAGTTCCGATTACGACACGGTGTAGTGCTTCCCATTGGTACATTCCTTTTGCACGCTTCTGGGACTGAGCACTTGAGAAAGGTGGTATGGAGATATTACTTGTTTAGGTAATTCTCTTGATTTCTCGTGCAACGGATCTTTTGATTATCTCGACTTGACCGCATTTCTTTGCTTTCCCAGGTGACTTAGAGTCGCCTTCCAATCATGGATGACTCTTCTGTCACTTCAACTTGAGACTTGGCTTTTCTTGATTTGACTTGATGATGATCCACTTTGCATCTCGATTTTCTTCAAGAGAGTTCCCGTCTACTCTTCTTTGCCATACTCAATTGTCTCGCAATGTGAGTCTTCCTTCTAATCTCCGGTTGTCTTCTTGCATGTTAGGCGTAGTGACTTAACTCGGCTTGGCCATCCCTATTTATTACAATGCATTTTACAACACAAATGGGGTGCCAACTTCCTATTCTAAGTTTTACATGGCATTCATCAAAATCTAAACAATAAATTTCCTAACAACTATTTTTATTCATCTCAAGGCATAATGCCTCAATAATCGTGTGCCTACACTCCTCAACAAAACGAAATTGTGGAACGCAAAAATCAACACATTCTTAATGTTGCTTGGTCCCTCATGTTCCAATCTTCTCTTCCTCACAATTTTGGGGAGAATCCATTCTCACGGCTGTCTATCTAATAAATATAATATCGTCTCCTCATTTTAACAACAAAAGTTCATATGAAATTCTTTTCAAAATCCCACCATTATACTCACATCTCAAAGTTTTTGGTTGCCTTTGTTATATGTCAACTCATCTCCCACATAGGATGAAGTTTGACCCTAGAGCTAAACCTTGTGTTTTCCTTTGTTATCCCATCGGGATAAAAGGATACAAAGTTCTTGACTTAGATGCCTCTAATATCACTGTCTTTAGACATGTTCGGTTTCTTAAACATATTTTTCCATTTGCTCAAACAAATAATCAATTATTTCCACCATTTACCTAACAAACAAATTCAAGGATGATCCTGTTTGCCCCCAATTCTGCCTGATATTCCCTATTTTAATCAACAAATAGGATCAGAAATAAGGGAATATGACCACAATGTGTCAGAACCTCCAAACATCTTACCTAAAACGGACACACCTAATTCTTCTTCAGATTCTATCTTTCAATCACCTGGTAACTTAAATGATACTTTGTCTCAATGCCCCAAGCGACACAGACAAATGCCTTCTTCCCTTAGAGATTACCACTGTAATCTTTTGCATTCTCTACCAATTTTCGTTGAATCTTCTTCCACCCCTCATTCCATTTACAAATTTATTTCTTACTCCCATCTTTCTCAATTTTACAAGTCATTTGCTTTAGCTATTTCCATTGCTAAAGATCCCATTTACTATAATGAGATTGTTGCAATCTCTCTCTGGAGAGAGGCAATACCCACTAAATTGAATGCCTTGATCAACAATAACAGATGGATTGTCACTAATCTACCTTCTGGACATCGACCTATTGGTTGTAAATATGTTTCTAAAACAAAATTTAAGCCAGATGGTAGCATTGACAATGTTAGGAATTTTATTGTTTAGATTTTGATGAATGCCATGTAAAACTTAGAATAGAAAGTTGGCACCCCAATTCTTGTTGTAAAATGCATTGTAATAAATAGAATGGCCAAAAGGCCGAGTTAAGTCGCCTACGCCCTAACATGCAAGAAGACAATCAAGACTTGAAGGAAGACTCCGCGAGACGGTGAGTATGGTAAAGAAGAGTAGATAGGAACTCTATCAGAGAAGAAATTGAGATGCGGTGAGTAAAGCATCGACAAGTCAACTCAAGAAAAGCAAGTCTCAAGTTGAAGTGACGGAGTAAGAGTCATCCATGATTGGAAGTCGACTCTAAGTCACCTGGGAAAGCAAAGAAATGCGGTCAAGTCGAGATAATCGTAAAAGATCCGTTGCATGGAAATCAAGAGATTTACTTAAACAAGTAATATCTCCATACCACCTTTCTTGAAGTGCTCACCCGGAAGCGTGCAAATGGAATGAACAATGGGAAGCACTACACCGTGTCGAACTCACGAAAAAGGTGAAAGAACAATTCATACGAGGAAATGGCAATTCCAAGGATCGCAACAAGACAAGCCAACGATCGCAAGTGACTTTCAAAAATAAGCCTATCTCTTCAACGGGCAAATTTTTGAAAGATCACTATAAAAGGCCGAGGAATGACTACGAGAGAAGGACACCGAACCACGAACATTCAAGAAATCATTTAAACTATAACCGTAAATACTCTCAAATAATTGATTAATCCTCAAGCCTACATTACGAAGTACATCAATCCAACACTCACACCGTGAAGGAAAGAGAACTTTAATCGAGTTGAAGAGGAAACTTTTTGAAGAAAAGGGTCTACATTCCACGAAGGATTGTAGGAAGGTTCAAGGTCGAACCAAGTCTTAAGCTTTTGGAGGGCTTCGTGATCAAATCCAAAGAGCTTGAGCAAGTGAGTCATGTAGTAAGCAAAGCGTACCGCCTCGTGAAGAAGTTCGAGTCGCACGAGAAGCTTGGTGAGTGATCAAGGCGTCTCTCGATCGAGTCCCAAAGGATCAAGTGTTTGTGTGATCAAGACTTGTATCCGGACTGTTACCACTTTGTAAACCGATCATTACCTAGTGGATTCCTCCTCCAGGAGTTGGAGAAGAGAGGAGTAGAAGAATTACCCCATCTTGAACCTCTATAAAAATTTTCTTCGTGTCATTTACATTTCAAAGCATTTTAATTCCGCACTTTTAATCGCTTATATATCGATAAATTTGCTATCCATTTGATAATACAAGTACTAAACCCAAAGACTAAACTCTTACTTAATCAAACTTAAGGGTGTTAAGTCTTCCCCAAAAAACAAAACCACGAGTTGAGTTAATTTAAAATCAACAATTGTGAGTTATTCCATCAACGGCTCGGTTGAGTCCGTTGAGAGACTAACTCTCTTGATTGACTAAATCGATTATCCATCAAGGACACATTGTGAAGAATCAACTTTGTATATTTAAAAGGACTAAATCGAAAATTTGGTAAGGTTTATTCAACCCCCCCTTCTAAACCTTACACTTAGACCCCCCTTGGGACCTACAAGTGGTATCAGAGTGATTGGTTCGTTGAACCCTGTGACCGGTTATCAACTAGATCTCCAAACTTTTCAAAGTCCGCTTTAGTACTTAAATCTTCAAAACTCTTTTTATTATTAAAAGTTATTATCATGGAAGCAAATTTGACACGCATCCCTATGTTCACTATCGAAGAATTTGATGATTGGAAAATACGTATGCGGTGCTCATCTATCAAACATTACATGATGAGATGTGGATAGTGATAGAAGATGGGCCTCCGCAAATCTTAAAGTGAACACAAATTTGCATTTAAGAGTTGCAGTGAAGGAGAAGAAGATGTTGCTCCTGGACGATCATGGTTGAAAACCAAGAACCGAGTGGACAAATGATGACAGAAAAAGATATAACCCGGACAATGTAGCCAAGGACATCCTTTACAAAACCTTGGACAAATCCATGTTCAATAAAGTCAAATCATGCAAAACGGCTAAAGAAATCTGGGACAAGCCGACATTGATTTGTGAAGGCTCGAGCAAATCAAAGAAAACAAATTATCGGTGGTATCTGTAAATTTGAGAACTTCAAAATGATCTCAGGAGAGAACCTGGATCAACTAGATGCTCGGTTCACGTAAATCACAAATGAGTCATCGACTTGGAAAGGAATATACACGAAGGAAATGTGTATGAAAATCCTAAAAAGTCTTCCATTTGAATGGGAAATGAAGGTCATGGCATCGAGACATTCCATGGACCTATCAAAGACATCCAACCATGAGTTATTCTCGGACCTCAAAGCCTACGAGTTTGAGGTGAGAAGAAAAGACCAAGAAGAGACGGATGTACCCAAAACAAATTGCTCTAATTGTCAAAGATGGGAAGAGAGTTGAGGTCAAAGAAGTCATTGACCCGGTAAGAAATAGCCCCGATGGTTAAGAGGTTCAACAAGTTCTTCAATAAGAACTACAAGAGAGAAAGGTGAATCTTCCGAAGACACTCACTCCGTCCAAATCAAGGGAAGATAGGCCAACCAAGAGAAAACAGATCATCAAAAAGTTGAGTATCAAAGGGGGTGACAATCCAAGAATGGAAAGAATCGATCAAAAGGTTGAATATCTATCTTTGAATCAGACAACCAGGTCACTATGCCATTGATTGCCCATATCCGTAGTCAACAAATACGAGGGGATGAAGAAGAAAGAAAAGTCTTGAGAAAGAAGACAAGAAAAGAAAAAGGCAATGATGGTCGCAGAGATCTGCTTTAAACAAAACAAGTCAAGAGAGACGGTGATTCAGAGAAGCGATGAAGCCGACTACTCAAGTGATTCGAAGAAGAAGCTCGATCCGCTTGATGGCCAAAGAACAAGATCAACTCCGACCAAGAAGATGAGGTACAATCTAACTCATCAAACTCGTGACACAAGTGATAGATAGTGATCGTGACACACACACTTCGTCACCCATCGATCTTTATGATTCATTAGGCAAAATGATGAAAGATTTTGAACACATTAAATCCTCACACACACTATTGAATGAGGAAAACAAATTTTACTCAAAAGTCAAAACTCAAAGCCGACTAAGGAGCCGAGTACTCTAAGTCAAATAGCCGATGAGAATGAAAGTTTAAAGGCGAAAATGCTAAATTAGTAGCGAGAAATTGTTGCTATAGAAAAGAGGAGAATGACCTCAAGAATGTTATTGCCTCATTCACTAAGGCATCTAAATCATTGGATGATCTTATTATGAGTCAAAGAGAATGTAGAGACAAGACAGATTAGGATTTAATTCCTCCGTGCTATGTCAAACCTCAAAAGTAATTTTGGAAAAAGGATCTTCAAGTCATGAAGAGTCCGAAAAATCCAAAACTCTAAATGTTGCACACACATTCACTCCAAAGCACAATAACAAGCAAACGGCCTTGGTTACAAAGGAAAAGGAAAAAGCCTTGAGTTGAGTGTCTTTGAAAGGGCGACTAAGAAGAGATTCACCGAGTCCTCAAAGAAACTCCTAAGTAAAATACTCAGTAAAGAAGAAGCAGAGCTACCAAAAATCCCTTAAAATCCATAAAAGAAATACATATGATGGGAATGGTAGAAAATATCCAAGCCAAGTTGATTGGAATAATGTGAACTATCAAAGATAGACTTATGGAATATAAGCCCAAATGGCAAAGGCCTAGAACTCAAGAAAGGCCATTCCAAAAGAATAAGAGCTTTCATCAAAGACACATATGCACCTAGGCACTACACTCGGAGACACCACAATTACCTAAGGAAGGCAATTGCTAAAACACATATGCAGCATACGACAAAAGAGACAGCGATTGTATGAACCTAGAATCCCCAAGCAATTTGCCAGGATTAATTATGATTATGGGCGATAGATGACAACCCCTTAGAGTCAAATCATTTGGCTATAGGTTGGTTGGATCATCTTACAATTTAACCCCTCAGACCAGGACAAGTATGGGTACCTAAAACTTAATTTCCTTGATTGCAGGTTCAAGGAGCGGCTAAGTGCAAGGAACCTGGTACATGGATAGTGGTCGTTTCCAAACACATGACAGAAACAAGAAAAATCTATCAAAATTCAAGGAAGTTAAAGGAGCAAAAGTCATATTTGGTGGAAATGAAGCTCCTGGCAAAATAAGAGGCATTGGATCCATCAAGAGGAATGGATTAGAAATCACAGACGTTGCATATGTTGAAGGACTCAACTTCAACCTGCTAAGCATCGATCAACTCGTGACAAGCGGCTACAACGTTGGATTCAACATGGGTATATGCCAAATTAAAGATATCGAATCAAATGAAGTTGTCCGCAAGGATGTAGACGAGAAAAATATGTATGTAGTGGATTGGTCAATCGCAACACCCAAAGACTTCTACTACTAGCAAAGAGCATTTGAATCAAGTCAGTGGTGGCACAAAAAGTCGAGTCACCCGAATTTCAAAACGATCAACAAACTTGCCAAAAGTAATTTTGTGGAAGGACTTCCAAACTCAGTATACAAGAAGGAGAGTATATGTGACGCATGTCAGAAGGAAAAACAAATCAAGTCGTCATTCAAAGAAAAGACATGCCCATCCTCAACAAGAATATTGCATCTCGCTTCATATGGATCTATTTGGCCCAATGGAAACCAAAGATAAGTGGAAAGAAATACACCTTGGTGGTAGTTGATGACTACTCAAGATACACATGGACAATATTCATGTGCAAGAAGAAAGAAACTCTACAAAAACTACCACACGGTGATGAAGAGGATTCAAAACGAGAAGAGTCAAACCATTATCAAAATAAGATCGAGAGGAACCGAGTTTGTCAATGGAATAATAACTCAAGATTGTATTGAAAATGGTATTGGTCATGAACTATCAGCAAGAACCACAAACAGAACGGAGTTTGCGAAAGAAGGAAATGTAACCCTCAAAAAAGCAAAGAAGGACCATGTTAGTCAAGCAGGTTACAAAAAGATTTTGGGTCAAGCAATCAACACGACTTGCTACACCCAAAAAACAGATGTATGATAAATAGACAAACGGTGACAAAGACTCCTATGAGATCCGGATGGAAGAAAACCAAATGTTGCATATTTGAGAATATTTGGATGTAAATGCTTCATCCACAACAATGGCAAAGACAACCTAAAGGCTTTTGATGCTAAAGCGATGAAGGTATCTTCTTAGGGTACTCGGTGAAAGCAAGGCCTATAGGATACTCAACAAAAGAACTATGGTTCGAGAAGAATCCATTCATGTAGTATTCGATGAGCCAAATGTAAATGGAGAAGACATTGAAGAGTCGGTGATAAATGAATCATCCAACCATACGAGAAGAGTCCTATGTCAAGTCAAGCTGGAATCATCAATTCGAGAAGAAGATGAGATTGTGAATCTCAAAAAAGTGGAGAATTTGCGGCTAAGTGATTACGAGAGAGCGACCACAAAGAACACGTACCGCAAGTCGACGGAATCCGGCTAACTTACTCCAACCTGATGTAAGATGGCCGAGAAATCATCCACCGTAACTTGTCATTGGAGATATAAGAGAAGGTGTCAAAACAAGATCCAGAACTCAACAAGAAGCAATGTTCACATGCTTCATCTCGCAAATAGAGCCCAAAGACGTGTCACAAGTCTTGGACGACACACACCGGATTCAAGCTATGCAAGAAGAGTCAATCAGTTTGAAAGAAATAAAGTATGGGAATTAGTGCAAAGACCCATACATCAAAATGTTATTGGCACCAAATGGGTGTTGAGAAATAAGATGAACGAGGAAGGTTCGTGGTAAGAAACAAAGCAAGACTAGTAGCCAAAGGATATTGCCAAGAAGAAGGGATAGATTTTGATGAAACATTTGCCCCGAGAGCAAGATTGGAAGCTATAAGGATGTTTCTTGCCTATGCAACTCACAAGAATTTCATTGTATATCGATGGATGTAAAAAGTGCATTCCTAAATGGTTTATTGGAAGAAGAAGTGTATGTTGAACAACCTCCAGGATTTGAGCGGAAGACTCTTGGAGATAAGGTATACAAACTCAAGAAAGCCCGTATGGATTGAAGCAGCACCCGGAGCATGGTATGATACCTTGTCACAATTCCTAATCGAAAATGGATTCACAAAAGGAAAAGTAGATAGAACACTTTTTAATTCAAGACAAAAAGAGTATATCGCTTGTTCAAGTATATGTGGATGACATCATTTTTGGATCCACTAACAAAGAGTCGTGTGAAAAATTTTCAAACCTCATGCAAAGTAAATTTGAAATGAGCATGATGGGAGAGTTGACATTCTTCCTTGGACTCCAAGTGAAACAGTGAAGGATGGAACCTTCATAAGTCAAACAAAATACACCAGAGATTTAATGAAGAAGTTTGATATGGAAGAGAAGTCTTCGTAAAAAACACCAATGAACACATCGATTAAAATGGACATGGATGCAGATGGCAAGCATGTAGATCAAACAAGATCTGAGCACTTATTGGATCATCGCTTCTATCTCACAAAGAAGCATGGCCGATATCACCTTTGCAAGTAGATGTATGTGCAAGATTTCAATCTGCTCCCAAAAGAGAGCCATATGACAAACGGCTAAGAGAATATTGAGATACTTGAAAGGAAGCCAAGAAGTAGGCCTATGGTACCCAAAGGAAGGTGGATTCAAGCTAATTGGCTATTGATTCGACTATCTTGGATGCAGAGTTGATAGGAAGAGCACTTCAGGCACATGTCAAATGCTAGGAAACAGTCGATTTCTGGTTTAGCAAGAAGCAAAACTCAATAGCCACCTCTACGGTGAGGCGAGAATACATATACGGGCAAATTTACAGCCCAAGTCCTATGGATGAGACAAAGGTGAGAGACTATGAAATTGAGGAAAAAGAAATTCCAATCATGTGTGATAACACAAGTGCAATTGCAATCACTCAAAATCCCGTGTTGCATTCAAGAACAAACCATATTGATGTCGATATCACTTCATAAGAGATCATGTTGAAAAGAAGGACATCATCTGGAATATATCTCAACCGATAAACAACTAGCCGACATCTTCACAAAACCATTATGTGAGTCAAGATTTGAAGAACTCAAGCATGAGTTGGGACTAATTGAAATGAGCTAACACTGCATTTAATCAAAGAAGAGAAATGGAACGTAAAAGGGGTGAAAAAGAGCGAAAAGTAAATTAGCTCAAGAAATCACCAGATCGGAAAGAAATTGACACTTAGTCGGTGAGCAAATGAGTCACTAAGAGAACTATGAGAAGTAGAGATAAATCACCTAAGGGATAAGTGAATAACTTATGAGCAAAGTGACAAAACGCAATCGTTTTGACTAAGCGGGAATGTTTTAAGGAATACGTCAAAGATAATGATGATGTGTACGACATAAAGCCGCACACCAAGCTTATGATTGGATATAAATGTGCCGCATTAAATACGAGACATTAAATGCTCAATAGCGCAAAATCCAAGTCGTTGATTTCGATCACATTTCAAAACCACCCGCACGCCCTTTCATAAACCATATTTAAACCATTTTCATCTGCTTTCTCTCTCACACTTCTAAAACTGTTCATCTCTTTCTCTCAAAAGCAAAGGCAAAATACTCTCGAAGCCCTATCTATCTCCAAGTCAATCTCCAAGTTTTTCCTTGATATAATCCCGAAAAATGGCACCGACTTATGACTTTACCAAGTTAGGAAAGCAAATCCACACCGGCTCTACCGTGATTTCGGATTTTAATGGTGAAACAGGGGTCCGACGACACTCTAGTGAAGAAAATCGCATCGCTGAAAAGTTGGAAACGACCGGGCTAAAACCGTTTCTAACGTTAGAATATCCGATGACCTATGTGGAGGAGGTCGCACAATTCTACGTGAATGCCGAGATTCACGATGAAGGAATCAAGTCATCTGTTCACGGAAAGCGGTGACTATCTCTCGCCAAGATTTGGCCGACCACCGCTCACTACTGATGAAGGGCGAGCATCGAGATTAACGGTTGATGTAAACCTGGGTGATGCTTGGAAAGAAATAGCCAAGCCTCGACTTTGCCGATAAAATAGTGTTTACAAAGAAACAAGAGATCTTTGAAGGAGGATTATCACAAGTCGTTGGACATAGTTGCCAAATGTATCGACATCAAGTTTGGCAAACTTTGACCAATGTCAAAGGCAAAGCGATTGTAATGGCTGCAATCATCGAAGAAAAGAAGATAAATTGGGCTGAGTTTGTCTACAGCAGACTGCGCCGAACGTGGGGAACAAATCCTTCAAAGAAGATGGCACAGTTGGAGGATCCTCAGGATATGGCCTAGTGATTGGCGGCTAATGGAGGTGAAAGGAGTCCCTCTAGACATGGGAAGGCATTCCATGTTAACAAGAGGATGTTTGAGCAAACCTCTCGGCGCATGTAAGAGAGCTTACGCCAAGAGAGCGACACGGTGAGAGGAGAATCGGTGACCCTCAAGATACGCTTGTTTCCTCTCCACCCAAGAAGAGAGCGCCCAAAGCAGCTACTAAGAAGATTGCCGCCCGCAAAGAAAGAAAACCAAACATGCTCCCGCCCGCAAAGAGTCACCCGCCCCCGCAGCCGTGTCTCCGCCCCGCAGCTAGCCGGTCGAGAAGGACTCACAAATACCTTCTCCGATCGTCAAAAAGAGGAGAACCGAGAAGCCACGACGGCCCGCTCCTCGAAAAAAAGACACCAAAGACGCCCCAAACCCGCCAAGACTCGAGAGGACACTGCCTCGAACCGTAAATCCCTCTCGGTAAAAACTAGGAGAGAAGAAGAATCATCAAGCGGTCCGAATCGGAGAAACCGGTGAGTTAGTTACTCGGCCAGAGCAAATACCGGAGACTATCGGAGAAGTAGAGTCTCCGGGATGTAGTTGATGAAATGCCAAGTCTCTCAAGGCGATCACAGAGGCAACTCAAGACACAAATGTAGTTCACACAAAACAAACACAAGAAGAACTAGATTAGAGCAGATAGTGATGTAATGATCCTATCCCCACCTTACCCGGACATCCAAAATCGTCTGCGTGAGTGGAGGAAATGGAAGTTGAGTAAGTCAAGGAACAGTTCCAACGGCTACCGAGTTTATAGAAGAAGAAGAGGAATCGCTAAACTTCCTGGACTAAAATCGTGCTCCCAAAGACTTGATGAAAACAATCGCTAGACATCCTGCAGATTTTCAAGGAAAAGGAGAGAGAAAAGCAAGTCGAGGAAGCCGAGGCACGTGAGAAGGCAAGCATCCGCCCTATCTCCGCACTACGTAACACACACATCCTCTCCTTGATGTCTTCTCGGACAAATGATGAGGATCCGCAGAATGTTGTCGCCACGAAGAGTTGCAAACGCAGCAAGCATTGCAGAATCGTAATCCTTCACGAGCAAAGATTGATGGAGGGACCAGGAGAGTCCTCCGAACACGCCTAGAAATCGATCCAATGGGAGTGGTTCAAACAAATAGCCACCGTTGTTGCCGCCACCACTTCCCCACTCACTCGGAAGAAGGCGATAAGGGAGATGGCGATGAAACCGGGACAATGGGGACCCCAATGAGCCAAACCCTATTGAAGGTGTGTTACCACCGCCCCAACTACTGAACAATCAATCGAAACAAAGCCGGGAGTTTGGAGACGAGTGACCCCATTCCAAGTCACTCACCGTGGTGCGCCCCAAGTGGGGAAACTCCTCCACCGCAGCCTAGGGTCGGAGGATGTTGCAGATGACTCCACAACGAATCAAGGAGGCGCAGGAGAGAAATTACAAACACAAGAAGAAAAAGAAGTTGCCATCAACGAAGCTCGACGAGCTTGAGACTGCTTTCACCGAGGTGCCAACCGCCCAAGGCTAATGACGCCGCCGATGCGATCGAGGCACGGAAGGAATGTACAGGAGTTAACACTGGGCGATGAAAGTTCAATCTATGGGGTTGAGACTCCAATGGATGCCACTATAGAAGACCCTAAGACAAATGACATTATCGAAAGGGAGGACAAGGCCTCACTGCAGAGAGACCGCCGGAGGTAATGAAGGCCCACGGGAGGTTGAGACTTCCCCAGGGTAAAGAAGCCGATGTAGAGAACATCCCTCCCGCTATCATCGACCCATCCGAGAAGGAGATAAGCGCACTTCATGATTCCAGGATAATCTTGATGTAACCTTTCAGGATCGGGATCGGGCGATGAAGAAGTTCGAGTCATCCCCGTGCCAAATCCAAAAGACTCACCATGCGGATGTTCCAATCGCGAGCAAGTCCGATCCCAAGACTACTCGTCAAACTTTTAACTTTGATGATGAGCCACCAATGGAAATCTCATCATCGTCCGATGACGCTCGATAAGGCCGAGGACCGTCTACTCAAATGGAAAAATCGGTTGAGACCAAAGTTGTTGAGACAAGTGAGCTTCGCAAAGTTCGGGTCCACTTCACAACAAGACTCACTCAACAAGAGACCATCGCAGCAGCTCCTCAAGTCGCAGCAGGATCGATTCCCAAAAGAACTTCACGCGCACCGCTCATCATCGAACAGATCCGATTGGCGGTGATGAATCTTTTGTAGAATCTTTTCCTTTTTCCCCGGAAGCACCGAACTCCATGAAGAGTCGAGAATGAACGCACGCTATCACGCATCAGCCTCCCGTTCTCTCGTCAGGTACCATTGTTCACCGCTTATGACTTTGATGTTGTATGGCCATCACCGCAATGAAGAATCACCAAGTTCGAGAAGTGTTCAAGGCACTATTTGGTCAAGTTGAACGGATGGAGAGGCATCAGCCTCTTTGGACATGCGATCGGGCAACAGAGATGCCAACCTTACGGCCCGACTTGAGAGGCATAACAATCGAGAATAAGGAATGGTGGCAACAAAGAAGAACAATGCGTGTGGAACAAGTCGATTCTTCAGGACATTGTTCAACAAGTCTTGTATGGAGAGTGAAAATGCCGATGCAAAAACAAAGCCGAGAGAACATATTGAGCATATGCATGAAGCTCACACCGCCGAGATAAAGTCATTGCGTGATCAAAATACAAATGATCTACGTTTGGAAGAACACATGACAAGAAAATTCAGCCTTCTCATGGCCGAGATGAAGTCGATTTCAGCAGAATCCAACGCTACTCGATCCGAATTCCGTGTTGCATACAACGCAGCAGAGACTCGAAGCGTAACTCGACCATCGAAGACTCGACTTCATGCTTGCCAAGATATGTTCCTCGGGGTTCCTCTATCCTTTGATGATGCCAAAAAGGGGAAGAGGAATACCTTAAAGCGCTAAAATCAAGTCGAGAAGAAAGGAGCGGTGAGAAGGAAAATCGGTGAGGAAGTTGAGAAACAAAAGAAAGGAAAGCTTGTTGAGGGGGAAGGGTCGACAGATGTGACTTTGATGATTGCACAAACCCCCAACAAGGTCCTCACACGGTGACATTATCGATAGCAAACTCCCCCGTGACTCGCCACTCCAACACTCTGTATTTATGGTAAAAAGAGAAAAACAATTGAAGCAGGGGATGAAGGAAGTGGAAGGAAGAATGGATGCAGGGTTATGAACATCTTGAAAGAACATGGAGGCATTCCAAAGAGACAGAGACACTTATGCCATTTCGGATGTCGGAGACGAGCCACGATCAGTTGATGAATTCAAAACGCTCGAACTGAGGGGATACTTTGCAAATATGTCTATGGCTCAAGCTTGGGACTTGTCTTGGGAAAAGGGTCTCACGTTATGTGAAGAAGCCGACAGCACTGACAGACTACCTAAGAAATCACTCACTGGTCACTCGCCGGGTCACTCACAGTGGGAAGAAGACCCCAAGACAAAGATACGCCCGGAGGTAGAGGAAGAAGCTTGGACCCAGGCCTCCGCCCAAGAATATTGAATACGAGATCCGGAAAGAAAGGAGGGATCTCGGGCCGGGCTTGACCAAGTGGCAAATTTGCGAGTGGCTAAAACTAACGCCGAGTATGCAAAAAGAATAGAAGAAGAAAACAAAAGACAAACTCGGCTATGGGAGGAGAGACAGAAAGAATAAGAAAAGATGAAGTCGCCAGGAAGGCATATGAAAAGAAAAAGAAGGCACGGATGATGACGAGAAAAAGAGAAGAAGAGAAGAAGATGATCTTGATCAAGATGAAAGAAGGAGACAAATGAAGGAGATGAAGTGTTGTTGTTCACCCTTCGTGTATTTTATTATGTAAATACATACAATGTAAGTCTTCCGTAATAAAGCTATAAAGTCTTTATTTTTTTGTGAAGACAATTATGTGCTATGATACACCTTGTAAATTGTGTTAAGGAACAAGAATGATATGATCAATAAAAGAATTGATTCTCGCACATACATTCTATGTCAATACACTATCCAGTATGTATCTTTCTTTGTTTGCATTTTTGAATGGTTTAAGTTTTGGCATCATCAAAAAGGGGGAAATTGTTAGGAATTTTATTGTTTAGATTTTGATGAATGCCATATAAAACTTAGAATAGAAAGTTGGCACCCAATTCTTGTTGTAAAATGCATTGTAATAAATAGAGAGCAAGCCGAGTTAAGTCGCCTACGCCCTAACATGCAAGAAGACAATCAAGACTTGAAGGAAGACTCGCCGCGAGACATTGAGTATGGCAAAGAAGAGTAGACAGAACTCTATCGAGAAGCAAATGAGAGATGCATCTGAGTAAAGCATCGACAAGTCAACTCAAGAAAAGCCAAGTCTCAAGTTGAAGTGACGGAAGAGTCATCCAATGATTGGAAGTCGACTCTAAGTCACCTGGAGAAAGCAAAGAAATGCGTCAAGTCGAGATAATCAGAAAAGATCCGTTGCACGGAAATCAAAAGATTTACTTAAACAAGTAATATCTCCATACCACCTTTCTTGAAGTGCTCACCCTTAAGCGTGCAAATGGAATGAACAATGGGAAGCACTACACCGTGTCGAACTCGAAAAGGTGAAAGAACAATTCATACGAGGAAATGGCAATTCCAAGGATCGCAACAAGACAAGCCAACGATCGCAAGTGACTTTCAAAAAATAAGCCTATCTCTTCAACGGGCAAATTTTTGAAAGATCACTATAAAAGGTCAAGAATGACTCGAGAGAAGGACACCGAACCACGAACATTCAAGAAATCATTTAAACTATAACCGTAAATACTCTCAAATAATTGATTAATCCTCAAGCCTACATTACGAAGTACATCAATCCAACACTCACTGTGAAGGAAAGAGAACTTCAATCGGTTGAAGAGGAAACTTTTGAAGAAAAGGGGTCTACATTCCACAAAGGATTGTAGGAAGGTTCAAGGTCGAACCAAGTCTTAAGCTTTTGGAGGGCTTCGTGATCAAATCCAAAGAGCTTGAGCAAGTGAGTTGTAGTAGCAAAGGCAACGCCCGTGAAGAAGCCGAGTCGCACGAGAAGCCACGGTGAGTGATCAAGGCGTCTCCGGATCGAGTCCCAAAGGATCAAGTCACCGTGTGTGATCAAGACTTGTATCCGGATGCTACCACTTTGTAAATCGATCATTACCTAGTGGATTCCTCCAGAGTTGGAGAAGAGAGGAGTAGAAGAATTACCCCATCTTCGAACCTCTATAAAAATTTTTGTGTCATTTACATTTCAAAGATTTTAATTCCTCGCACTTTTAATCGCTTATATATCTTTGATAAATTTGCTATCCATTTGATAATACAAGTACTAAACCCAAAGACTAAACTCTTACTTAATCAAACTTAAGGGTGTTAAGTCTTCCACGAAAACAAAACCACAAGTTGAGTTAATTTAAAATCAACGGTGAGTTATTCCATCAACACTCGGTTGAGTCCGTTGAGAGACTAACTCTCTTGATTGACTAAATCGATCATCCATCAATGGACAAATTTGTGAAGAATCAACTCAGTATATTTAAAAGGACTAAATCGAAAATTTGGTAAGGTTTATTCAACCCCCCCTTCTAAACCTTACACTTACACCCCTTGGGACCTACAGACAAATATAAAGCGTGTTTAGTTGTTAAAGGATAACTCAACGTGAAGGGTTCGACTATCAAGAAACTTTCAGTCCGGTGGTAAAAATCACCACATTCGGTTTTTTTTTCCATTGCGGCAATCCACGAAGAGCATTTGCATCAACTTGATGTTCATTATGCTTTTTTAAATGAGGACCTTGAAGAAGACATATATATGCAACTGCCTCCTGGTCTTCATGTTGAGGGAGAGACTGATTCGGCTGGAAAATTAGTATGTAAGCTTTCCAAGTCAATATATGGGCTAAAGCAAGCCTCGAGCCAATGGAACTTCAAACTTACTTCTTTTTTGCTCAGCATTGGCTTTACTCAGTTAAAATTGGATTATTCCTTAGTAACAAGGATGAGTTCGAAAGGATTTGTTGCTTTACTTGTATATGTCGATGATATTTTGGTTGGTGGTTCCAACTTGGGGATTGTCACTGAAATCAAGTTTCTTCTCCAGAATCAGTTTAAGATTAAGGATTTGGGAGTCATGCTATATTTTCTTGGATTTGAGGTGGCTAGAACCTCTAAAGGTCTTCAAGTTTGTCAAAGAATATACACATTGGATATTTAGAGGATGCATGTTTCCTAGGTTGTAAACCTATTGAAACACTAGTTGAGATTAATCACAAATTCAGCAATTATTCTACTAATCATTTTTCAGATCCTACAAGCTACAAATGATTGATTGGGAGACTCATATATTTGTCTATTACGCATCCAGACATCACATATGGCGTTCATCTCCTCAGTCAGTTCATGGGCGTTATGTAGAACCATATACAAGCTGTTTATCGCATTTTGAGGTACTTGAAGGGCTCAATTGGACAAGGTCTTTTTCATTCATCTAATCCGGATATGCAATTAAAGGCGTATTGTGACTCGGATTAGGTTGTTTGTCCAAATACCAGACGATCAACTATTGGTATTCGCATATTCCTTGGAAATTCACTCGTGTCTTGGCGGCAAAGAAACAAGCAACTGTATCTCGATCACAATGGCGGAATATAGAGCTCTTGCACAAACAAGTTGTGAAATATTCTGGTTACGTTATTTGTTAAAAAATTCAATTTCTCACAATTCAAACCAACACTCCTTTTTTGTGATAATCAATCCACGATTCAGTTGACCAAAAATTTGGTTTTTCACGAACGAACAAAACTCGTTGAACTCGATTGTCACTTCATTCATGAAAAAGTCTCCTCGAGTATTCTTCAATTAATTCATATTGGATCGCATTTTCAGTTGTCCGATATACTTACTAAAGCTCTATCAAGATCCAGTTTTCACTTTATATTGTCCAAGATGGGAATTATCAATATATGTACTGTTGGAAATTTGTTTTTGATAAAGTGGGCGTCGACCCGACTTTGACCAAATTTTCGGTGACTAAGAATTTAATTATGGATGAATTAAATTGTGAATTGTTAATCTACTTTTCGAGTAGATGTTCGTAGTATTTTATATTTCTCAAAACCGAATTTCGGTGATGAGTGAGAAATTAATACACGATATTGACCACGCGAATGGGCATAGTTTATCCTAATATAAATACTAGAAGGTGTTATTGGTTGTATATACTAAATTCATCAACTGATCGTGGCTCTGTCCCGACATCTGAGATGGCATAAGTGTCTCTGTCTACTGGAATGCCTCCATGTTGTTTCAAGATATTCATAACCTGGGCATCCATTCTTTCTTCCACTTCCTCCATCCCTGCTTCAATTGTCTTTCTCTTTTCAGCTATAGATATAGCAGAGTGTTGGAGTGGCAGAGTCACAGGGAGTTTGCTGCTTATAATGTCAGTTGTGACAAGACCTTGTTGGGGGGTTTGTGCAATCATCAAGAGTTCCATGTGATGGCCAGAAACACCAGTCATTATCACAGATATAAACAAGAGTATATCACATAGATAAGACACAGGATGTTCGCAAAGTACACAAAAAGTACACATAAATCACAAGGGAACTAATCAAATAGAAACAACACAAGGTGGACCACACAGAGTCCAAACAGAGCAACAAGAAAATGAACAAGAAACAGGCAAGGACCTCACAGAGTCCAACACAGTGCAACAGTGGACCACATAGAGTCCAAACTAAACATCAGATCAACAGAAATGAAATTTAAAGAACTAGGGCGTATTCCCCTCGCACCTCAGGATTCCTCTGCGCTCGTGGCATAGGGTCAAGAGACTTGATGCTTAGGGTTTCCCTAAAATTAAAATTGACTGAAATTAAAGAGAGAGAAAGGGGAGAGAGTTATCCTTACAACCAGGAGCTAGTCCTAGGTATCAAACCAACCACAGAGATCACCAGGAGCCAAGAATCACCAAGATTCCACCAGAACCAGAGGCACCAACCCACCACGAGGCGGATAGGTATCTATCCTTATAAAGCAGCAACGAGTGACTCAGATTAGGCCATCATCATAGACGGTCAAAATTAAGGCATAAGGGTCTGTGGATAAGAGAAACGGGTACCACAACCCGAATAGCAAGATCCGAAAGAGATAGGGCAACAGCGAAAACCAAAAGTATTGATAAAATTGTGATCAAACCTCTACGTACAATTAAATGAGTTAGTTAAGTATCAAATTAAGTTGAATGATCTCCTGATTACCCAGATTTATTGCATGAACAAGTTTTTTTGTGATGTTCCATAAATGAAAGTCTATTTCTCTCAGAAATCTTTTTAAATTATAAGTTAAAATTGAAATAATGATATGACATCAACCAATAACTATTACTTTCAAGAATTATAGTGTAATGCACTTATACAGACTCATATCTAAACTTTATGCTAATGGAATCCCTACTTTAGAATGAATGGGCTTTCCATTATTGTTTTTTCAACGCTTTACAATTATTATTTTCTTCACAAAATTGTGAATATATTGCCCCACTTTTCTGGAAAAAAAGACAGGCTTTTACACTTCCCAGTATTTTTTAGACAAAATTACGCTCCCACAATTTTTTTGGACGTTTACCCTTCTACCAAAATTTCTGGACTTTTTTACGTTGTTGTTTAATTGTTGTTACAAATATATTTCTTCTAATCAAATTTCAGTGAAAAAATAAAATTTGGCCCTATTAAATAATCCATTTTATACTCAAAATCTCATAAATAAAAAGAAATATAAACATAAAACGATACATATTAAAACCAAACAAATTGAAAAATAATATAGAAACAACATGAATAAAAAAACATATTTCAATTTTTGATCCAATGCATGAAAACATAAAAAAAAACATGGAAACAACCAAGAAACAATATAAAAACAAATCAGAAACAATATAGAAAACACTATATGAGCAAAAAGAGCTTAAAAATAGGTAAAAATTGTATTTAAACATCGAAACTAAAATGGAAACAACAAAAAAATATCAGAACAATATTCAAAATGGTATGGAAACAAACCAGAAACAACGTGAAAAATATTAAAAGCACCACATGAATAAAAGAGCTTAAAAGTAGATAAAAAAATATATATCTATACATTGAAAACTACATGGAAACAACAAAAGAAATTATTAAAACAACAGTATAAATATTATAAACAACACAGAAATAATAGAAATAACATACAAAACATTACATGAACAAAAAACATCATAAAAAATAGGTAAAAGTTGTTTTGAAACATCGAAACAACAAAGAAATAAATTTAAATAACATCAAAACAATATATATAATATATAAAGCAATAAAAAAACATAAAAATAATCAAAAACATTATGCAGGAGCGTAAAAAAGAAAAATAATAGGTATAAAAGTGATAGGAGTGTATTTTGTGGTATTTTTATAGGAAAGTGAGGAAGTATGGCAATTACTCTATTTTTAAGGTATCATGCACACTGGCGGACATAGAGGCCATATTAGGCTCATATCAAGGCATGTCTCTGGTCTGACAATGTTAAAAAATTACAAAAAAAATCTACATATAACTTAGATGGTTTTTTTTTTGAGTTTGTTTGACCTACGTATGATCATCCACTTATATTATAGTATATTCAACAAATAACATCTTCTAGTATTTATACTAGGATAAACTATGTTTTATAATCTATGTGGGATGAAGAAAAAACCTTTCAACTCTCCTTACATAATTCCCATTCGTGCGGCCAATTGCGTGTATTAATTTCTCACTCATCGAAATTCAGTTTTGAGAAACAAAAATATCAAGAACATATACTCCGGAATTTAGATTAATAATTTAATATTTAATTCCTCTAGAATTAAATACTTAGACACCGAAAATTTTGTCAAAATCGGGCTGACGCCCACTTTATCAAAACCAAATTTCCAACAATCCCCCACATTAGTGGAAATTAATGCATGTATGAATGCAGACACACAAACTAGTCCTCAAAAGACAATATTGCATCCAAAAAGGTAGCTTGTGACTTTGAACCTTCCGTAGTCAATACCATCGGTACACTGACGGCTTAGTGGACGTAATGTCTTGAACTATTCCTCCATGGTGTATACCGAGTCAACAGTATTAACACAATAAGGTCTCAACACTTTCTGTTCTCACGTTTTGTGTCCATTTCGACCATGGACACCTCTTTGGATTTATAAGTTTTATTTTGAGGCGGCCCACACTAATCACTTACATAGGTGATCTCCTATCCGAGTATCCTACCATACGCAACCTTAACGAGGTGTATGAATCATTAAAAGTCAGATGACTTAGCCTCACCACAACTTTGAAGGTGTTTCAACACTTATTATTGCTCTCTATGGATGGGTTGAAATATTGTTTCCAAATGTTACAACATAAACTTTATAGTTTATTTTTCCCAGCGAACCAAGTTCTTGGGATCTCCAGTCATTATGGTTGGGTTTTCAGTATGATGGTTATTTTACTTTGTTGACTTTAAGCCCGTTCCTCTAGCAATTTACACAATTGATCTCGATTCAGCTCTATCGTGAAAGGATCTGCAAAATTGTATTTTGACTTTACATAGTCAATTGACATCACACCATTTGAGATCAACTTTCTAACGGTATTGTGTCTCCGACGAATATATCGAGACTTACCATTATATATATTGCTCTGTTCCCTTCCTACTGTCACAATGAATCATCACAGAAGGCACATGTTTTCTCCAACATGGAATATTTTTCAAAAATTTTTGAAACCACTCTGATTCTTCACCAGCTTTATCGAAAGCTATAAACTCAAATTCCATGGTGAACCGAGCTATACATGTTTGCTTCGTGGACTTCTATGTTATTGCACCACCTCCAATGGTGAATATGTATCTACTAGTGGAATAAGAATCTTTCGAATCTAAAATCCAACTAGCATCATTATACCCTTCAAGTACAGCTGGATATCTCGAGTAGTATAGCCCATAATCCAGGGTATACTTCAAGTATTTTTAACACCATGGTTAACGCTTTCCAATGCTCATGGCTTGGATTGCTCATGAACCTACTCAACATATTTACAAGATATCCTAAGACTGGACGTGTACAGTTTATGATGTACATTAGACTGCCTATTATATGTGAGTATTCCTTCTGAGCCATTGGTTCTGCGTTATTAGCAACCAGATTTACACTTAAATTAATGGGCATTTTTTACAGTGAACTGTCAAAAGCATTGAATTTCTTGAACACTTTCTCCAAATAGTAGGATTGTGACAAGATAATTCCATCAGGAGTCTTGCTGATTTTTATCCCTAGTATTACATCAGTAGTCCCCATATCCTTCATGTTAAAGCTCCTCTATAAAATTCTTTTAGTTTCCATGATAGTATCATGAATACTGCCCATAATCAAAAATTCGTCTACTTATAAACAACCAATGGCAAATGCTTCCGGTGTCCCTTTGACATATACGCATTTATCACTCCATATTGTCAAACTTAAGATGTCATTATTTTGGAGCTTGTTTCAGTCCATAAAATGATCTTATTAACTTGCACAACTTCTTTTCTTGATCGAGTGCAACAAACTCTTCAGGTTGTTCCATGTATATTTTACCATCTATTTCTCCATTCAGAAACACCATCTTAACATCCATTTGATGAATCTCAAGATTGTGCAAAGCAGTAATCGCGAGAATCACCCGAATAGATGCAATTCTCGTTACAAGAGAATAGGTGTCAAAGAAATCATACCCTTCTTTTTGTTTAAAGCCTTTCGCCAAAGCCTAGCTTTATACTTATCAATAGTTTCAGCTGCTTTATACTTCTTCTTTAGGATCCACTTTGTTCCTAAAGGCTTATAACCAGCTGGGAGATCAACCAACTCCCACATATGATTTTGCATAATGGACTCGATTTTACTATTGAAGCTTTATACTAGAGCGGAGCATCTGGACTACTTAGAGCCTCTTTAATCGAGTTCAGCTCACCATCTGATATAAATGTTATGAAGTCCAGTCCAAAAGATTTATCCACCTTAGGCCTCTTACTTCGTCTTAGTTCTTCACCATTCAGTATTGAACTAATTGTTCTGTCAAATGTGACAGCAGGTGTTGTACCAAGTGTTGTTCCACATGTTATAACTCCTGAAGCAACACCTCAAAGAACATCTCAGAATATCCGCAAACTGCCCAGATGTTATTACACCCGAAGTAACACCTTCAGCAACATTTGAATACATTTGTTTCTTAAAATTACATCTATCATTTCTTTACAAAGATAAATATTCTCAAAGAATATAGCATTCCTTGATTCAATTATGATACCAATTGTCATTTCTGGATTTTCTGATGTACGTGCCATAAAATGATATGCACTATTGTTAAGTGCATAACCTATAAACACACAATCGACCATTGTAAGACCGATATGAACAAGAACACCAAGAGAAGATCACATATTGAGATAACCAACATGTTGATCTAGCAAGGGCAAGAGCAAGTATGGAAACCCTGCGGGCTTGCGAAAGACGAAAAATGTACAATATGAGTTACCTTTAGGTAAATTAGATGTTACGAGTGGATCTGATGAATCATCAGGAAATAGCTCATCAACATCATTCATGAGTCCTAATGGTATACCAGATTTGAGTAAGATTTTCCCGACACATCTAAATTCTCCCAAGATTATAGATAGGTCTAAAAAATGCTGCAGAATTATGGCAACCGCCATAATGATATACAAGTACAAGTCCATCATATCCAAATCTAGATGGAACAAATGAGTGAATATCATAAGAAAAATTTTGAAATCCTTCCAATATTCAGAAAATTGTCAAGAATCTGGAGGACAAACCATGTTCATCCAAAGGACAAGAGACATATAAATTTCAGAACTGTACCCTATTTACACTAAAATGGAAAACCAACTGAAGTTGTAATACGCATGACAGAAGATGAAAAGCTTATTGCTATCATCAAAATAAATTTCGTCACAATTCAGAAGTACTGAATATGGAGAAGATAAATTAATTTTGATGATCTACATGACCTTGAAGAATCCTTTGTAGGATTGGGAGTTGCAGGTTTAATGAAAAATCAACTACAATAGTAACTCGAACTCGCCAAGTTCCACCTCCACTACCAATGGTAAATCCCAACGTAGCTAAAAGTTTCAGTTCACATCATGCTGATGAACTAATGCCACAGGCTGGAGATTTTAGACAAGAGAAAATCATATAGATTTGGTTGGAATCAGACAACGTTCAAAAGGCCAAATATATATAACATACCATACGGTTAGACCATTTTCAGCAAAGACTTAGTTCAAACCAGATAACATATGACTATGTGAGTTTTGCAGAAGTATGCCCTATTAAGTTTATCGGCTAGAAACCTGACATGATCCCTTTAAGTCTCTAAATTGAGACTTGATCTAAGTAGGTGTGACAATTCCACGAACAAAATAGGTGACTAAATGAGGGTCCCCATACACTGTGAAATCTGAAACTAATTGATTAATTAGCCATATTGCAATGGATAAAAATTGCCACTTTGCGAAAAATATAGAACTATAACTGTTAACTTCTAAAAAGATACAGAGCTAAAAATACTTCCTTACCATAAGGGTAAATTGGTCAAGGACTAATACTACAACTATAATAGTTACGGGACTAAAATTGTCAATAACCAAAACATACAGGACCGTTTTTGCAATTTTCTCGTTAGGTATTCATTTCACCTACCCCATAATTAATTAGTGCTTTGCTTTTTATTTATTAAATGTAAATGTTATGTGATGTTAAGCATATAAATAGGCTCCTCAATTCAACATCTGATCATCGGTAAATCAATTCACAAGTGAAATCAATTCACAAGTATTAAGTGAAGAAAGAAACCGAGAGCAATCGGTAAAGCAATTCAAAAGAGCGAGAGTATTGTAGCAATAGTCAAGTGTGTTTTGCTCTCAAAATTGTGAGTTTACTTATAACATTCGAGTATTGAAGAAATATTTCAAATATCCTAGCTTCCGTATGTTTTCTTTATCTCTCTCTTTTACGCATTTACACCCATATTACCCGACATTTCAGACAAACAAGCCTGATATCAAAAATCTCCTACCCTCTTGCCTTCCAATGGATTCTAAGGAGCCCGACTTCGAGTTTCTAACCAAGAAGCCTTACGTCCCGCCTTCATGGGCAGCCCACCTTAATCACGTGCCTACTCACATCTTTTCACTGGGCCAGGTATACTTTTTTCCTTTTTTAAAGATTCAATTATTTTATTAATTAGTACTCTGATTTTGCATTCATTGAGTTTATGGTTGAATTGTTCTTTTTTTCTTGGGTGGATTATGGCATATAGTTTCCGACTCCAATCCACAAGTGGAACCTTCCTAATTTGCCTAAAAACACCGAGGTTTATCTCAAGGTAATTATCATGCTTCTCCATGCTCATGTTGTGTATGTACAAACTACTAGAAAAATCTGTCGGTTGTATAAAATAACTAATAAATATATGTATATATCGTTGTATGTAAAATTATTATAGGTAATATTTAACAACCAAATATAAAACTATTGGTATTTACCTACAATGTTTATGTTTGTAATTTTGAAAATTGTTGGTGATTTGTCAGTAATTAGTTGGTATAATTTGGGAGAAGACAATATTTTTTATTTTGTAGGTAACTGTAAATTTAGTGACATAATCATTTATATATCGATAGATTTTGTCAGTAAACTGAAAGATTTTTTGTAATAAGGGAATTTTGCGAACACTATAAAAGTGGTTAATACATAGGCTTGCCACACAAAATTAATCCTTATATCTATGTTATTAATTTCTCCCAGTACTATGATGTGTAAATGGTTTACAAGATTACTTAAATACAAAGCCTATAATCTCAAACTTTCTAAAAGTTACACTCTTTACAAAATTTCTCAAGCAAAAATACAAGTGTTTTAAAAAGGTTGAAAGATTGTTTCCAAAAAACTAGTACTTTTAGTGAATGATATATTATAAAAAAAAACTAAAAATAGTTGAGAATTAGAAGTTTGTAGTGTTTAGGCAGTAATCTTAAAAAATAGAAACACCTTATAAGCTCCTACATCTTATAAGATTTTTTAGAGCTTATATGATGTTAGATCTTATTTTAAAAATAAGTGATTGAAGTGTTTGAATAAAAAAAGACGTTTTCAGCTTTTAGATGTTAGTAATTGCTATTGTAATTAACTTAATCAAAATTAAAGGAGGTTGTTGAAATAAGATATTATTTTGAAAATAAGTTGGGATTTTCCAATATTTTTAAAAACAGCTTATAAGCTCCTAACATCTTATTTTAGGAGCTTATAAGATCTTTTTTTTAAATGTACCAAACAAATTTAAACAACTTATAAACTATTAAACACCTTATAAGATATTTTGAAGAACTTATAAGCTCAACCAAACACCCTATAAGTTGTTTTTTAGAACAAAAAAGTAGAATAAGTTAAATGAGATTGTTTGGTGAATACTAGCTAGTATATTGATACAATTACATAAATTTATATAAGCATATTTACTTCTTCAATAACATATAAATATATAAAATACATGTATATATATATTGGTTGTCAAATATTAATACATCTATTTAAAATTATAAATACGAAATTACTCATATATTTATTTACAAAACACATATGTAGATATTTATAAATATATGTTTATTTGTGTGTTTTTATAAATCTACATTCATAGATTTATAGATTCGTGAATATATGAAGATAACAATACATGTGTACATATATTAATTGCATTTATATTTGCAGCTATAATATAATAATTATACAGTTATATATTTTTACTATATAATATGTATATATTAATTCCATATGTATATATTCAATTGTATATTCATGAAAAATAAATATATGAAAAGACACATATATTATGTGCATTTATAACTGCAAATATGTAATATATATATATATATATATATATATATATATATTATATAAAAGTCTGAATATATATTCATAAATATTTAATATGTACTAATAAATCTATAAATTATTTATGCGTAAATCTACATATGTTGTATTCCACTAATATAACAAAATATATAAAGTACATATATAAGTATTTATAAATATACAATGTATTTATATATTAGTACAATTATTTTAAAATATGTATAAATATACTTATTTAATCATAAATATATGAATATATACATATACAATTATATATATAATATATATGTACTTATATATTCATTCAAGTTTTTATTAACATTTAACTTATTTATCTGCACGAATATAAATATATGTATGTATATATATAAATATATGTATGTCACTATAAAAATTTGTTGTTTATTATAATAAATATATGTCGGTAGAAGACTTAACGATAGATTTACCGATGGAAAAATCCGTCTTGAAAAACTTCATCGATAAGCCTTGCCGACGGAAAATACTTCCATCGGTAATTAATGTTACCAAAGACAATTCCATTAGTAGTAATTTATATAATTATGTCGGTGACGGATTAGCCTACGTAGTTCCGACGAATTTCGAACGGAGCACCATTGTTAATGTCCGACGGGTCTAGTCCATTGGTAGAGATAATTTTTTTTTAAAATTCTTGTGGAATAATCCGGTAATTAAAGAAGAAGAAGAAGGGGAGGCACGTTGGGATGGTATGTAGTAGATGGTGGTTGTCGGTAGTTGGGGAGGAGGGAGGGAAACGAAGAAGCAAAACTGTATATATTTTTTAAGGCAATAATATTTTTTTCGTCCACTAAGTGAACGAGTTTAGAGATTTAGTCCACACTTATAGAAATTTTTAAAATTGGTCCACTAAGTAGAAAATTTGAACTTTTAGTCCATTGACCGGCTACAACAGGTAAAAGTGATCTGCATTCTATGTGGAATTTGTTTTTTGCTTTTTTTAGGGAAGGAACTTTATTTTGCTTATAGGGCATCCTATGTGGCATTTTGGAGGGAAAAATGTATTTTCAATGTAAATTAGATAAATATATATATATATATAAGATACATTATGATTGTGAATAAAATGTTAATAAAAATAAAATACTTTAATTGGATAAATATATTCGAAATTATAAAATAAAACAACTATGTCATAAGTTTAAATTTCTTATTAATATTAGTATTTTTAAAATACAGGACTTAAAATATAGAAAAGTATATTTAATTCAACTAGAAATAAAAACTTATTGTGGTAAAAACAAAATAAAAATTATTTAATTATTACTCTTTCATTATTAAAAAATAAACTTCGATAAAATTAAAAATTAAAACAAAAATAATAAATAAATATATATTGAAAAATCTAATATTGGAAATGAGTATAAATTATTACTTTAATTCAAACTTTAAGTAAATTTAAACTACAGAATCTTACTAATTGATACAGCAATTTATGTCTAATATTTCAATTACTTATTACAAAATCTAAATATTGTGATTTTATATTCAAAAAATGTTAAACTTAAAATTAAATAAAAATACAAAAACAGAAACTTCCCCAAAATCCTGAAAACAATTTAAAAGTTGTGGACGAAATTGGACGAATTAAAAATGTCAAAACAAGTTTTGCCTTGTAAATTGGATAGAAAATGTTATGATATAAACAATTTTTTTCATTTTATAATCTCGAATACATTTATCCAATTTTAATATTTTATATTTTTTTAACATTATTTTATTTTTCAGGAATTTTTTTAAAATTATTTTGTGTTTTTAAAATTAATAAATAATTTAAATATATTATGTAAACTATTTTTTATTCATAATCATAATGTATCTTATATTTTTATTATCTAATTTATATTGAAAATACATTTTTCCCTCCAAAATGTCACATAGGATGCCATATAAGCAAAATAAAGTTCCTTCCCTAAAAAAAACAAAAAACAATTTTCACATAGGATGCAGGTCACTTTTACCTGTTATAGCCGGTCAGTGGACTAAAAGTCCGAATTTTTGCCACTTAGTGGATCAATTTCAAAAATTTCTCTAAGTGTAGACTAAATCTCTGAACTCGTTCACTTAGTGGACGAAAAAAATATTTTTGCCTTTTTTTAATACAAGATCCTGTAATGGGTGGAATGAGGTGGGGTGGTGGGATTTTATTCCATTTCAATAACCTAGGTTACGGATGTTCAACCAACCGATTTCTACAATCAATTCCCAACAAAATTTCGTATTAAAAAACACTAAAAACTATTATATTTTCTAAGCTATATATGAGCTGCCAATTGCTTTTTTGAGTGCATAAATGATATAAAGGAAGTAACTCATAGGGAAAACAATAAGAGGTGGTCTTATATGAGACCACCTTATGGACTCAAGTTCATGAGATGAATCCTACAAAATATAAAAAATATAATTTTTTTTATTGGTTTGGATTTAGGTAAAATATATTAATGAGACCGTCTCATACAAGTTTTTCAATAAATCGTAAAATCTATAAAAATTCTTATATGGATTTATACATATGTGTGTATTTATATATTAACATATTAACAAATGTAGATATATATATATATATATATATATATGCATATTAGTAAATATATTATATATTATTCACCAAAAAATATATATCAATGATATATTATATATTTTATATTTATGAATTTGTATGTAGATACGTAATAAAAGAATAATTTTCCAATATAAATATATTCCAAGGTAAAAAAATGTCCAAAAGAACTTTTGCTTTTAAATAAAATCAAAAGCAGAGTTATAAATTTAAAACACCATAAGCCTTTGAATTTTAATTAAATATTTTGGGGATAATTTTAGAATTGGTACCTCAAGTAGTCAGTAGACATATATACTTTTTTTTTGGTACCATATGTTCTCAACTCATCAAAAGTGATCATTAACGTTCATTTTTTAATTGTTTTTATATTGATTACAACAGTTAAAGATTGGTAAAAAAGGTGGTACATATATTGTCCTCATTTTCACTTGTATTTTTATTTATAAACCATTAAATCCTCATGTAATCTGGGGAAAAATGTAAAAAATTTAATTTGTTATGAAAGAGATTATGTTTTATACCCTTAATTTTAATAAAAATCTAAAATCAAAACTTCTGGTCCCGAATAATTTTAAAATCACGAGACCTTCTTTTACATCCATTATTTTTAACAACATGCTTAATCTTCAATTGAATCGAAAATTCAACTATAATTATCTTGTAAAATTATTAAGAATAAAATAAACTTTATATTTCTAATTGGTAATTAATACATTAATTATTTTAACTCTTTATTAATATATTTATATAATATATTTATATAATAAATTAAAATTTATAATTAAATATTAAATTAAACTTTATTATTAAACTAAATTATATTTTTAATTCGTAACTAAACCATTGTACTTTAAGAATAAAAAAAACCCCAAAAAAAACCTTTTCTCACTGTAACTTGAAGTTTCTACTAACAAAAAAATGATTTATAATAGCATGTTTAGGAACCTATTTGAAATTGACTTTTAGGTATAGAAGTCGATTTACGAAAAAACTATGTGTTTGGTGATTATATTTAAATGGACTTATAGAATAATAATTTACTTCTCCAAATGTCCATTTTGGACAAGTGCAAAATTTCTGAGATTTGAATTTCATTTATACACTTCTGCTCGATGGACATTAAAATGTATTTCTACCAAACACTTAATAATACTCATAAAACTTTTTGAAAAGTCCATATATTAAACAGTGCATTTCATAACTCAAGATATGAAATCAATTATTTGAAAAGTCCATATATTCAACAGTGTATTCCAAGAGTCTTGATTGATAGTTGTATACAGAAATCCAATTATAATTATAATTGTAACAGTACTTTTTAAAATATATGGACTTTTGAAAAGTCCATATATTCAACAGTCTTGATTGATAGTTGTATACAGAAATCCAATTATAATTATAATTGTAACAGTACTTTTTAAAATATATGGAAAGTCCATATATTCAACAGTGTATTCCAAGAGTACTCACAGACATACAGTCTTTGGTAAATCACTTTAATTCTCTGCTGCGGGAAAACTGCTACAAATACGTACTGTAGTGTTTCACAAATAATGTAACTTTTAGTACCAAGTAGAATGAATCAACATCAATAATTTTTTATTCATATATTCAATCTAATGATCTGGCAATGAAATTGTGTACTTCTGTATAATTTAGTTTGAAATATAAATACATACCTATGAGTTCAAGTTTGTTGGCTAAGGTGACAGTCACTTTAATTCAAATCATGTCTTGCTTTTTAAGTCTGATTGGATAAAAGCATTTTCAATAACTGACATCAATTAATTTTCTGATTAAATCTCATATTCATAAATTTATGATCAATAAATTAACATTGGCTATTATTTTCAAACTAAATTGGCAAATCAAATGTGTTTCCAAGATATATATAGCCGTCGACTAGTGAACTGTATAGCACGGTGAATCTGATGATTATTTAATGCCCTGATTATTCAGACTGAATTTTCCAATATGTGTTATCTAATGTGTGTGAAATTTGCAATTTTATAGCGTGAAGATCTTTCTGGAATGCAATTAAGTGGTAACAAGGTGAGGAAACTCGAATTTTTGTTGGCAGATGCAGTAGCAGAAGGTGCTGATTGTATTATAACTATTGGAGCAATACAAAGCAATCATTGCCGAGCTACTGCTGTGGCAGCCAAGTATTTGAACCTTGACTGTTATCTTATACTGTTCACTTCAGAGGTATCGTTTTTTCTTGCCAAAGGTTTTTCCGTTGAAAGCACTAAATATGATGGATTTATGGCTAAATTGCAATTTGAATCATGTAGCTATAGGGTTGGCAATAGTTGTCTTTCAGAATCACTATGTATAAAAACGCCACGTAATTCTAGATTTTTGGACAGTTAAACCTGCTCATGTGGAAACCAATTTCGCTTATGTAGATATTCTCCAAGTGAATTATATGTTGATTGGGATACAAACTCTATTAAAAAAAAAAACTCAATTAGAGGATGTTAATATAAGTGAGATTGATCTTTTCTATATTAGGGGGTTTGTGAAAATGTAAACACATTGATTTTTCCGGCAAATTTCCCAGTTTTTGGCAATCAAAGACTTAAATTGTGAGTTTTTCGAAAATTAATGGGCTAATTGTAAATAGTAATTTCGCAGGAGTGTTGTTGTTATCCCCATATAAATACTAAATTGCAATTTAGCCTGGATTTAGTTCTGACATTGGCTTCATTCCCTTCTGATTTTTCAGGTTCTATTAGACAAAGATCCTGGGTTGAGTGGAAATCTCTTAGTTGAACGTTTGATTGGAGCACATATAAACCTTGTTTCAGAACAAGAGTTTGCTAGCATTGGGAGTGTAGTATGTCTATTGAAACACGAGTCGTTGATAAATAGAATTGGCCTTGTATATGTTTCTTCACTGGTTTTACTATTTTTCTTGATCATTTATTGAAGTGTCATATTTGGGTATCGTGATCAGAAATCTCGACTTGATATGAATCCCATGAAGCAATCTTATATAGGTCTTAAACGTTTTGGAGGAAAATTTATATGTATATACCTAGGTCAAGTGTGACTGTGTGAGCCCAATAAAAATAAATATAACTTCTCTATTGAGGCCAATAAAACCCATTATTGAATTTGTGCACTATTTGTGAAGCTCGTCTCAAATCTCAAAATCTCAAGTCTTGCATTGATCGTGAATCGTGATTTTTCCTTCTTTCTTTCTTTCTTTCTTTCTTATGCTATAGGGTCTCACCAACTTACTTAAAGAAAGGTTGCTGAGCAAAGGGAAAAAGCCGTATGTCATTCCTGTGGGCGGAAGCAATTCCTTGGGCACTTGGTAAAATCTTGTGTTCATGTAAATCATTATCTTGTTGATATGCATTATGAGTTTGATTTATTATATACAACTTAGTTTTTATAGTGACTACTCAATGTGAAAATGGCAAAGGTATTCACCAAAAACTATTATGTGATGAATGAATATTAATTTGGATAGTTTTCATCAATTAACAAAACAGCTTTTGGTTTTCAGGGGTTATATTGAAGCAATTAGGGAGATAAAAGATCAGCTTCGGAAAGGGAATGGTGAAGTAGCATTTGATGACATTGTTGTAGCATGTGGAAGGTGTGTTCCGATTCTAATGTAATTGTTTGTTATTGTCTAAGACTGCATTTAGATGAAAGAATTTAAAATTGCTCCATCTAATATGGATTTGAACCCCCCTGCATAACTCTGAAAAAAGTTTAAAACAAGAGTAGAAAAGATTTGAAATCCATTCCATTATGTGATTATCTCCCTTCCCCCAACTCTATAATATTTTTAAAATTAATATAATTTCTTTATGTATAACTTTTAAATTTTCAATTTTGCCCCTCTAAACAACTAAAAAAACATATGTATTTAATGTTTTTAGAAAAAAAATATATCGAGCACCCCCTAGTCCATATTTTCTAGCTTCTTCATCCCTAGAAACAAGCTCAATATATAAATTTTTGATTAAGGATTTGAAATACTTAACTTCTAATCCATCTAATCCAAATTGAGTGTGCCTAATAATTTTGCTATGATTATGGATCTCTATATATGTGTCAATGATTTTCAGTGGGGGCACAGTTGCTGGTTTATCAGTTGGATCATGGCTGAGTGAATTAGGAGCTAAAGTAAATACTTTTCTTTCTCCTTCTGATATGCTCCCCAATCATCTTGAAAATCGCTCATTGTTTATAGATGTGATGAAAGCAGGTCCATGCCTTCTCTGTATATTATGATCCTAAGTACTTATATGAGTATACTCAAGGCCTACTTGATGGACTTCAAGTCGGTGTCTGCTCGCTTGATATTGTCGACATTCAAAATGTGAGCTTCATGTTTATTATACTGTTGAAATTGAAGTATATTTTCTCCTCATGTTTGAGAACTAGTTTATACTTGCTTGTCTCAACAAAAGATGGTGTAAGGTTTAATATTTTGGTTTTGGGAAATATATGTTTGAGGATAAAATACCCCTTAAGGTTGCAGAAAATCACATCCATCATTTTACATACAAATCATATTTTATTAAAAAAAAAAAACCTGTTACTAAAAAAATTGTCAATAGATTAGTGAGAGTAAAACATACGAGTTCCAATGTTTCTTATTGTTTGAAGTGCTGCTACAATAAGAGACCACTTTATATCTTGGAAGATGTAAGTTGATCGACCGTGAGAACCATGGTGGAATAATTCATCTTAAAGACATACAGTTGAACTCTAACATAAGTCTATCGTTTTATTTACATAATTCTTTGTATCTGAATTTTCTGAAATTCCAAGTAATTTAATTGGAACTTTTAGAATATAATACGTCAACATTGTATATCTCCAACATCAATGTCTGTAAATTATTACATATTGATTGAAACAGAAAATGAAACATGTTATTTTGCATGACTATTTGGCAAGTCTTTTGTTAGTATCTCAATCGCATTTTGTTTATTCTTGTTGATTTTTTATCCAAATGTCTAATCAAAAATTAAATGTGATGCCCAATCCTTGTCTTATCACCCTCTCTCCACAGGCCAAAGGTCTTGGTTATGATGTGAACACAACAGAGGAATTGATATTTATCAAAGAAATTGCTGAAGCAACTGGTGTTGTTCTTGACCCGGTCTACAGGTATATTAATATGAGCTTCTATTATCAATGTGCCGAACCGGGATTAGTGAAAAGAAAATTTTTGTGATATGTGAAATTTTGAAAGTTACTACAGTTGTTAGTCTCCTCCAAGATATCACCATATTTTCATTTTTTCCTTTGTTAATTAATTAATTTATTTATTAGGGATAATTACGACAAACAAAAAAAAAGCCGATGTTTGGGATAATTATAAAAAAGCCCAAAGGTTTTTGAATATTACAAAAAAAAAAACTCTCGAAGTTTGATTTTGTCCTAAATTTGACAATACCATTGTAATATTTCTATAAATTTGAGGGGATTTTGAAATATTTTTTGCTTGTGAAGAGAGAAACTATAAGACGTGATCAAACCTCAATGGGGGATTTTTGTAATTCAAAAACCTCCAAGATTTTTTTTTTCAATTATCCCTTCGTTTTTTTTTCGTATTTATTTATATTTTTTAAATAGAATATTGTGGTCCAATTGGCTTATTAATTCTTGTGATAAGTACAAAAACTACTCTTAAAGTTTATCCTAATTATAAAAAAAAAACTAAGTTACCTTTCAATATTACAAATGCTCATTAGACATTTGTTTCTATTTTAGAAATTGCACCAACAAGAATGCGGTATTTGTTAGGCAAATCGTAAATGCAAACCTCAAGGGGATATTTGTAATACCTTAAAGGGGTATTTGTAATGTTCAAAGATAATTGCTTTTTTTTTTTTTTGTTATTAGGCTAACTTTAAGGACATTATTTGTAACTATCCCTTAATTCTTTTACACACAAAATCCTTTTTATGTGGGTCCAAGAAAGGGAAAATGCAAAATCAGTTCTATTTTTATAGGGATATTCCAATATTGGTCATTTAAATTTTGAAGCTGTGATTTTAGTCCAATAACAATTTTTCCTCATAGCAAAAATTACATTTTTAATCCTTTTTAGGATTTAACAATTTTAGTCTTATAATTTTTAGTTGTGGTAATTCCAATCCTTTTAGTCAAAATAACCAAGTTTTCCAAATTAGTGTGTATTCTTTATTTTCATAATTAGAAAATAATATATGTAAAACTCGTATCTCATATTTTGATTCGGATTCATAATTTTAAATTTCTTCTACTATTATGCAATTTATAATATAAATGATAAGTAAATTCAACTCATAAATAAATAAAACATAGCTAGGTTCTAATACCATTCACCTGATCCTAGGTATACTAATTTTTTTGTTATCAAGGGCATTTTCAGAACGAGTGAAATTTTGAAATGGAACTCATGAACAATTTTGCACCAATTTTAAACTTATAGGACCGTAATTGCACAATCAAAACTAACGGGACCAAAATTGCAAAAAAAACAAAATATATAAGACTAAATTCAAAATTTCAAAATTACAGGACTAATATTGCATCACCCTCATAGATGCCTGGCTAATTTTGTATTTTGTCCATCCAAGAAACGTTGTTTTTGCTTCTGATGTATGCAGTGGAAAAGCTGCTTATGGGATGATGAAAGACATGGCTGAAAATCCTGAAAAGTGGGAAGGAAGAAAAGTTCTGTTCATACACACAGGCGGAGTCTTGAGCTTGTTTGACAAAACAGAGCAGGTGGCGTCATTGGTTGGAACTTGGCGTAGATTGGATATCCAGGAATGAAAGAAGACATTAATAAAATATTTTAAACATCTAAACCCAAAACTTCTCTGACCTATTGATTTATTACATAATAAGATAAATAAGCAGAAAGCTCAATTTGTAAAACGCTTTGCATAAGGTTCAAGAGAAGGAAACACTTGTATAATTACTTGTTCCCCCACATTTATATTGTTGGAGATTGGAGATGCTATCGATGATAACTGAAACGATAATTTATTTTATTGACAGATTTTCATGGTTCCAAATGACTTGAATTACATTGATATTTATATTGATTAACATAAATCTAGGCAATAATATTAAAGTTTTTCTCTCCTTCCCAAGAATATGAATGGTCAAAAGGCATGTGTTCAAGAATTCTAAACGCTATTGAGGCTTAGTTAATTGAATATTATACATCCAACATGTCCTCTTAATTTGCAATTTTCAGTATATGTCTAGTCTACTATCTACTATCTACTATCTACTATCTATCTATTATCTATTACTATCTTAAAAGGGTGAATATTTCTGTAAAAAAGTAGTTAGACTAAAATACCCTCATCTGAAGTCTTAAGTTAATGATAAAAATGTAATTTTACTGGGATAGATGGAGAGACGCTCTCCCAACTCCCAAAGGATCTGAATAGATAAAAATTACATTTTTCTGCCAATTTCTTCAAAAAGGTATCAAACACAAAGTTCCCATCCGCCAATTTCCGAATTCTTCCATCAATTTCATCATTGAATGAATCAAAAGAACCCAACACAAAATCTCCACTGTTGGTTTTCGATCACAAGCCACAACACCACAAAGAATTCACACAACATAATATCTTCGATCCCAATAAGGCATAACAAAAGCGGTGTGGGGAAACCAGGGAGATCATCAGTTTCCTTTTATCCTGAAATTTGTATGTTGTTGCTGATTAGCCAAGGTTTTCTTCTTTCTTTGTTCATACAACATTCGAGTTACCAACAGATTAATTTTTCTTCTTTATTTCTAATACTCTTTCGAATCCTTTTTCTTTGATCTTCATGTTTTTATAAATTCTTAAATGGATTCTGTGAAAAAATTGTTGTAATTTGATCCGATTGTAAAATTAGTTTCTTTATTGTTCTCCTGGGCTTTCCTTTTGGAGTTCCCTTTAAAGGAATGGCAAAAATGTTCTTTTCTGATGTAAGAATGTGATTAACAGATAACAACAATGATGAAAGGGTTCTACTGTTTCAGGTAACCTAATTCTCTCACGTGGGTATTCAGTATTCAAACCGACTTCGAAATCAACATCTACCGAAAATTGGTCATCTTCAAGAAAGCAGCTGGGAAATGGTAACATAAGGTAAAGAAAATCCAACGAATGCTTCTTGTTCTTAGTTTTGAACTTTGTTCCTTATTTTCTTTCTTTCTTCTTTCTGAAATCTAATCGGCTTACGCTGAGGAAATCTAGATATATCCGAGTGCGGAACAGGGTATTTCTTTTTTAGTATTTATATGATTTTCTAGGATTTTTCTCAATCCATATAAATTTGGGCTTTGGTATCAAAAGATTGCTTCCTTTTCTTATTTCTCGATTCTTTACTTTTTCATTTTTCTTCTTCTACTTCTTTCTTGGCTAACGCATTAGGAAATCCAAGGGTTTATGCGTGTAAAGCAGGGGAATGTTTTAAGATGTTCTTAGGATTCTTCTGATATATAGTTTTGGTTTGTAATTTAGTAAATGAATAGAATGATGCATAGCTTTCTCCATGGGTGCTGTCAACGAAAATGCTTTCCAGGTTGTTGGTTTTAATTTTGTGAGTAGTGATATTGATTGAATTTTATTTGGATTCTCAATTTTACTTTTTAGTACAAAAATAAGATATTCTCATACTTTTCATGATTCAGCAATAGTGAAATCTGATTTGGTGGGGGTTGTTAGAGAAAAACTCAACTAAATCAGAACATGTCACAAGTTAGAGTGGCCCAAGCCAACCCTTTCCAATTCTCAAATGGAAATATGAAAACTGGAAAAGAGGATGGGTACCAACCTCTATTTTAGAGGGATGATAGAATTTTTTTTTCTAACATATTAACGCTCACACGGATGGATTGTAGCCATGGAGTTAAGCTTTAATTTGGACAAAATACTGGAGTACGCCTTAATTTTTATCTATATTTCTTTGGTTGATATTTTAAGAAGGGTGTGGCTATTTACACCCACCTTTTTTATTACTACACCCCCTTTTTCTTTAATCCCTATTTTATCCCTTTCCCCAAAATAAAATCCTAATAATTTTCCCAACCCTCATTTACATCTTCCCCATCCTAAAACTATCATGATGCAGCGTCGGCGGCGGAATCGGCGGAGGAGTGCACCGGCGGTGGCGGAGGGTGGGTTGATTTCCTCCTTAGACCCAAGCAGAAATCCATTAAGGCATTAACATTCAAACACTAATGGTCAAACTTAATTAACATAATAATTTATGTCCAATATAATTTCCTTAGAAATATTTTATAATCTCAAAATGTTTGTGACTTTGTGTGTTGTTTGTGTGGAAGGTGGTGGTTGAGAATGGTGGACGGTGGTGGTGGTGGAGGCAGCATGGTGGGGGTTTAGTTTTCTAAGTTTTTTTTTTTTTAACCAAATGGTATAGTAGGAATAAAGTGTATTAAAATTAAAAGGGTGGGTGTATTAAGAGAAAAAGGGGGTGTAAATAGCCCCACCCTTTTAAGAATGGTAAAAAATTAATATACAATTGTGATCTTAACTAATTATAGCTTTTTCTATAATTATAACTTATTTTATTTTCAGTTTATGTATTGATAATGTTACTTCTATCTATCCTTACTTTCGTTTCTTTATAAGAAAACTGAAATTTTGTACATCGGTACATCATAAATTTAATGTTTGAGTTCTTTATCCATTTTCATTAAAATTATATTTATGATTCTGCTTAGTGATCTGATTATTACTTAGAGATAATAGGCATAGTATATTGCTATTTATTTCACATTCTAAGGACATTTTGACTACTGTGGTTTTTGGGCATATGAAGCATGATCCTACTGGATGCATTTCTCTTTTCTAAGGTCCTCGATGATCTATATCTATATCTATATCTTATACTTTCTTTCTCTTCTTCTTCTTTCTTCTATCTATCTATTTATGTCTATCTATCTATGTATCTATCTATCTATTTCTATTTCTATTCTTCCTTAAAAGTCTTAATATTTCTGTAAAATTTTGTGAGTTGAGTTCGTCGAGAGATCCATTCAACTCAAGCCTGGTGGTATGCTTTATATTTCTTTTTCTACATATCGAAATTTACCCCTGTAGGATTGATTATTTATGGGATTAATAACGCCTTGCTGCAGAGGTGGGTGAGGGACAAAGGGAATCAGAACACAAGACTTCTATTGACATATTCTGGAGTCCATTCGGGGTGTTGAGTTCGTCAAGAGATTCATTCAACTCAAGCTTGGTGGTTTGCATCATATTTATTTCTCTGCATATATTTTATTTACGAATGTTCCCCTATTTCTCTGAAATCATGTCCGTTAATCATCTACCATGACAATTAATAAGTGATCATCTTTTGTCAGATTTTCAAATTCTTTGTTCTTATGGAGGGGCTAGATTTTTGGTCTACCTACAAATAAATGTTTTTTCCATTGTGCACATAGGACGTGTGTTATCTTCAACTTTCTTTTTTAACTTCAATACTTAGTGATTAAATCTAATGCTCCTTCTAAAGTTTTACTAACAATATTAGAAATAGATGGATCACAAGGTGGCCATATTTTGTCCGGATAAATTGCTTTAGTTTGCTTTTGTGAAGCTTACAGTAAATGAAAACATAATTCAAGTTGTATAAAGAATGGCTTTAATGGGGTCAATATGAAATGAAACGTATATTATTGGTTTAGAAACTCTAATTGATCCTTTATGAATATATTTTTCCATGTCAAGGTTACAATAAAAAAGAAAACTTTATTTTGTTTTAGCATTGACTTGAAAGAACCAATAGTCTTTTTGATGTGTTTGCTTTTATTTGTATTACTTCTTTATCTAATACATCATTACATTTATTACATCCCGACAAAAAAATCACTTGAAATGCAGAGTCATGCAAAGCGTACAAGTGATATGTTGTTCCTATCTTATCTGTTCACATGTATTTCTATGTACGAGTTTCTGTACATGTATACACGTGAGTGTTTTGCTTAAATATTAAATACTTTAGTTAGCATGGGAAAAGGTATAAGAAAAGTCATACAATATTCGCACGACCCTCCTTCATACTTCTTAATAACAGGTTATTCTTTTTTTCTTTTTCATTTTCCTTTTCCGATTGTACATGGAGACTTATTTGTATGTATTTTTTCCTGCTATGGGTCTGTTTAGTATTTCAAGAGGCTTTTGTTTGTGGGTTTTCTTGGAAATTTTCTGGAATAATATTAGATTTTCGTGCAGCCGGCTTTTTATATATGCGGTAAGTAGTACTCAAACTTGGAAGGGATTCTTATTTGATGGATTGTTTAATACTCAAGTATGTGTGTTAGTATTTTCAGGGGACATTTTTCTGTGAGGGTTTTTGCTTAAGATGTGGGAAAAATTGGGACGAGGTGATTTTTATTAGCTTAGTGGCAAAATAAAATGTAGGAAAAGTAGTAATATTCATCCTAATGGGTGTGCTCTGCTTCAGGAACCTGCATAATTTTAATCTTTATGTTCAGTTAAAAAGGTTATTACTAAGAATTCACTGAATCATGGATATCTAAAACAAACTAAATTGTACAGTCAAAAGAAGTTGGCTTTATGTGAATATCTAATGTTGATATATTATGTTTTAATGTGTAAATTTTCTTTATCAAATCTCTGTTCAGGAACAAAACTTTTTGTATTTTAAAAAAAAATTGCTCAATCCTTTTTGCAAAGGTAAACTTATAAATGAAATTGTTAAACAGTAGCCAATGAGGGTTTCTGGGTCATTCTAGCATTGCAGAAACTAAAAATTAAAGAAGCCTCCGAATGTACATATCAAGTTTATTATGTGTCTAAGAAACTGAATTGTGTGTGTCCTGTTTGCAAGTTGCAACAGATACAGTGAATAAGTAACCCCATAAATTTAAGAGTCTGAATTTCATCGACATAAAGAAATACACCAAAAGTTTATTATAAGGTTCTGAATTGTATTTTTGTTTTCTGTTACATTTCTCTGTTATAATTTTCGACATCAATTATAGGGGTTTATATGTGAAATACTAGGATTATGTGAAACATGTCTTTCTTTGATAAGATTTTTTTATATGTGAAGAAATTAAAGATGGTGAAATGCATATATGAACCAAAATATGGTGAAAAAATATCTTTCGTATACTTGCTAACATCTATCTACCCTTATAACACCCATCTGCTAATAGACCTATGTAGCAACAAAAGACAATAGGTAAATGATTGAGTTCAGTTGAAGAATCATAACTCGGCCAAAATCGTGATGCCATGCTGGCATTGTTAGTTCAGCAATCTTACCATCTGTTTTGGCCTTTCTTTACATTTTCTTAGTATAGCACATTAATTTTCTTAACCACTCTTGAAGAAATGTTGCTTTCCATGATTTGTTTGCGTTATTTGGTATAATCTTGAAAAGTCGTCAGTAGAATTTGTCATGTAATGTTAAAAGTTTTCTCTTCTGTTGGAGGGGTGAGGGAGAAAGTGAAGGGCTTCCAAAATAGAAACATGATATTAAGTTTTGTATGCCACAAATATAAACTAATGGTGCTTTACTTCGCATGTTATACGTCCTTCAATTTTTCTTTGTTTGTAGGAATTGATGAAATCTCCATCGATCTGAAAGAAACGGAACATTGGTTCGGTGGCTGGAAAAGGTATTGAGTGCCTTGAATGGTGGACCAAAGACAAATCAGTCTCATGTAATATTTGTTTCATTATTTAAGTATATGTCGAATCACTTTCTTTTGATTTTTCTGGGTGTGTATTGAGTAAACCCTCGGAGTTCGACGCAACATTCATGAAGAAGGCTAGAAGGGTTTTTTATGAATTTGCAGTATTTGAAGCCGAAAACAATCTGGTTAGAAGTGGCAGGTGGTGTGGGTTTCGTATATATTGCTATTTTAGAACGTAGGTGGAGTTCTATTGATAATAATTTTGAAAGCATGAAGTCGGAGCATTAGATAAAGGAACAAGATTGCTAAGAGATCGCACGTTCTTAACATTTTCCTGCTGAAACTGTGTAAACATAAATGTCTTGTAGAATAAAATCATACCTTGATGGTGTTTTCTTATTTGAAATTACAATTGCCATATTTCTTTCCAGTTACATAAGATGTTGAAAATAGATAAGATAGGGTACTAAGATTCTTTATTTTTCATTTTGTTATTATTTTTTTTATGTGTTTTGACAATCTTATAAATCATAATACAATAAAGTTGTAATTTATAGTGGCCATAAAATGTGATTTATAAATTATGATGAGAATATTTTGGGACTTTTTTTCTCTTTGTGGTAGTGGAGAATGCTGGTTTCAAGTTGACGACAAAGGTGATTTTTTTTTTTAATTCTTAAATTTTAGTTTAATGTTTTTTTATTGAAAAAGAAAATAGTCTAGCAACTTGATTCAGTAACTAATAGGTTTGTTTGCGATTTTTTATTCTAAGTCTGTGTATCATATTATGTTTCTTGGAAAAATGATATTCGTCTTCGTATAGGCATTGATGCATTCTTTTGTAGTGTTGTAATCCTAAGGAATAATTCTAAATCAAAGTTCTACAAAACTATAGAAATTGAGCCATATTTTCTTGGACGGTGACATTTGAATCATGAGATTAGCAGTATGAAGTCAATTTTTCTGCATTCTTTATGTTTTTTTTTTCTGGATTTCCTCTTAATACTTCTCAGTTTCTCTATTCCTCCCAACTTATTTTTCTTTAAATTACTTTGGGACTGTATTTTATAGTTATTCAACCCTGTGAGTACTTGGAAAGACAACTTTTGATATTCATGAGGAATACACTTTTGATATAGAAAAATTATTTTCTAAAATAACAAATATTGGTTTTATTGGATTCTGCAGTTCAAATTCAAATATGCGTGTAGGCATCATGTATTTGTTCCTGGCTCTAAGTGACTATCTATTGAAGGTAAGTAGTTTGGAATTTTTTAGCTAATTTTATTTATATTGTTTAGAGGTTTGAGACCTTATTGGATTAATGTTGGAGAACGGCTTTATTAGATTGATGTTGTTGGTGGGAAACTTTATTGAAGGATTGTCACACAAAATCCTACTACAGACTGAGGAATTGGAGAGGGCTAGGAGTTTTTAGTATCTCAATTATTGTTGATGGGGTTCCTGCTGATACTTATCTCACTAGGTATTACTCATTCTTGAGATTGTTCTACTTGCGTCAAACGTGCGAGTAATTGGTAATTTTATGGTTCATGCAGGTTTGTGTGGTTACCACTTGGGAATATTGTGGATGGATTCATGTAAATCACCAAAATTGAGGATGATCTCAAGGTATGATTGTACGTTATCTGAAGATGATATCCACGCATATTGGTTTGACGTATGCTTTACCAGCTGTGCATCTAAAAATCATGTCGTTGATGTTATATAGTTTTGTGGAAATTCAAGCCCTGACAGTTACCAGGAAACTTCTACTATTAAAGATATGCCTAAGTCCTATATCAACATTCTTTTTTCTCATGTAATGTTTAATTATTTGGACACTCCAAGATGATTGTAACATGACCCACTTTAATTTTCCTTATTTCTATATGAACTAACAATTTTGTTACTTGCCAACCTATTCTCTAAGGCTAAATTGAATGAAATATAGTGTTTTCTTGACTTCAAAGAATCAAAGTGTTCTAATAGTGGTCATGTTAATCCACAGAGTTTCTGAATCCTTTAAGTCTCGGAATTTAAATGCATTCCTGACATGTATTTATGATCTTTCATTATATTATTATCTATGATCTTTCATTATATTATGAGTTTGTAAATTTTTAATGCTATCATACCCTGTCAAAATCTAATATTTTCCAATTTGATTTATTTTGAGTTAGGCTTAATGATTAAATAGTGAATATTCTCTAACCTAATGCAACAAATTGTTTCTCAACGTAGAACATCAAAATACCTGCAGGAATGAGGATGACAATGCAACAATTCATTTGAGAAAAGCTTTCACAAGATTGGCTCAAACTGGATACAGATGAGGCATCTCAAAGTGGATTATTTGTTGAGGTGGAGGTGTGCGGAGATACTGCAACGGACAAATTATATTGGCTTTTCAAGAATTTTATGGTTCTGCTAATAGCTTGGAGGCTGAGGTGCATTCTTGAAAAGAGTACACAGTGGAGGAGGTTGGTTGCAAGAAAATAAGATAGAAATGGATGTCAAAGTTGTGCTGCTGCTTTTGAATAAAAAGAATTTTGGCTTTTGTAAGTCACAACATGCATTGATGTGGATTAAGAAAGGGTTGCAGAGACTTGATGTTAGATTCTCACATATATTTACAGAAGGAAATCAGGTTGTTGTTGCACTAGCTGGCCATGTTTGCAAATAGAAAAAGACAAGGACTTTTAAAAGAGATGAGCTTCTTAGGGAGATTCAAAGCTTTGTTGAAATGGATCAAATGGAGATGGTTAATTTCAGAAAGGTTCTCTCTTTATCTATATTCTATATCCATATCTATATCTATATCTATATCTATATCAATCATAAATCAGAGAATGTTTATGTTTATCATCAATCCTAAATCAACGAATGTTTCTGTAAATATATAGATTTCCTAAAATACCCTTCATTCTCCAAAATGCAGTTTTTGCTACTAAAAGTTATCACTCGATAATACGACGACTCAGAAATCTGAAAGAAATTGCATCCCTACTCAAAGACGACAAGGCAAATAAATCTCAAATTAGGATGACAGCAAAACAAAACCCAAACACGACATCCCTTCACAACGGCAAGAAGGAAAAAAAATCTCAAATCTGAACGACACCAGAGGAAAACCAAAAATAAAATTCAAGCATAGGGAACTCAAAGGTAAAAAATCGAGTAACGGGATTCAAAGGAAGAGATCGAGTAAAACCCAGAGGAATAACACATTGCTAACACGCAGAAAAAAAGAAGAAAAAAGAGAGAGAGACATATGCTTGAATGCCTATGTTGGAGAACTGAAGATTGAGTTGTCGATGCTGAGCACGACAGTGCACTGGTTTCTGAAGAATGGAAAGAGGAACCCCGAAATGTAAGTAGTGCTTTGGGTTGAGTTTTCTGCAGTTATTCTTTGGTTCGTGTGGCTACTCGGGGGATCAGACAACAAAAGGCATTTCCACTTCATGTTTAATGTTTCGATTATTAATGGGATTGTTAAAAGTAGGAATTTTATCAGATTGAATGACCACAATAGAGAATTCAGTTTCCATGGAATTGCAAGAATAACTCCAAATGCATAAGTATTGTTCTGCTTTTAGTTCATCTTTTGACGTTTGAGTCATTTTTGTGGTTGTACTTTTTGCTTGCAGATGATATTTCTTCCTTTTAACATTAAAAATTGTATGGCTATGAACTGTTTGAAAACGTAAGATCAACAATTCTTGTCGCAAGCATATTTATTTGATGTAAGTTTATATTCATGAATTTTATATTGGTGTTAAGTATTCCAAGAACATAAAATATTATTTGTGTCAGTTGTTGCTTAATCAAAAGACAAGAACAAACACAGTGAACCGGCTGATCATGGTCATTTGGGTTCAAAAAGTTTGTTATTCCAAAAGCTTTTGCTCTATTATCAATAGAACAAAATGACCATCGTAGAAGATATTGTAATGTATTACATACATGTTATGCTATTTTTGAGTATTAGAAGTATAAATATTCAGTATCTCTTTCACTCTTCTCCGGATTTGCGTCAACGCTAATTATTCGAGATGCTAGAAAAGAGTCAGAGTAGGGATACTTTCCATGTTCATTTTTAGTTATCCTGATGTTATATGATATGATGCTAATTATTTTGCACGTGTTTATGAACTAACAGGAATATGTGGAATTTGGAAGATTTGAAAATTCATATGGCGAGTTCTACACACGCTAACTTTTGTGTAGGTAAGTTTGATTCATTAACATAAAATTCAGTTTGCAAAGTGGTTATATGCATTTAGTTCTTTGGATGGTTCTGGATTAGTACCCAAAATTGTTGAAATAATTGAGATGAAGAAGTTGAGAAACATTTATTAAGTACTATGATAATTATAAGACTTGCATTCAATTACTTTAACTTGTTTTACTTATCATTGCAAATCCCACGATTCAATTAATTCACTATTTGCACGTAATAGATATTCTAGAAGAGTCTTTAATATGGAAATCATGAGGAACTTCATCAGAAATTAAACTTAAACTTTCACATTTTTGACAGTTCTCTACGGGAAGTGTATCTGTAATCTATCTGTGTGTGTGTTTGATGACCACTTGCTTCACTAGAATGTTTATATCTGAATATGGAGTATAAGCAAAATCTACGAGGATAAATAACAAAATATAGCTGGCTCTTCTTCCTTTAGATTAGGAATATTTTTTGATTGCAAGTGTTTTATTCAGTTTAAGTAACTTTTTCAATCATTGCACTCGAAAAATATTTTTATTGATTGTAATCAGTATTTGGATCAACTTCTATGGAGGTTTGTATTCTCCAATCGTCTTTATTTCTCTGTTGCCAAGGCAGAAGAAATTTTGAAGTACTTCCCTAAGGTCCACATTACTAATGATTTTTTTGGTGCTTAATGTGTTAGAAATATCAATATACATCATCTATATCCATGTCCTTTTCCAATCCAAGATCGCCTGAACTGAACCACTTTCAGGTTTGTCTTCTGGACCACATGGGAATCACAATGTAGACTGTAGACCTGAAGCTCAAGAAAAACTTTACGCTATGACATGCAGTAAGTTTCTGTTCTTGCTCTGACCGACTATCTCTTAACAATTGTATTGAGCTTGGTTTGGTTGTTTATTGAATTTTAAACTCAAATGAGTTTTAATCGAGTTAAACACGATTTCAATTCTAATAGTTTGATCGTTATATAGGCATTCTTTTTTGTATTAATCGAGTAGCTCGGTAGATTTTATTGGAAAAAAATATTAACTTTCATATGTTAATTTATCAAACTAACCTCAAATGAGCTTTATGTATATCTATATCAATCTATTTCTATTCTAAAAGAATGTTGTTTATGCAGAAATTTGGAGAGCTAAAACATCCTTTTGTTTCATTATTGTTAATGGCAAAAACATAATTATAGGTATCTTGTTTGTTTGGTTCTAACCCATGCACACAGAAAATAACATAAACTGGAACAACAACAGAGGGGAACAACTAGAGAGTCGTAACGATCTCTCAGCATTCACCCCTCCTGGCCCTTTTTCATTCTCTTTCTCTGGCGTCGCTATTTTGCCGAACCATTAAAATTGAGTTGCTTTAATCTTAATATAAAAGAGATTTCACTCTCCTTTTGATTTCCCTTTCTCTCTGATCGATTTTCTCTAAGTCAGCGGTGGACACACTTTCAAGTCGTAGGCAAGATGGTGAATGGTGCGCAAGGTCAGAGGACGAATGGTTGATTATGAAAGTTTTCTTTAAGCAATGCATAGAGTTGATTGATAGATCGGACGGTGGGCGGACAAGGTGGTTTTCGCCTTTGGATTGCAGGTCTCAGTTAAAAGATTTGCCTTTGTACTGCAGGTGGCTTATATATTTATATATATTCTTTTTTTTTGGTGTGGGGTGTTAGTTGCTGCATGGCGTAGTCTTTGATTGTAAATGTGAATGGATGGTGGAGTTTTAGGTTCTTTTCAAGCACAAATCATTCATCTTCTTTTTGAAGGAGTTACATGTTTTCTTTTTCTGGGTTATAGTCCTTTATCTAGAGAAACTCTAGCTAACTGTTCTTGCTCATATCTAAAGTTCTTTCTCATGTTTAATAGTAAAATCAATATGATGTTTACCTCGATTACATGTTTTTTCAAAGTTGTTCTATTATGAAGTCGATATATTGACTAAACTAAAATGATGGTCCACTTTTCTGACATCAACATGGCTCTGTATAGTGAGATTAATTTGAGACAAATGCTTCCTTAATCAAACTTTGATTATCATGAGTTATAGGATGAATGACATTACAGAATGAATGATTCCCGGTGGATGATATTTGAGATTTAGTGCCCATTTAGTATGTTTGGGAGTTATCTTTTAACTATAAGATAAAATTGTATTATATTTCCATGATATAATATTTGCTTTCTAGATCTTATTCAACTTATATTTCCACTAATTGTTTGCCAACTATTATATGCACCAATATTTTTTAGATGATCCAATGTTGGTTGATTGCTTATTTCCTTGGTGTCATTTATATCATATTGGTGAATTTCTTAAAATTATTTTTCGTTTATGAAATATTTTTCAACAATTCAAGTTTACACCATTAGGTTATTAAATAATATAATTAATTAAAATAAATTTTACGGTCCACGTGCAACGCACGTGCACCTTACTAGTCTTTTAAAATTTCTCAACTTCCACAACTTTGGTAAGAAAATTTGCAGCTTGCTCATTTTTGTTCCAATAAACTACATGCTGATTTATCCTTTACTCACTATATCTCAAATGAGATGATATCACAACTTGACATGTTTTGTTTTTGAATAAAACATCGGGTTTTTTTGTCATAACTATTGTGGATATATTATCACAATAGATCATTGTAGGATGTCTTTCAACTTCTTGTAAATCCTCAAGTAACCTGCTCAGCCAAACGGCTCCACAAGTTGCATCAGTGGACAATAATGTATTCAGCTTCTGCAGAAGACAATGCTACTTATTTTTGCCTTTTGGAACTCCATGATATGACATTAATTTCAAGACAATACAAATATCTTGAAGTGCTTTTTCTATCATTCAATGAACCAGTCCAATCGCTATCGGTATAACTAATTAGTTTGGTCTCATTTTCTTTTACATACTTGATGTCCATTTCCTTTATTCTTTTCAAATATCTCAAGACTCTTTTAGCTACTGCAAAATGAAGTTTACTTGGCTCATTCATAAACCTTGAGATCATACTCATAGCTTAAACAATATATGGTCTTGTGTTCGTGAGATAAATCAATGAACCGATTTTTTATCAGCTTGTCATTTACTATCATAGTTCTAAAAATTGGTTTAAAATTCTCCATGTGAAAATTCTTCAAAAGATTTTCATTGTATTTCTCTTGAGAGATAAATATTTCTTCTTTGAACTACTTCACTTGATCCCAAGGAAATACTTCATGACTCCCAAATCAGTGATCTTAAATTCATTCATCATTGTTTGCTTGAAATCTTGAACCAACTTGATATTTATGCCAATATAGATAAGATCATCTATATAGATGTACACAATTAAGAAATCATAGCCTTGTTTCTTCACATTGAGGGATGGCTCGTTATGACTTCTATGAAATTCATTCTTGTGAAAATAACCATCAATCTTGGTATTCCAAGCTCTTGGAGCTTGCTTTAGGCCTTAAAGTGCTTTCTTAAGGCGATACATTTTATATTTTTTTACTTTAAATCATTGATGTTGTTGTACATTAACCTCTTTTTGAAGCTCTCCATTGAGAAAAGCTGACTTAACATCAAACTGAAATACTTTAACTGTGTTGCAAGTGAAAGAACAACTTGAATAGTTTCCTTCCCAACAACCAGTATAAAAGTTTCATTAAAATCAGTACCAGGTTGTTGAGAATATCCCTCCGCGACAAGCCTTTCCTAGTGTTTTTGTATGCTTCCATCTTCATGATACTTTGTTTTAAAAATTCATTTAAGCCAATAACATCTTTGTGCTTCGGCATATCGATCAAATCCCAATTTTTATTTTTCTCTATCATTGCAATCTCCTCTTCCACTGCTTTTCTCCATATGTTTTCTTTTGTTGTATATTCAACATTTTGTTGTTTACAAGTAAAGAGAGCAAATTTTTATGTCTCCGGTTCTCTCAAAGAGCAAGTCTTTTCTAACAAGCGAATCTGTGTTTGACTGTTCATCTTGGTGTGAATATCTTGGTTGGCTAGGACTTGGGACATTGAGGTGTAATAACATGGTCAGATTCATCATCAAACTTTTATGTTTCAAGAATATCATCTTGAGATATCAATCTGGATGAATTTTCTTCCCAACTCCATGATGTCATTTCATCAAATATGACATCTCTTGATACTACAAGCTTGGTGGTTATAGGTGTTCGCCAAAAATATTTGGATCTCTATACTGCAAGTCTACAGTGTAGTTTATAGGATAATGGCAAGCAAGGTCGTATTCCTCAGGGATTGACTCCGAAACACTTAGGCTATAATAACATCGTGTTTCAATTTTATTGAAGCAACTGAATAACAAATTTTATAAAATACAAAAAATAAAAATAAAAAAAAAGAAATAAATTTCGAACCTCACAAGTATTTTCAACAAATACAGAAGCAACCTTAGGCACATAATCTCAACATGTTTCTTCAATATTAAATCCAATTAATATTTCACAAAACCAATTCATGCGTTTCTATGGGTTCAATTCCTAAACAAGTTCATTCCCCCTCCCGGGTGAAGCATAAACAGTAGATTAATAATAATTGAGGTCTCCCGATACATCACAACTATAATTAACTACCAACATATCTTTGGTTTAAAATACTCCCCACAAACAGAAGTAGTCTCTCAATACATTACCCTATTTATGTCTGAATTAGATTTTCGTCTTGCTAGAACTCACCTCCCAGATTATGGACTAACAAGTCTGACATGCAAATTATTGATCAGATAATCGATAATTAAGAATAAGAACTTGAATTCATAAAATAGAACACATGAATCAATTAAGAAAACAAATAATCAAGATTTAACATGAATCCACCGTTTTAATTATGCCCTAGGATCCGAAGGATTAGCCAAACATTGATAACAAATCCATAGGCAAACTTGAAATCAACATTGTAACATCGTTAATGTGAGGCTCGACTTTTTCCAACATAAGATACGATGTTGTATAGTGATGTATTATTTGGCTAAGTATCACAAACCTATTATTAATGAAACGTGACGTGACTTTTATTCACTCCAACGTCATTACGCTTTCCTTATTTTTGAGCATACCAACTTTAATTCCTTCTCTAGTATTAATACTTGATCGATTGACTATGACTTTAGAATATTGGTCCCTCGATAATTTAGGAGTACATTCCAAACCTTATTCAAATATTTCACCTTATTCTATAATACATTTCCAAACAACTTCCTATTTATTATAAAAAAATATACATTTTGTTATTTCACATCCTTATTTCAATCTCCTATATATATATATATATACTTATATATTTTTATTTTCCTTTAATTTTTGTAAAGGACAAAAAAACCAAAATTTTATCAATTCCACACCAATTTTCGGCTATAAAGGTATAGCAGGAATCAATTCCATTTTTTCTTATCCTACACCATTTAAGATTACACCTAGATACCCCATTACCATAATTAAATCACAAGATAAAAAAAAATATAATCCCTCTACCCTTAAATTCGGCCATAGCATGCCTTTTAGGGGAATAATATCATTTTTTTATCACACAATATTTTTACCTCCCCATAATTTTCTCTTTCATTAAACACCAAAAGACAAGAAACAAAAAAATAATCCTCCCTACCCATTTGCTTTCGGCCATAGTGCTTTAGGGAAGGAATCATATCATATTTTTTGTTGTCACAATAAGCTAAGCCAATTCTTATACAAAAAAAAAAAGAAAAATAACATATCACTCCCACACACCACAATTTTCGGCCAACTTGATTCAACAAGGATCAAATTTTATCTTTTCATCCTAACACTCATTCAACTCTCCCAGCTTCTCCTCACTCTCTAAAAACTTAGACAAAACACAAGAGCTCTCTCATTTCCTCCCATAAGGACCGAAAATTCCAAGAAGAAAGGTGAGAAAAAATTTCTTCTTCCAACTCCATTTTCTTCTTTAAACATCAAGTATACAACTTCATCTTCTAACTTGATGAATCCTTCTTGTTGAGGTATTGCTAGAAGAATTTTTCTTGAAGAATTAAGAGACTTAGACTTGACTACAAGCTTGAAGAAGATATTTAAAGACTACACACTTTCAAGGTGAGAAATGGTGGTTTTAGTATTTTTTCCTCTTGACAACTTGAGGAATCAAATTTAGACTCAAGGATATGAATTTTTGGAGCCTAGGGGCTGACCTATACAAGTCCAAGTTGAAGTTAGAAGCTTGAAGAAAATTTTTATTTTTGGAGATTAGTTCAGGACATTAAGGTAAATAGTAGTCATTTGACCCTAGTAAATTTCTTGAAACTTGAGACTTTAATGTTAACACCAAAATATAGTTTAGATGCCATATAGGGCCTGACCTTCAAGAGTTTGAGTCAAGAAGTTGATACCAAGGAGAAGACCTCATTTAAACCATAACCCAAAAAAAATTACTACGAGGTGGGTGAATATTGTTTCTACAAAACAATATGCATCATTCTTTCTACTAGTACACAAAACTGCATGCTCATGTGACAATATGATATTTTATGAATTTTAGTAAGTATTTATGAGATTTATGTTTTAACAAAATTTAGAGAAATAAAAAGATGAGTATGATATTTTTCTTGCATAAAATGTTGGTAAAATTACTCATCATCATGCTTTTATGGTTTTATGATGTTATGAATGTTAAATATGATTAGAAATGTTTAATATAAGTTTTTATATGTTATTAGAGTTCTGTACTTGTAACTTGTGCAAGAAAAATGAAAGCTTGGGTTATATTTGTAATTATTGTGAAACATGGAACCAAAAGTGTAAATATGAAAAATTATGTAGGCCACCTCTGAAAATTCTAAATATTGGACCCAATACTCTGTAAATTTCATATATGAAGTAACTTGAAATATTGGGACCCCTTACGGGCAAGAAAACATGATAAGGAATAAGTTTGATATCAAAAACGTAAAATTGTAAAACTTAAGGTACCAAAACTGAAATTTTCAAAACATTGGGCAGTCAAGGTATCTCAAAAAACTTTTGACTAATTTAATATGGTATTTTGAAAATTTATTTCAAATTTCATAACCATCCAACTTGAAACGAGACTTTAACGACAAAAAAAATCACTTTTGGGCTAAAATTATAACTTTTGAAAATGAGGTACCTAACTTTTGATTTTTTCCAAAAAAAAATTAACCACAACCTAGTAATGTCCAAAGAAGTATTTGAGACTTGGAATCACTTCAAAATCCTTCCCACTTTAAGAGTTACCTAATTTTAAAATAATAAGTCAAAAATCACAATTTTTGGAAACTAGAGTGCGAATCTGTAATTTTCATAATAACTGACCCGAGCCTTGGGAAAATACAACCCTCTGGAAATATAGAAAATTTTAAAACTGACCTTACCCATTTCTGAGTCCAGAATCGAAACTTATCGAATTTTAAAACCCGACAAGACAATATTCTCTTTAGTAAAAATAATTTTTATTTTTTAAAATTGACAACGTCCTTGAAATTAATATTTTCTAACTCAGTTACCTTATAAAAGTTTTAAGATATATTTTTGTACTTATCTCATAAAAATATCAAGCTTGGACATAATGCACTGAACCAAATATTAAAACCGGCTAGATTATCCGCCTGATAACTAGACCGTGAGTTTTGTTTGGAAATAAACACCGGATATTGCGTGACCAAGATCACTCCGGACTTTCTAACTGATTTTATCAAAATTTTCGACGAGCGAGATAGTACTTGGAAGAAAAATCTTGAAGTGAGATTTAAAGTGAAACGTAAAGTGAAATTTTAAATGTGAAGTAAAGTGACGTGGGATAATTTGCTTCGGCTTTATCCAAGTGATGTGGGATAATTCGCTTCGACTTTATCCAAGTGACGGAGGATAATTTGCTTCGGCTTTATCCAAGTGATGTGGGATAATTTGCTTCGGTTTTATCCAAGTGACGTGGGATAATTTGCTTCGACTTTATCTAAGTGACGTGGGATAATTTGCTTCGGCTTTATCCAACTGGAGTGGGATAATTTGCTTCGGCTTTATCCAAGGGAAGTGGGATAATTTGCCTCGGTTTTATCCAATTGAAAGTGGAAGTAAATTTAATAAGATAATAATAATGCTTGACTGATTCTGACAAATTTATTTTAATGGTTAACGAAATTTTTTATATAAATAACGGGACGAAGTCATATATACTCTCATGCATTAATTTCCGTGAAACTAGTTTCTGTGCATAAAACAAGCTACACTCGCACACCGGCACCCACCTACTGAGAATCTTTGTTCCCACCCCACCTCTTTTATCAACCAGAGGATGAAAAGCTGTATCAGGACGATGGCAATGATGGAACCCAAGACGTGGCTTAGTTCTGCACTGTGGAATGAATTTTATTAAGAACGATAAATTTTTAAGGTGATTTAGACTTTGGACTTGTTTATTGTACTAGCAGGGCGTAGGACCCTGAGAAACAATTCTTATATTATTTTTTTTTTCTGGATTCCGCTGCAACCTTACTTTGACTTAGTTATTCCCTTAGTTATGCTTAATTGGAATTTTATCGCATTTTTAATATATGTTGGAAGATAGACAGGCCGGCTTGGTAAACTCCATTAAGTTTGGTAAATTGTGTCGTGGCTTCCGTTTTGGGGCATGGCAGTTATGGTATCAGAGCTCGGTGAGTAAGAAGAAAACTTACACCTAGCTGACCCAGGATAGGACCCTTCGCTTGTGATTGGAATTACCGCTATTGAATCGTTCATCATAAAACAATTCCGTGATAATTGGAAACCATAAGACCAAATAGACTATATTATTGATTGTCCACTTGTATTAATATCCTACTTAATAGACTTGACTGAGTGAGTAATTTCATACTAAATATTATGCCTTGGATATTATCATATTATGGATTTTGACAAATGCTAGTTATGTTTTGTTTAAGAATGGCGTAAGAATTTCCAACATGGTCAATGGTGTACGAATTGACCCAGAGATATCATGGGCATCATACGCGCATGCGCAGTGCATGTCGACGCCTTGATTCGAGGCTAGAACAACAATGCACCCGATCGCTAGAGGACGGGTTAGCTTATATGCATGAGAAAGGAAACTCCCTCGCTATTCAACTCGAGGAACAACGTAGAACTATACGAGCGCGAGCGGACCAGATACAAGTACTCCAGGAGCGACTCAATCAAAAAACAAGCTATGTCTTTTGGGAAAATAAAAAACACCAAAATCAAGTATTGGCCAACCACGATAATCAAACGATTCGAACTCGTGGCTAACCAACAATGCGAAACGATACAGGATCTTGAGGGTCAAGTACAACAATACATGGGTATCATCAACAACTCGGGTAGGACAAAAACATTATTACAAAACCAAGTCATGTCTCTACAAGTTCAAGTAGAGACCCAAGAGGAACAAATGGAGTTGAACCAGACAGATTTCCACGCACAGGTTTAATTACTGCGGAACTGGGTTTCAGAAGTCGTCAATATCGCTCTAGAGATAGCCCCACAAAATGACGGAGAACCAGAGGAAGATCCAGAAGATGATCCCAAAGAAGATCCTGAGAAAGACCCATAAGAGGTTCCAGAAGATGAGCCTCAAATGGACCCAATGGACGAGCTACCTGATCCGGAAGAATAGCAGAAAGATCTGGCTCCAGAAAATGATATGGTTGATGACATCGACTATGATGATCGTAGAGCCATCATCGATTAAATTAGCCTTACTTGTTATACCCTACTTTATACCTCAAACTCTGTAATCGCGAAGCTTCATATGTAACGTGTTGTAATGCTATTGTATGTCATTTGATTGAGTTATTATAATTCAAATATAGTATTTTGTAACACAACTCTTGCAAATGTCTTATATGATTGAATTTACATTCCACGCATTATGCATCACTAATCGTTGTACCATAGCTCGTTGTTATATATACCTAAATGAGTGATGCTAATTTTTCCATACACAGATGGCTGGTTATAGAGGCTGAGGGAGGCCACGTAACGTAGACAAGGAAAACGTTGACCCTCTGCTGGAAAGAACCCCATCGCTCGAACTTCCACCACCACCCCCAGCTGCCGGGCCCAATCTAACTGCAGAGGCCCTTCAACAGATCTTACTATTTATGCAGCAATAGACTGGACAGAACCAAAACATGCAGAATCGATGCGAGAAGCACCTGATGGAGTGTAAGAATGATTCCTGCATTTTGATCCACCCGTCTTTTGGGGGGAATCGGACGACGCCAAAGCTGAGGATTGGCTAGAATAAATGGAAAATATTTTTGTTGCGTTGCGATTTACCAGGGAACAACAAGTCACTCTAGCGGTATTTCGATTGGAATCCACAACCCATGATTGGTGGAAATCTGTGGAGAGAAGGTGGGAACAAGACTGAACCCAAAGGACGTGGGACAACTTTCTATTACTATTCAGGGACCAATACATTCCTCAGGTGGTCCGAGAAGTGATGCGTGATGAATTCCACCATTTGAGGCAGGGGAGTATGACCGTGGCCTAGTATGAATCAGAATTTCACCGACTGTCAAAGTACACTTTGGGCTCCATAAGTACCGAGGCGGACAAGTTGTATAAATTTACTCGAGGGCGGAGATTAGAATTACAAAGACAACTATTAACAATGGAAATGGATACATACTCTGCAGTTAGGGCCACCTCTCGTGTGGAAATGGGTTTGAACCGAATCGGACAAATTCAACAGAACAAGGCATCGGGATCAAAGAGGCCAGGAATCAAGAAAACAACCGGGACCTATGAAATTTCAAAGGGAATGGACCGCCGACAATCTAAAACAATCGGTGTAACTCACTACCACAAACCGGGACATACACCAGATCAGTGTTGGCGTAAACAAGGGAAATGTTGTAAGTCCAAGCGGCTACGATAATCTAAATGGGGGGTGAATAGATTATCTCCATCTTTTCGATTTTACCTCTCTTTTTCGAACCGAAAGCTCAAAGACAATAATAAAGGTGCGGAATGTAAACAACACACGCCGATTTATAGAGGTTCAACCCACCTAGGGTCTAATCCTCTACCACCCCAAAGATATCAGGGATGGATTTCAAAAAGAAAAAAAGATTTTATTAATTACCAAAATTAATACAACACCAACTTACAACGACACCGGAAGAGCACCACACTCTTCTTCAACACCACCTTTGAGATTACCACAATCTCTCTTGAAGATTACCACAATCTCCAACGGCACCTTGTGAAGATTACCACAATCTTCAACCTTGAAGAATACCAAATTCTTCAACACCTCAACAAGAAGATTACCACAATCTTCTTACACCTAACACCTAGATCACCCAAGTGTGTTCTTACCACAAGAACACTCACAAGGATATCTTGTGTTGAATGATAACTCAAAAATACAAGATTACAACTCGATAATGAATTATACAATTGAGTGCAAGTGTAATCAAGAATAGCCTAGACCTCAAGGATGTGAAAGTGATAAGCTAGGCAAATTACAACAAGAATAATGATAATAGAAGACCAAGTGTTTGCTTGAGTATATCTTGTTGTGTTGTGTTGTTGTCTCTTATTGTTGTGCTTTAAATCTTCCTATATTTATAGGAGATGATTGATACTTGATAGGCTCCTCTTGGAATCTGATATCTACAAAAAAATTGCAATTAAAATCAAGATTATAGCTGTTAGAAATCAATTCCACAAATTAAGGAAAAGTATCTTTGCACAACGGTTAGAATTTTTTTGTCAAACTTGAGGCGACGGTCGCAAGACCGATAGAAGTTTGAAATGATCACAGCAAATTTTCAACAGGGTGACCGGTCCTAGGGGGTGCGACCGGTCGCCCACCATGGTGACCGGTCACCCTGACCAGTTTTAGGAGTTCTGGGAGTTCTGTTTCGTGAAATGCATTCCCAGGTACCGGTCACCTCTTTGGTCAACCTCCTAAATGAAATGTTGTCCGATTTTTGTCGAAAATAAACCTCAAGAAATACTCTGAAAAATTCGTAAAAACATTTTAAACCGATCGGGAGTATTTAGGACAATATTAGAAATATAGTTTTGATGAAATAACACATTAACACAAAAAGTGTTGTCCGATATAAATTCCAATAAATACTCCGAAAAATAGTAAAAGCATTTTAGACTAATCGGGAGTATTAGGACAACATTTAGAAACATAGTTTCAATGTAAAAACCCATTGACACAAAATCATTAAATGTGTTGTCCAATTATGTCGAAAATAAACTTGAAGAAATACTCCGGAAAATATTAAAACCATTTTAAATCATTTAGGAGTATTTGGACAACCTTTAAAAGCATTGTTCTGGTATAAAAACAAAATCATCAAAATCATGATAAAACCATTTATCAAACAAATGCCTCAGATGTGGTAGCGCTCAGCATCAACTACGTGAGTGCCCAATGGTTTCCGCACCTGAGAACAAACCCGCACCACCTTAGAAACCTGGGAATGGACCAAATAACTGAGCAATGGCACTAGCTCGTGTATTTGCCTTGGCTGGACAAGAGGGCCCCAATGCAACAGACATGGTTGAAGGTACGCTTTTGGTATCTGACCACCGTGCTAAAGTATTATTTGATCCCGGATCATCTCATTCATTTTTCTCACCCCAATTTGCTCATAATTTGCATACATGCATCGAACGCATGCCTATTTGTTTAGAAGTGTCAGCTCCTATGGGCGCAAGCCAAATAACTAACTCCATATAACTCATGTGAAGTTAAAATTGAAGATGAGCAATTTCATGCTAATTTGATATTACTACCCATATCGGAGTATGATATTATTTTGGGAATGGATTGGCTATCGAACACTTTGCTCAAATGGACTGTCACAACAAAATGATTAAGCTATGTAAACCGGGAAACCAGTAGTGGAGCTATCAGGAAGGGCACGAGTCTCGATGGTCCCGATCATTTTGGCCATCAAGGCTAGAAAAGCAATCACTAATGTAGCACATGGGTACTTAGCATTTATAGTTAATAAACCTAAGGATGAAACCCAAATTCACGAGGTGCCCATAGTATTAGAATACCTAGACGTGTTTTCCACAAGAACTCACAATTATCCCTCCCGATATGGAAGTTGAGTTCGCCATCAAAATCCTTCCAAGGACCACACCAATAGCAAGAACACCCTATAAGATGGCCCCTGTAGAATTGCAAGAGTTAAAAGCTCAATTACAGAAACTGATGGAGATTGGTTTTATCAGACCAAGTATGTCACCATGGGGAGCTCTAGTGCTTTTTGTCAAGAAAAAGGATGGGATGCTAAGATTGTGCATCGACTATCGTGGCCTTAACAACGTGACCATCAAGAATAAGTATCCCCTTCCGAGGATCGATGAACTATTCGACCAACTCCAAGGAGCCATAGTGTACTCCAAACTTGATTTGCAAAAAGATACTATAAGTTGAAGATTAAGGAGAAGACATCCCTCAAACAGCATTCAAACTAGGTGTGGGCACTACGTGTTTGCTAACGAATAGCATTCATAGATCTGATGCACCGAGTCTTCCGACCTTATTTAGATCAATTTGTGGTATTTTCATTGATGACATACTGGTGTACTCCAAGACAAGGGAGGACCATGAACGTCATTTGAGAATGGTACTGGAAGCACTACAAGAGCACAAATTATATGCCAAGTTTAGCAAATGCAAATTTTGGCTTAAGGAAGTTACCTTTCTGGGACACATAGTGTCTAGGGATGGAATTGCAGTAGATCAGTCAAAGGTACAAACTGTTGTTGAGTAGAAACGACCAAAAACGGTGACCGAAATCAGAAGCCTTTTGGGATTAGCAGGATATTACCGAAGATTTATCAAGGATTTCTCTAGAATTGCTAAACCACTCTCACGATTGACTCAAAAATAAGTCAAGTTCGAATGGATCAATGAGTGTGTGACCGTTTCCAAGAACTAAAGAAACGTCTCACGACTTCTATGGTCTTAGCCCTCCCGAACGGCACAGAAGGTTTTGTCATTTATAGCGATGCGTCAAAAGAAGGGTTGGGAGCAGTACTCATGCAAGAGGGAAAGGTAATCGCTTATGCCTCACGGAAACTGAAACCATACGAGGCCAATTACCCAACACAGGATCTAGAATTAGCAGCAATAGTGTTCGCATTGGAAAAGTGGCGACATTACTTATACGGGGCGACGTTCACCGTAATCACGGATCATAAGAGTTTGAAATATTTATTCTCTCAGAAGGACCTTAATTTGAGACAGAGGAGGTGGATGGAACTAATCGAAGATTACCACTTTGATATTCAATACCACCCTAGGAAATCTAATGTAGATGTTGATGCCCTGAGTAGAAAGGCTAGCGTCGCCAGACTGATGAATAGGGAATGGAAATCCCTGGAAAAGTTGAGCATATGGAATCCGATAAGAACGGACACCAAAATATTTTGTGCTAATATCTCAGTGAGACCTAAATTACTGAACGAGATTAAAATAGCACAAAGGGAGACCCAAAGATCAGAGAACTTATGGAGAAGGTTTTGACAGGAGATCGCCCAGAATTCTCCATAGCAGAAGACAAAACCTTGAGGTTTAAGAATCGGGTGTGCGTACCAAACAATGAGGAACTGAAAAATAAGATTTTAAGCGAAGCACATAGTTCGAGGTACATGATACACCCCAGCGGTAATAAGATGTACAAAGATCTGAAACAACACTTTTGGATGTCTAATGTGCCAACGAGTCAAGGCTGAACACCAACGGCCGTCGGGATTACTACAACTGTTACAGATTCCTGAATGGAAATGGGAATATATCACTATAGATTTCATAATGGATTTGCCTAGAACTAAAGGAGGGCATGATACTATATGGGTTGTAGTGGACAGACTCACAAAGTCGGCCCATTTCTTACCAATCAAAAAGACAGACAATTTATAGAAACTAGCACAGGTATATATCCGAGAGATCTTGCGACTACACGGAGTACCAGTTAATATTGTTTACCGAGACCCACGATTTGTCTCGAGATTTCGGAAATACTTGCATGAGGAACTAGGAACCTTGTTGAGTTTTAGTACAGCAGCGCACCCACAGACCGATGGGCAATCCGAAGGGACGATCTAAACTCTCGGAAACATGTTACGAGCATGTACACTAGATTTTCGGGAAATTGGGACACTCATTTACCATTGGTCGAATTTACTTACAACAACATCTATCAAGCCACGATTGGGATGGCGCCTTATGAGACACTATACGGACGAAAGTGCAGATCACCATTACATTTGGATTCCGATGATCAATGAACTCCGAAAGAGAAGCGAAAGTCACTAACAATTTCGAAGGTCAACTTAGTCGAGGAGGCCATGGAAAAAGTCAGGATGATCAAGGAAATGATTCGTACCGCCCAGAGCCGATAGAAGAATTATGCAGACAAGAGAAGAAATAATTTGGAATTCGAGGTGGGAGACGAAGTATTTCTCAGACTTTCACCACAAAAGGGATTAATCCACCCTAAGAAAGAAGAAAAATTGAGCCTGAGATACATTTGGCCATATAAGATACTTAAGAGAGTCGGAAATCTAGCATATCGATTAGAACTTCTGCCTCCTATAATGGTATGCATGAAGTGTTCCACGTCTCCAGATAAAGGAAATACCAACCCGACCGGAGCACATTATCACAGAAGAAATTCCACCCATAAAAGAAAATTTGTCTTACACCGAGAAATCGATACGGATCATCGATAGACAAGTACGCCAATTGAGAAGAAGAAGGATCCCAATGGTCAAGGTAGTGTGCCAAGCACATGATCAAGATAAAGATGCCACGTGGGAAATGGAAGACGATATGCAAAGACAATACCCTTAACTATTTTAAGAGAAATTTGGGGACCAAATTCTCTTAAGAAGGGGAGAATGTGAGGCCCGACTTTTTTCGACATAAGATACGATGTTGTATAGTGATGTATTATTTGGCTAAGTGTTACAAACCTATTATTAATGAAACGTGACGTGATTTTTATTCACTCCAACATCATTACGCTTTCCTCATTTTCGAGCATACCAACTTTAATTCCTTCTCTAGTATTAATACTTCATCGATTGACTACGACTTTAGAAATATTGGATCCTCGATAATTTAGGAGTACATTCCAAACCTTGTCCGAATATTTCACCTTATTCTATAATACATTTCCAAACAACTTCCTATTTATTATGAAAAATACACATTTTGTTATTTCACATCCTTATTTTAACCTCATATATATATATATATATATATATATATATACTTTAACATTTTTATTTTCCCTTAAGTTTTGTAAAACACAAGAAAAAAGCAAAATTTTATCAATTCTACACAAATTTTCGGCCATAAGGGTATATTAGGAATCAATTCCATTTTTTCTTATCCTACACCATTTAAGATTACACCTAGATACCCCGTTACCATAATTAAATCATAAGACAAAAAAAATATACTCCCCCACCCTTAAATTCGGCCATAGCATGCTTTTTAGGGGGAATACTATCATTTTTTTATCTCACACAATATTTTTACATCCCCGTAATTTTCTCTTTCATTAAACACCAAAAGACAAGAAACAAAAAAATAATCCCCCCTACCCCTTTGCTTTCGGTCATAGTGCTTTAGGGAAGAAATCATATCATTTTTTTGTTGTTATCTCACAATAAGCTAAGTCAACTCATATACAAAAAAAAAAAAAAACATATCACTCCCACACACCACAATTTTCGGCCAACTTGATTCAACAAGGATCAAATTTTATCTTTTCATTCTAACACTCATTCAACTCTCCCAACTTCTCCTCGCTCTCTAAAAACTTAGACAAAACACAAGAACTCTCTCATTTCCTCCCATAAGGACCGAAAATTCCAAGAAGAAAGGTGAGGAAAAATTTCTTCTTCCAACTCCATTTTCTTCTTAAAACATCAAGTATACACCTTCATCTTCTAACTTGATGAATCTTTCTTGTTGAGGTACTCTTAAAAGAATTTTTCTTGAAGAATTAAAAGACTTAGACTTGACTACAAGCTTGAAGAAGATATTCAAAGACTACACACTTTCAAGATGAGAAATGGTAGTTTTAGTATTTTTTCTCTTGACAACTTGAGGAATCAAATTTTGCCTCAAGGATATGAATTTTTGGAGCTTAGGGGCTGACCTATACAAGTCTAAGTTGAAGTTAGAAGCTTGAAGAAAAAGTTTATTTTTGGAGATTACTTGAGGACATTAAGGTAAGTAGTAGTCATTTGACCCTAATAAATTTCTTTAAACTTGAGACTTTAATTTTAACATCAAAATATAATTTGGATGCCATATAGGGGCTGACCTTCAAGAGTTTGAGTCAATAAATTGATACTAAGAAGAAGAAGACCTCATTTAAACCACAACCCGAAAAAAATTACTACGAGGTGGGTGAAAATTGTTTCTACAAAAACAAAATGCATCATTCTTTCTACTAGTGCACAAAAATGCATGCTCATGCGATAATATGATATTTTATGAATTTTAGCAAGTATTTATGAGATTTATGTTTTAACAAAATTTAGAAAAATAAAAAGATGAGTATGATATTTTTCTTTCATAAAATGTTGGTAAAATTACTCATCATCATGCTTTTATGGTTTATGATGATATGAATATTCAAATATATTTAAAAATATTTAATATGATTTTTTATATATTATTGGAATTCTGGACTTGCAACTTGTGCAAGAAAAATCGAAGTTTGGGTTATTTTTGTAATTATTGTGAAATATGGGACTAAAAGTATAAATATAAAAAACTATGAAGTTCACCTCTGAAAATTCGAAATATTGGACCCACGACTCTGGAAATTTCATATATTAAGTGACTTGAAATATTGGGATCCCTTCCGGGCAAGAAAACACGATAAGGAATAAGTTTGATATCAAAAACGTAAAATTGTAAAACTTAAGGGACCAAAACTGAAATTTTTGAAACATTGGAAAGTCAAGGTATCTCAAAAAAAAATTGACTCATTTAATATGGTATTTTTAACCTTTATTTCAAATTTCATAATCATCCAACTTGAAACGAGACTTTAACGATAAAAAATCACTTTTGGGCTAAAATTATAATTTTTGAAAATGAGGTACCTAACTTTCAAATTTTTCAAAAACAATTTAACCACAACATAGTAATGTCCAAATAAGTATTTGAGACTTGGAATCACCTCAAAATCCTTCCCATTTTAAGAGTTACCTAATTTTAAAATAACAAGTCAAAAATCACAATTTTTGGAAACTAGAGTGCGAATCTGGAATTTTCATAAAAACTGACCCGAGCCTTAGGAAAATATAACCCTCTGGAAATATAGAAAATTTTAAAACTGACATTACCCATTTCCGAGTCCAGAATTGAAACTTATCGAATTTTAAAACCCGACAAGACAATATTCTCTTTAGTAAAAATGATTTTTTTTAAAAATTGCCAAGGTCCTTGAAATTAATATTTCTAACTCAGTTACCTTATAGAAACTTTAAGATATATTTTCGTACTTATCTAATAAAAATATCAAGCTTGGACATAATGCACCGAATCAAATATTAAAATCGGCTAGATTATCCGCCCGATAGCTAGACCGCGAGTTTTGTTTGGAAATAAACACCGGATATTGTGTGACCAAGATCACTCCGGACTTGCTAACTGATTTTATCAAAATTTTCGAACGAACGAGATAGTACTTGGAAGAAAAATCTTGAAGTGATATTTAAAGTGAAACGTAAAGTGAAATTTTAAAAGTGAAGTGAAATATGAAGAATGTGACGTAGGATAATTTGCTTCAGCTTTATCCAAATAATATGGAAAAATTTACTTCGGCTTTATCCAAGTGACGTGGAATAATATGCTTCGGCTTTATCCAAGTGATGTGGGATAATTTGCTTCGCATTTATCCAAGTGATGTGGGATAATTTGCTTCGGCTTTATCCAAGTGATGTGGGATAATTTGCTTCGGCTTTATCCAAGTGATGTGAGATAATTTACTTTGGCTTTATCCAAGTGATGTGGGATAATTTGCTTCGGTTTTATCCAATTGAAAGTGGAAGTAAATTTAATAAGATAATAATAATGTTTGACTGATTCTGACAAATCTATTTTAATGGTCAACGGAAATTTTTATATAAATAACGGGATGAAGTCATATGTACTTTCATGCATTAATTTCCATGAAACTAGTTTTTTGTGCAGAAAACGAGCCACACTCGCACAGCGGCACCCACCTACTGAGAATTTTTGTTCTTACCCCACATCTTTTATCAACCAGAGGATGAAGAGATGTATCAGGACGATGGCAACGATGGAACCCAAGACGTGGCTTAGTTCTGTACCGTGTAATGAATTTTATTAAGAACGATGAATTTTAATTATGGTGATTTAGGCTTTGGACTTGTTTATTGTAATAGCAGGGCAAGCATGTTGAAGTACATTATCACTTCATTAGAGAAAAAGTACTTCAAGGTGACATCGAGATGAAGCATATTAATACTACAGAACATATAGATGACATGTTTACCAAAGGGCTTAACATATCAAAGTTTGAAGTATTACGAACACATCTCGGAATGGTTCGACGAGAAAATTTAATTCGTGAAAATGTCGGTGCTGAGGGGGAGAAATGAAAATCATCACCAACATCATAATGAATATTCTAGAAATAAAGTTTGCTTGAATGTTCCATATCTTGAGGTACAATTCTTATGTTGTATTTTTATTTTTCTGGATTCCGCTGCAGCCTTACTTTGACTTAGTTATTCCATTAGTTATGCTTAATTGGAATTTTGTCTCAATTTTAATATATGTTGGAAAATAGACAGACCGGCTTGGTAAACTGGATAAAATTTGGTAAATTGGGTCACAACTTCCGTTTTGGAGCGTGACAGTTTAAGTACAGACAAGAGATCTAAACTAAGAAGAAAACCCCTTTCTGTTAGGATAGATCTTTCTTCCAAGCCTTCGAAGCTCTTGTGCTTCCTTAGATGTGAAAGGCCTTGTGGTGTTCTTCGTGACCTAGCCCTCCTCTCTTAGAAGACCTTTGATCTTGTAATCCTATGTATTTTGGTGTGTTGTATGTTGTATCAATGATTATAATTTTGTGCAGCCCTTGGGTCCTTTATATAGGTGCTTGGAGAGATCACTTGTAGAGTTTGAGTTGGAAAAGGACATAAAAATCCACCACAGACAGTCGCACGGCCCGTGTGAGTTTCACACCGTCACTCCACATGGTCGTGTGGTCCCACACGATAGACTGTGCGGCTTGGTTTCGACCTGTTTTCTCCCGAACACTTCACACGGACATGTAGCTTTACACGGTCAGGTCACACGGTCGTGTGGTCCCACACAGTCCGACCGTGTGACTAATTTTTGTCAGATTTTTTTGTCTTTTCTATCTTCTCTTTGCACTCATTGATCTTGTTCGGGCCTTCTAACTGGTATCTTTTCAATTAAGCTTCGTTTCCTGTAAAACGTTACACGAATACGTAGTATCATGCCCTTCTAAGGAAACCAAGTAAAACTCACTAAATATACATGCAAATATATAAATTATATATCAAAATAAGCCTTTAAATGCATGTATATTTTATACATATCAAAATCCACCAAACTTAAACCATTGCTCATCCTCGAGCAAATTAAAAAATAATATCAAGACAAAGAACACTATAAACATTTAATTTCATTTGACTTCATATCTAAGTAATCCATGCAATTCATTATCAAGAAGTCATCAATCATAAGTTTGGTATAATTAATCCTCTCTCGGGTACTTGACATCACGACTCACAAGTAAGTGGTGTATCACTCAACTCTCAAAGTGTATGGTAAATATTTACGCTCAAAATCAATTCAGTGAATGTAGAACTACCATAGGCCTGCAAATCATCTAACATCTCTACCACTTTAGTGTGCACAATTTAAGGATCAAAAAGGATTTTTATTAGGTTGTAATGTAGGCTCTTTGGTAAAGGTAGAGAAAATTTGGATTAAGTGACTTGACTTGAGCAAATAAAATCTTAGTACACAGACTTGCAATTCACTAACCCAATTTTATCATAAAACTCATTCTTTTAAGATATATTCCTTTTCAACTCAACGCCACCCTTTTTCATTTCATTCTTTTTTTGCCTTTTTTTTTTTTTTCTTCTTTAGCCTCAAGCTCTCAATTTTTCAAAATTTTCAGAATTTGTCTTTTCTTCTTTGCTCTATTTTTCTTTTTTTCTTTCTAGAGATTTTCTTTTTTCTTCGAGCTTCATTCTTCTTTCATTCACCTAGACACTGCTCATCCCTCATTCTTTTGCTAACTTCCTTTCTTTTTCATAATTTCACTACATCTCCCCCAAACTATTCATTTTCTATATGCTCAAGTAATTTTAGGGATAAAAATCTTTCAATTTATTAAAGATCAAAATGTGGCTAACAATAAAAAGCTAAGGCTCAAAGTGGCTAACTGGGGAATCATGAGTTCATAGGTAGGCTTTTTAGGCTAAGTAGGCTAAAACAAAGATGGCTTTAAATCATTTTCAAAATTGAGCACACACATGGCTTCAATGAAGATACCCAAGCAAGTTCTAGATTTCTAGCAATCATGAATGACACACTCAAGAAAAAAAAATAAGTTGCATAAGATAAAGCAGTTATAGGCACAAAAGCTCACAGGATTATTTTTCGCATCATGCTCAAATACCTAATTTTCTTAACTATTGCTAAATAAATAAATGACATCTTCTCGACTATTCATTGTATTATTCACAAAAATATGCCATCTCATAAAATCAAATGATCATAGTAAAAATCATACGGAAGCTTTGCACTCTTTCAAAAATCTTGATTAAAACCACACACGAAAGCAAATTAAATATGCTAAAGCAATAAACGTGCTAAAAAATAAAACTAAAAAACAAAAATTTGAAAAAAAATAAAAAAAATTATTGCAAATTTTATGCTCTACATGTAATCCTACATGCAATGAAAATGCAACGGTACTAAATTACGCATTCTTGATAACCCCCCAAACTTAAAATATGCTTCGTCCCGAACATATGAGGAAATTATCAAAAGTAAAGAGGAATGCGTAATAAGTACTTACTGAGTCACTGTGGTGGTGGAGGTGGAGGGTGGCGGCCTTGTGAGATGTGCCACTAATCCATACGAGACATCATCTCGTACATGTACTGCTGCTGCTGGGTGATAGTTTCGAACCTTTGTAAGTATTCAGTGTGGTATTCATCAACTGTAGCTGACAATTGATAAGTATCATCTACTAACTTGCCCACATCGGCTTTCACCCTTTCTAGCCTATCACGCATACTCCATGGCCGATTACCCCTTTTTCTAGAGGATTTCGGTGCATCCCTCATAGGCTCATCTTGCTCTTCCTGAGCAGCAATACCCTGATCATCTCTCATTAACCAATTACCCCCTATTTCTTATAGAAGTAGCTTCTGGGTTTGGGAGCCTAACTCTTGTTCTATCCGCATGATTTAACCAGTAATTGCGCCCATCGAATTCAATCATTTTCATAGCAGATAAAACAGTCATATCAATTAGTTTTGGCCCACTGCCTCTGCATACCCAATCAAAGCTAACATTAAAGTGCTCAACAATAGGATTAATCAGTCCACCAATACAAATTCCTCCCCTGTCAGATTTTCTCACTCTATCAAATTGACGGGCTATCATAGCCCCGGCATTAGGCACAACCTCTGTCCCCGACGCTATACACCAAATAATGAATAACTCATCTATTCGCAAGGCCCCTTTCATTTCCTCCCTTGCAAATATTGTTTCCGCTAAAGTCCTTTGACATAGCGAAATATGGGATTTCAAATGCTAGATGCCTTCGAAGTGCCCGACGTATAGGTTCATTTACCCGTTATCTCCCTCCAAAACCTATCCTTATCAAAATCCTCATGTTCCTCCACCCCATAAGCCGGAGTTCTATATATTGCATTTAAATCATCAATTGACAACTCCCTCGGCTCATATGCTAACCGGAACCTAATCGCCATCAAATTCTATTTTTGGACTACTAATTCAAAACTACATAAGAACTCAATCGTTTAAATTGAATAAGTAGCACAATGCCCGTTTAACAATTCATGCCAATCCACCGGACCACACATAGCCCGAAAATCCTCCAAATATAACACACACAACCAAAAACGTGAAAATACTTGAGAATGGTTTCTTTCCTTTTAAAATCTCATAACTAGTCATGGTAGTACCTGGTTTCATGTAAACAAGATTTGAAATGTGTCAAGTTATATTCAACGCTTTAGCCAAAAATCTTTTTGAAATGTTTTTAGAACACAACATTACTCGAGCCATTTCTTGTAATGTTCTACTTTTCTTTCAGCAATCCCATTTTGTTGGGGTGTTATAGGAGTTAAACATTAATGAAAAATACCCTTTTCATTGCAAGAATTAGAAAAGAAGAATTTTCAAACTCTTTTTTCCATGATCAGATCTATTTCTTGCAATGCTAGAATCATGCATGTTGCAAATTCTCAAATACAAACTTTATAAACACTTCAAAAGTTTCGGATTTATCTTTTAAGAACTCAACCCAAAAATATCTTGATAAATCATCCACACACACAAAGGAATATTTCCTTCCACCCAAGCTCTCTATTTCTATAGGACCTATCAAATCCATGCATGTGCAACAATTCAAAACAACGAGAAGTACTAAATGTTGTAACACAAGATGTGTTACCCTGGTTTGTTTCCTTTTTGTCATGGACCATATACTTGAGTTATTTTTCCTTTAACATGAAGTTTAGGAATACCTCTCACGGCTTCTAAACTGATTAACTTTAACTTGTTTCAGAAGTTTACATGTCCAAGATTTTGATGCCACAACGTGTACTCATCAGTTTCAGCATGATGACATGTTTGACTCATTTCAAACATGTAACAATTATCCACTGACCTTGTGCCGGCCATGACACGAGAGTTGTTTACATAAAAAAACAGAACATGAGTCTCTATCAAATTTCACGTGCAAGTTATCATCACATAAATGACTAATGCTAATTAAATTAGCAAAAAGTCCTTTCACATGTAGCACAATTTTCAGACCAGGAAGTCCTTTCACATGTAAAGTTCATATTCCAATTATTTGACATTTAACATCACCACCAAACTAACTTTACCCCATTAACTGACACATAATCAGTTAAATATTCTCAAGTACCTGTCATATGTCGTGAACATCCACTATCAAGTTAAAAGTACTAGGGGTGGCAAATCGTGTTTTCGTGTTGTATATTTTATTTGATCTTAAATATGACAATAATTATAATTTTAACTTATTTTTCAATTTCGTGTTCGTGTCGTGTATCGTGTCGTGTCATATCGTGTCATGCTTTATCGTGCTTTTTGTCTCTATAATCATGTTTATAATCGTGTCGTGTTATCGTGTCGTGTCACTCATTGCCAGCCCTAAAAAGTACCTTGTACCTTCAACTTTAGTTCTAAGTGAAGTATAATCAACATAACATGAGTGATCATCAGTACAAACCAATTTAGAATCAGATTAGGATGAATTCTCAAAGCAACTTTGAGAGTGTCCTCAGCAATGCCATGCATCATATCTGATATCATTTTACCTAAAGCCGTATATTTCCTCAGTTTAAAACAAAATAGATTGATATGTCCAGGTTTAAAACAATAATGACAGACAAATTTATGCTTCAAAACACATTTAGACTTCTTGAATTTGTTCTTGAGAAAAGATTTGTTGTTTTTACCAATACCACCACGTTTCAAAGAAAGCTTTGAATTTTGACATGAATATGTTTTGACTGGTTTAGAAAATCCTAATCCAGTTTTATCAAATCTAGCTTTCAAAAATATGTCATCAATGACAGCAAAGCTAGAATCAAAATTACCCACAATTCTTTTGAGACTACTGAGTTCAAATTTTATCATATCACTAGCAATTCACCCGTGCGATGCACGGATTATATATTAAATATAGGTCATTTTAATATTTTAGTTATTTTAATAGATTAATTAAATAAAATATTTAATTCTAAGGCCAAATAACCACGGATCACAAAATAAATGATTGCAGAGTAATTGAAACTTACAAATTAAATTGAATGAACATAAAATATGGAATTTGAAATTTTATTATTAGTTTTGAAAAACTTCTTTACATAAAACATTGATGGTTGTTACTCTCACTATCACCACCACATATCAAAATTTTAAGACCCTTACAATTAATTAGTAGCTCTAGAAATAGTAACATACAATTGACTGTGACTAAAAATATTATTTTTTAAAAGAAACACTACATTTGACAAAATTGATGCGGTACATTTTTCGGTCCCGAGTCATGGACTGGTCTTGGAAATTAAAAAGGTACAAAGTGGAAATTTGAACAAAAAAATGACAAAAATAACATGGCTAAAACTATTTTCATTATGGAGACGTGACCAAAAAATCGACGACTATTTTTATGTTAATATTAATTGGCATATATCCATACCGAAATTACTTTCGGTTCGTCATTGGGCATGCTAGTGTACTGATGATCATATAATTTTTTTCTATGATTCAGATTTCATTTTCAGTTTTGCAAATAATTATAATTAAATGTTTATATTTATGTGATGTTTATATTTTTATAAAAGAAATGGGATAAAGCTCGATGTTATTATCATAGAGCTAAATTAATTGTGGGATGGCACTGAATGATCAATATGGAGGTCGGCAAGATTAAAAAAATAGTAAATGGGTTAATTTTGTTTTGATTATTTTTCATATTGAAATAAATTTTAAGATTTATGTATTGTCAAAATAGAACCTACGTATTATAATTTTATTCAGTTTGAAACATAGATTTTATTATAATCGTATTTTGCTCGATCACATACTGCAAAAAAATATTTAAAGCTTTACTATTTTAATACACCATGGTCATTTATTACTTGTGCGTCTATATAATTTTTTTTAATATAAATAGCCTGATATGTAGTTGTAGTATGTGCTAATATAAAAATGTTAAACTTCAAGTTCTGGATTGTCTTTAACGTAAATGTAGTAGGTCCGATAATTCAATTTAAGTGAAGCATTGCGCCAGTTTATTTAGCTGCTCAAAGTATAAATGTTTTTGGGATTCCGCATAAATATGCCGGGGCTTATGCTTAAATTAAGGTTATTGGAAAAATGCATATGCAACTGTATTTAAATTGTTAAATAATTTTTTATTCATAATTGTTATTTGTTCTATTCCAAATTCATAATTGATTACTCTAATGAATATCATCTGTGATTTGAAACATGAAATCAACATGCAAGGTAATATTTACGGCATGCATTTAGATATATTCACAAATATTGTTTTCTTATCAGAATGAATACCACATCAGTTTAAGATATATATTGATTAATATGAATCCAAATTTTTTTTATTAAATAGATAGTGTTATGCTAGTCAGTGCAAAATAATTTGCATATACATAACATTAATTAAATAATATGTAGTTTTTATTTAGATATGATCAACTTGTTTTCTTATTGTAGCATGTAGGAATCCTCATATCCTAAAGAAAAAATAATATGTAGTTTTTATTTAGATAATCAACTTGTTTTTTTAATTGTTGCATGATTAATACTGTACCATACAGAAAAAATTAAAAAAAATAATTGTTAATAAACTAAAAACCAACTATATCAGATCTAAAAAGACAACTTCAAAAAATATCTGCTGACAATTTATGTCACATGAATCTATAACTTTTTTTTGTGAAAATTAAGCATGATTTTATTAAAAAATAAACCTTATAGAACTACAAAACATAAACATTATAGAACTATAAAACAACTGAAAAAATAGAATAGAAAACAACTGAAAATATACAAACTAAAGAATCAGCCATTGGAACAATAAGCATAGAAAAAACTAAAGCCAGTGAACTAATAAACAACTGAAAAAAAAATTAAATATTACTTTTATTTAACGCTATATGCATTCTGCAGTAATAACATTTGAGCTAAATTCAAAATGAAGTAAAAAATTAATTATGAATATTTAACGTTTAAAAAAAACGTTTCAAAAAACATAACCAAAAAAAGAAAAACAAAATAGGAACTAAAAATACAACTGAAATTAAAGTACCTGTTTGTCATGATATTCTCTCTGTTTGAAAACATTCGATTTTTCTCCATATAAGGGGTACACTGTATACACGAACCAATCAAACCCCTCAGAGCCAAACTAAAAATATTCGAGTTAAGTTCATAATTAATACGGACACATGAGTCTTAACAAAAATGATTAAAAAAATTAAACAGGTCTATTAAACATTTCATAACACAGAACAAAAAAAAAAAGAAAAAAAAACAAAAAGAACTGTAAAAAACATAGATGCCTAATTGAAAATACAACTAAAATACTTGTTTGTCATGATATGTGCTCTCCATAATAACAACATTCAAGTTTTATCAATGGGTATTACATAGAATCTACAGAATTGGATAAGCAAGAGAAGTTTTGAAATAGTGATTGTCCTATTTATATTGATTTGTATATTGTACTCATATAATGGACTTTCTTATATTCTCAATGCACTTTAATTTGAAATTATTCTATTTTACCGAGAATCAATGTTACAGTCGTTGTTTTTTACACTTGAATTCTTTTTATCTCTTTTCTTTAACCATTGTAAATAATTATTCTTTTTGAATGCAAGAAAAATTAATATTTTATTTTTTTTCCATTACAGGTGATCCTATATATTCAAACAAAACAGGTGTTTTTTATTTTTTATTATTTATTTCTTGACAAATCGATGAATCATTTAACTGCAAATTTAATAGCACACATTTCTCTGATTTTCGATGCAGAAAATTAATTGAATATTTAAACTTGAAACCTATTTACAATGCAACATGCATTAAATGACTGATTAATTCCCAAAAGAAACCCGAACAGTTGTTTAGCATCATTAAAATGCAGAATTTTTTAACAAAATTGATTTGCCATATATGGAAACATGGTTTTGGCGGGAACTTTCCCAAAATAACACTATTCTGTTTTTATATATTATATAGATTCTTTGTTAACATCACTTCTAATCTCCCAACAAACTCTCTCAAAATATCATTTTCTTTGATGAGGTCATCAAACTTGAGTTTCAAATCATCTTGGAAATTATCCTCAAGTCTTACAAACTGTGACCCTAGAGACGGACAAAGAACAGATCTAAAATCATCAAAAAATCATAAACATAATCAATATACCTGATTTGTGATGCCTCAAATGTTGCAACACTTGACGCATCATTTTTTATTCCTTCAGAACCAACCTGATCTTTCTCCAGAATAGTCATCAGACGTTTGCAACTTTCATCTTCCTCCAACTTACTCACTCAAGATTCTTCATCACTAAGAGATACAGTTAGATTCATACCTCTTTCCCTAAGAGTGTTTGCACTGATTTTCATAATGACCAAGTCCTTTGCAAGCACGATATTGAATCGAATCAAGATTTTTTGGTTTAAAGGAATTATTCTCTTGAATAGATTCAAACTTTTTAGGAAAATTTGAAGAATTTTAAACTGCATTTCTTAGACTTGAAATCTTTATTGTTTCGGAAGGTATGAAATCATTCTTTCTATTTTGATTTTCGAAAAAAGTTGTTAAACGTTCTTGTCAATAACACAATAGATTCTTCATTTAAATCAATATCGTGTAAATCTTTCACAAGATTTTCTATTGCATTATCAACATCATTTGAATCATCACAACCCAATATCAGTTTCAGATTTAAAAGCAATACTCTTGCCTTTATCTTTAACTTGATGCTCTTTTTGTTGGGCCAAATTCAACTCAAAAGTTTGTAAAAATACCAATAAGTTCATTAAGTCTAAGTGTATCAGTATTTTTGGTTTCTTCATAAATCTTAACATTGTATCTCTTAGGAAGAGATCTCATAACCTTAATTACCAACCTTTCATTGCTAATAAGATCTCCAAGAGATTGTCCCTCATTAGCAATATCACGGATTTTTACATTGCACGATGCAATATTTACATCCTCTTCCATTCAGAGATTTTCAAATCTGTTAGCAAGTAACCTCAATTTTGTTCTCCCAACTCCATGTGTTCCTTCACAATGTAATTCCAAAACATCCCAAACATCTTTAGTAAAAACAAAATTTGAAATAAATTTGAATAAAGAGAGATCCACAACACTAAAAATAACATTTAAAGCTTCTTGCAATCTGAATTTCATCATTAGCCATTCAATTTATGGTTTGACCACTGTATTACCATCTGCATCAACAATTCTTGGTAGTGTCCAACCTGCAAGAACTGATCGCCATGTTATTTCATCAATGGACTTGATATAAGCCCTCATTTTGACTTTCCAGTAGGAATGATTCGTTCCATCCAACACCGGAGGTCGAACCATTGAGCTACTTTGAATTTCCATCATAAAAAACACTGCAAAAATACAGGATCACACTAAGTAACGTCTAGTGAAGGCTCTTGATGCCAATTGAAAGAATTGAATGGGTCCAATTCTTATAAAAGTGCAGTGTGCAGTGAAAAGTGTTGCCAGCAACGAAAGACTTAAAATAAAAACACAATTTTACAATATATGAAATAAAGACAGATTAAATGATCAAACACAAGAAGTTAAAAATTTTGTACAAGTATAAAAATACTTGTACGATGTTCATTAGAACAAAAACTCTTCAATGGATGATGTTGTTTACAAAATACAAAATATTTTACAAACAATGAGACTAGAAGAACAACTACCCTTGTGTCTCTAAAAAGAAATCAAAACTCCATCTCAAAGTATGAGAATACATCCGTGCACTCAAAACTCTTGTTCTACATTAGATATATCTCACGCATAAATAAAAACTCTTAAGTTCAAGAAAATGATGTCAACAATGTAACCACACTCTTGATATCATTGAACTTCTGCATATCTTCTAGTAAGAATCAAAACTGAAACTCCTAATCTCTCAATCTATATCGTATTCTGATGCAGGCTTGTCCTTAAATAGACATCTCCATGTTCTTCGGGAAAACCACCGCAAGAAATCATAGAATAACTTCCTGCAAAGATTAAAGAAAAACCGTCATACACTACATGAAAACAACTTCTCACAAGTTAGGACAAAAACCGAAAATAACTTTTGTAAAAAAACTGAAAAAGTTAACTGTGAAACATTATCCAGAAATTTGCAAAATTAGAAAACTCATAATATTTGAATTTTAGGAAATATCAAACAGTAACATTCCTCATATAAATAAATAAATATACAAATAATAATAGTTTATTATTCTAATATAAGCATAATAGAAAGTTCGAGAGTCAAGAATAATTCATTACCTCGAAATTCATTATTCCACTATTAAATCTTTAAAAAAATTCGACAAATCTCTTTTCATGTTAAAATTCACATCAAATTAGCGAAAAAGACAACACTAAATAGTCAACTATTTTATAAAATCACTTATGTGTGAAAATTGTGAACGGAAATTAATTTATCTAATAATTAAATTATCAAAAAAAAGTTAGCATAACAATATTTTATTATAACGGAAATAAAATTCAGGAGTAAGTCAGTGTATTAATAAAAATAAATAAAAGTCAAAATATTTTAGAATATTCTTATTATTTATTAAATATATAAATGTAATTTCAATTTAGTAGGGAAGAGAACACACACACTCATGTGGATCGAACTTGAGTCAATATTTGAATGCAAAAACTTCTATCAGTGAACCAATGTTTTACATACTGTATCAGCGATAAAATCAGTCAAATTAACAGTAAGTGGTTCAATCGGTCAGACCGGTTCAATCGCCAGTTTTAATAAAACTACTTCTGAATTATATTATATAAAATATTAATGTAATATATCAATATTAAAAGAGAAATTACATACATTTAGTCAATTTCATTTTTTGATTATGTAATTATTTGATTGATTATCTATACCTATATTATAGAGATTTGTCAAAATTTTAATTAATTAGAATTCTTACTTGTTTTTAATTAAAATAGAAATACTTGATTTGAGGCATGACATAAATATTAAATAATTGGTTCGAATTCTTGTTTAATTTGAATTATGACAAAGATGTATTAAATATTTAGTCAATAATTTGAATTTTTAAAAAGATGAACAAATAAAAATTAAAATATAGTAGAATCTAGTTTAACCAATTTTAAATCGGTTTAATCGCAAAAAAATAGTTTTTAGGCCCTTACCGTATTAGATTTACCACCGGTATCTAATATAACCAGTTCAAACGACAAGTATGGTACGATATCTGAAACACCGAGGGAAAATGAACAAAATTGACATGAGTAATCAAAAGTGGGGGAAAAAAAGAAAAGAAAAGAAAGAAATAACATAGCGTACACCTAAATAATCTCAATCGCGCTGAAAGTGGGAAACCCTGCAAAAGTACAACCCCCCGCAACGAAAGAAAAGGGGTTAACACATTTGAGAATCGAAAGTATAAAAACGACAGTTTCATGCTTTGTCCCCCTCTTCCCCTTCTCATCTCATCCTCTTTCACACACACAAAACACCAATCCATTTTTTCACACCAAAACCATATAGCAAAATTTTCAAACCCCAAAACCCATATCGAAACCCCTCCTCGATTTCACATCCGTTACATATGCTTATATATACAGATCAGCTGTATTGAGAGAATATTTACATATATATACACAAATACAGAGAGAAAAATAGAGAGATATGGACTACCAAGGGCAGCAGGAACACGAAGACGATGTTTATGGCGGTGAAATTCCTGAGGAATCCTACATGGAATCAGATTTTGACTCATCTGCGGACGCTGAAGCCGCCGCCGCCGCCGCCGAAAAAGCTAAGGTATATACTTGTTTTGGGTTGTGCCCTGAAGATTTATGACATATATATCTATATGCATGTGTGTGTGTGTAGGTCTACTCATAAAATTGAATGAGTTTGAAGATGAGTATGTGTCTAATTTTTCTGGGGTTTTAATGCTTTATAGGAGCTGGAGACTATGAAGAAGAGATTGCAGGAGATTGAGGAAGAAGCTGGGGCGCTTCGTGAAATGCAGGCGAAGGTCGAGAAAGAGATGGGCTCGACCCAAGGTTTACTTCACTTACTCTGAGCGCGTGCATTTGTGAATTTGATGTTTATATTTGTTTTATTTTTGGGAGATTTGATTCTCGGCGTGCTTTGAATTTGTGATCTGTATTTTTTTAAGTTGGTGTTTTCACCCTGACAGAAAGTGTGTTTAATTTGTTCCAGGAACTTAAAGACACTTAGGGTAAAAAAATAATTTAATGACGGATATAGAAACTGGCAATTGGATTTAGTTTAGAATGATTTTAAAAGCCGAGATTGTACTCTATCATTGAATTTGATTTCACCGACAAATGGATATATTTGGCTGTTGTATTTTTAAGATTTGTCGTATTCATTTGAATGCGATCTTGTCGAGTGTGGTTTAAATCTTAAAGTGATTTTTGTGTTGTTATTGTAATAGTTTCCATATAAGATGCTTCACTCATCAAAAAGCTGGAAGTCTTTTTGCGTCAAACAAATGTCTCATGCTTCTTTAGTTGCCACAACACGTGTCAGCTTGTTTGACTCACACGATTTGCTGTCGGACACCTGAGTAATACTTCAACGTAGACTAAATTTATCAAGAACCACTACTTTTTCTAACTTATGACGTTGGTTTTATAATGGAATATGGAGCAAAGATAACTTTAGCGTGTAAAATAATTGTGTGTTTCTTCAGGGTACTAATCTTATGTTGAAGATATGAAATATACATGATTTAGATACATGTATATTGTTGTGTGTATTTACAATGAAGAACCATGTGAAGTGTCAAGTGTGTTATCCAAATTATTGCAATTTAACATGTCGTGTCCATCAGCTCAATGAACTGTGATGCTTCTCAGAAATTCATGATGCTATCAATAAGTATTATACCTGAGAAGCATGAATGTGGACTTCAGTCATTTTTATAAGGGATAATTACAATAAAACCCCTGAGGTTCAAGCTAATTACAAAAAACTCCATAGGTTTTTGAACATTACAAAAATCCTCTTGAGGTTTGAGTTTGTATTATATTTTCCCCCTTCATAAGCAAAAAATATTTCAAACCCCCCAGATATTTATAGGAATATTACAATTATCCCCTTAAATTTAAGACATAATTAAATCCGATGGGGCTTTTTGTTATTTTGAAACATCTCTGGATTATTTTGTAATTAGCCCAAACCTGAGCGGGGTTTTTGTAATTATCCCTTTTTATAATGCAATTAGTTGAAGACCTAGTTTTGGTAATGCTCGGTTGTATTGGTATGGAAGGAATAAGTCTAGATGTAACGGTTGTTGGAGGGAGATGAGTTTTTTTGATAGATTTTCATGGCAAGTTAATGAGTTAGAGTTAGAAAGGGGTTGGATTTGAATTGCATGACGAAAAGGCATTCAAACGAAAGGGAAAAAAAAGTCTGAGGGGCAATGAAATTAATGTTTTTAACTTTTTATTAAATGTTTTTGGCGTATTTTTAGGGTGTCGGGACATGGTTCAGACTTGGACTGGCCTATTAATAGTAAGTGGGCTTTTACTGGGCAAAATGTGGCGAGAGAAATAATTGTGTTTCCTATTTCGAGACGAATAATGCAATGTGCTAAATTCGAATGTGTGATTACTGTAATACGTATTGACATGAATAATCAGAAATGGATTTAGCAAATCATACTATCATCTCGGAAAAGGAATTCAACTAAGCTTGCTGTCACACAATCAATCTCAAATCCGGAAGTTTTTAATCATCAAGTTTCAAAAGAATTTTACTTGAATGCATACCTATAATTTGGGGATATCATTTTTGGGTTCATGCAGTTAAGAAACTTCATCTTGTTGTCCTTTTCGCCCCACTTTTGGAAGAAAGGTAGTGAGTGGTCTCATAAAACATATCTTAGGTATCTCTTCTTTATGAGTCTTAACCTTTGACTCTATCGTTTTGATATAGATTTTCTTCTTTCTACGGGTTCACTGTTTGCTTTTATATATAATTCAGTTCGGTATGCAAGAGACACTCTAATTTTAAGTCTTTTTTTTTATAGCAACACCTATGGGGGACCTAGCCATATTATTGTGAGCTTGTCAATTTATACAAATGACTAAAAATTAAATTAAAAGGAAGATGTGTTTAGTTTGCTGATTTTTCTTTCATATGATTCTCTGAATAATGCTTATAGACAGAGCGCACTCTATGTTGCATTTGCACTTGGAAAAATGTTGCAAAAATTTAGATTTTACTTCTTTAATTGAACAATATTTTACGCATGAGTTGATGTGGTCAGTTCATCTATTCTGTGAATGAATCAATACGAAAAATCACCCTTCTCCCCGACCAAAAGAAGAGAAAAAGAAATACAATAGATCTGAATCGTTACTATCATAGAAGCATTCTGGCAATAAATATCTGGAGGCTCTACATTGCTTGCAGTCTGTTGCTTGGTTATTGGAACATCTTGGAAACCATTCACATGTCTTAGCAATTATTTCTCACTGTTATTCTTAATGTGGTATCTTTAATCATGAACTTGGCTGTCACTAAAATAGTGATTCATAACATTATTCCTTTTTTCCCTTCTTCTTTTGTGTTTCTTAGAAGATCCAACTGGTGGCTCTGCTGCTCAGGCAGAAAAGGAGGAGGTCGATGCTCGTTCCATATATGTTGGTAATGTAAGTCCCTTGTCCCTTTTATTCATCTAAAATTGATTTTTTTCCATTGTTCACAATTTTGTTATTTTTCTTTCACCATGCTTTGATATTCCATTTGAAAGAATGTATGATGACCGGTTAAATATGGTATGAATTCTTGTAAGTGAAAGATAGTAGTTCTCAGCTCGCTTGAAAGGCGACATTTCAAAACTGGGCCTCATAAATAATTTGCTACGTAATGGAAATAGCACCACTACTGTATCCTTTATGTTTTGTTTTTCTTGTTTTCCCTTTCCTGCCTGTATCTAATACCTTCACTGCGAAAAAGGATTTGGAAACTTTTGAATTCACTCAACATAATATGGTTAGAGACATGACTCATTGGGAAAAATTGGATGTCTAGGAGTTTCTTTTGGTGATATGCATATGCTACAATTTTGAGTCAACTGATACATTCAACAGTTTTGAGTGACATATGCTCGCTCACATGTATATTCATCAGTGTGTGTGTACATGAGTCTGGTTGAACTAGCCGTTAGCTAATGTTTCTCTCTCCAAACACAGGTGGACTATGCATGCACACCTGAGGAGGTGCAGCAGCATTTTCAGTCTTGTGGGACTGTCAACAGGGTCACTATTTTGACAGATAAGTTTGGTCAACCCAAAGGTTTTGCTTATGTAGAGTTTGTGGAAGTTGAGGCTGTTCAAAATGCTCTACTGCTGAACGAATCAGAGTTGCATGGCCGTCAACTAAAGGTTCTTGATCTTCTATTGGTCTGAACAGGCAATTATAATATGGGATAGTTACAAGAAACCCCCTGAGGTTCGGGATATTTACAAAAACAAAAATGAGAAGTTTCAAAATTACAAAAACCTCCTTGCTGATTTCGTCTTAAATGCAAGGGGGTAATTGTAATATTTTCTATAAATATGAGGGGTGTTTGAAATGCTTTTTGCCCATGAAGGGGGTAAAATGTAAGACAGAATCAAACCTAAGGGGGTTCCTGCAATTTTGAAAGTTCCCTTTTTTTTGTAAATACACCAAACCTCAGGGGTTCTTTTATAATTATCCCTTATAATATTTGTTTGTCCTTACAGTGATTTTTCTTGGGATTGGACAGGTATCTGCTAAGCGAACTAATGTTCCTGGAATGAAGCAGTATCGAGGGAGACGTCCAAATCCATATTTTGGATCTAGAAGGCCTTATATGCCTCCGATCTACTCTCCTTATGGTTACGGGTGAGAACATTACTTTATTTTTGTGTGTGTGTGTATGTGTGTCTTGATGATAATGGATTATGTCTTCAATGAAATAATTTTGGTTGTTTTCAGCAAATTGAGGTTGTTTGCCATGTCCTACAGGAATAGTAGTTTGAGTCTTCCTCAGTGTATAAATAACGTTTATATCTAATTACGAATCTCTTGGAATCTCATTGCTTAACCAGTCCATATGTTCGCTTTTGCTCTATTGTGTGTATGTGTGTAATGTAGAAGATATATGTTTATCATTTACTTGCCATTATATGAGTTGGTGCCCCATAGTTGCAATTCATTTATTTCGTCTGTCCTAGGCATTGAATTGACTTTTACTTTTGTTCTGTGGTTTCTAAGGCAAAAAATTGCTTCACTGGATATATATTTCTCTGTGTAAATTACAAAACCTATCCCTGAGGTTTAGTCTAATTACAAAAAAAACTCCATTTATCTTTCAAAATTACAAATACCCTATTAAGGTATTGCAAACTTCCCCTTAAGTTTTGTATTAGCAATATGTAAACTTGAAACAAATATCAAGCTTGCAAGATGGCATTTTTTTTTTTTTTGGTAATTAGACTGAACTTTACTGGTAATTTTTGTATTAACCTTATTTCTATTTATCACCTGATCTCTATGGAAATCTGATAACACATTTTCCACGTGCAGGAGCTTTCCGAGGTTTAGGCGGCCTATGCGCTACAGGCCATATTGATTAAACTTCCCCAGTTGTCGGCATGCTGTTAGATGGTGGGAATTAGTTGCGATAATCTTTTGTTGAGAACCTTTTATTGTGCCCATATACTACATCCTTTTCTTGATGGCCTTTATTCTGGAGGCATGCCATTAGACAGAAATTTTAGTTCGATAATTGAAACTTCATTGTAACTTTAGTTGGAACAGTGTTGTGCTATTAGCTGCATGCATGCATTTACAACTTCATTATAGGAAACAGAAGTAAGAAAGCAAATAGCCAGGTTTTTACTGTTACTATCTTCTTGGAAGTTTTTTTTTTTTTTTTTTTATTTCTCGTAGTTGTCTGCTGCTCTTTGATTTCTTATACGTGTTTGCTGCTGTTCACAGACACACACACACACACACACACTTATTCACCTCAAACAGACTTCAGGGTTTCATATTTTAAGACAGGCATATTATAGTCGTATATCATCTAAGAATTTGTGGTTCAAATCCGTATCGGATACGATTTCTTTTCCGTTACTCCATGGATACATATCTATACGTACCCATAATTATCCGATTGAAAAAAAAATAAAATATTTTCAGCATGTTTTGGGTGTGTATATTTTCAAGAACATTAAAATATATAATTTTATATGTATATATACCATACTCGTATCCATAAAATTTCAAAACATGATGTATTCTCGTACTTGTGTCGTAACTTATCCGTATCCTGCAGCCGTATCCGTGCTTCATAGAATGTGGTTTATTGGTCATTGTCCTGAGGTCTGTATATAGTATTCAATAACTGATTTGATATGTGATGTTAAATTGCAGTTTTAGTCCTATAATTATGGGGTTAGCACAATTGTTTGGGAAAATTCACGTTTTTAACAAAACTCAGTTAGTGAAAAGAACTTGCAAATTAGGTCCTTCTCTCATCGGAAATTCCTATATATATATTATTGGCACGTGATCGGTTGATTTCGTAATTTTCGGTAGAATAAAGGACTCAAATTGTGAGTACCTATTTTTTAAAAAAAAAATTAGGTTTTTTTGAAAAAAAAGTTGTAGGTTTTTTTTAAAAAAATGTAATTTCTAGTGGATTAATTTTGCGACAGAACCGAAATACAATTTAACTGCAGAGGGTACACCCACAAAGCAAAAAGTATTTAAGAATGTTTGTCAAAGTATCTTAAAACTTCCAAAATATTTTCAGTGTTTTGACTTTTAAGTTTAGTTTAATGAAAATTGAGAAGGGTTGGTTTCATAATTGAGATAATGTATATATTACAAAAGCCATAACATAAATCATAGTTAAGTCAAACCTCACATTTTGTAATACTATTTTCTCTTACTCTCAAATCCAACAATAAATAGTGAAAGTCAAATCCTTTTTATTCTCTAAAAGTAGATTAAGAGATACTTAAGCATGCCCACCATCAAGAACTAACTAGAAATGAACAATCTTTCTATTAACAACCAAGGTAGAGTTGAGTAATAAATTATGCGTTTCGTTTGAAATTGATTCATAAGACGATAATATGCAATGGATCAAACTACTCAAGTTTATTCGTGCTCGCCTTGATTTATATTGTTAACATTAGATTCGATTAACAATCAAATCATTTTTAAATTTGAACAATAATATGTTCGAAGACTTTAGTCTCACACAGGCAGGACCGGTCCTGAGGGTAGTCGCCGAGGGCGACCGCCTAGGGCCCCCGATTTTGAAGGGCCCCGATCTTACATAGGCCTTTATATATGTATACATGTTTTTATTAAATATATATATATATATATATATATATATAAGGGCCCCAAAAAATTAAAAAAAAAAACGAATGACCCTTTTCTTTAGAATTATACTAAAAAAATTTAATTAAATTCTAATTGAAAATAAAATAAAAATATTTTTCTTGGAGCTTGAAGTTTTTTGTTGTATTTTTTTTATACAGGCCTCTTTTTTTCTTATCGCCAAGGGCCTCCGAAAAGTCAGGGCCAGCCCTGCACACAGGGTAAGATAATTTTGAAAGTAAAATATACACCTATAGAAGAACTTTTTTTTTTTTTTTGAAATGAAAACTGCGTATATATTATAGCTTTATTATATTTAATTTAGGTTTTGTAAAGGTTGATAACAGAAGGTAACTTCGTAAAACGAAATACAAACACAGTCAATTTTTATTATTTCTTAAAAAAAGTCAAAGAATATTTTCTTTTTGAGTATTATCCGGGCCAACTCATTTTTACATCAGAATAAGACTTAAATCCCATCCGCCGCCGCCAACTCATGCACCCATATTACTTCAGAAAAAATCTCATCTAGAAACAATTCGGCCAAATTTAATTAAACACATTATTATTATATAATATAAAAATAACTATATTTATTTGTAATGGACCTTTTCTCTTATATAGTATAATAATAATTGCTATTGGGTCTAACTATGGGCTAAAATTTCCATGCTATTGGGCCTCCATTAATTTTTTTTTAAGGATGGGCCTCCATTAATTATATTAAGACACTGTTTCTCTGTATTGCTCCATTGTAAAACGATTTTATTCAAAATCTCCAACATTTTCCAAACACCTGTTTTTCGCTTTTTCCTCTGTTACCCAATACAAGAAAGGTAAACAGATTTGGGGTTTTGATTAGTTAATTAGGGTTTAATTTATGGCTTCCGACGAAGACTCTCCGATGGAACTGACCAATCCTCCGTCTTCGTAAGCCCTACAAATTCTTTTTCCTATTATTTTCTCCAAATTTTTTGGTAATGTTGTGATAATTGATGTTTTTGTTTTTCAATTGCAGGCCAAAAAATATATATAAAGATCCAGATGATGGCCGCCAGCGCTTCTTGCTTGAGCTCGAATTTGTTCAGTGCCTTGCTAATCCTACTTATATCCATTGTACGTAATTTCTGCTCATATTCTACTGGGCTTGGATTTTATGTTCTGTGTTGTGGGGGCAGAGGATATTTGTAGCCTTCAAACTCTTAATATTGCAAGATTTGCTCTGCAAAGTCTCAAATATACCGTTTTACTCCTTGATTACTTAAGTGTTTCGATTCTCATCTTTTACCTCTGAAATTTAATACTAATTTGTAAAGGTTTTTCTTTTTTCCGGGTCACAAGTTGTTAATTGTTGCACATTTAGAGTCTATTGAGTGAAAAGTGCACTGGAATGCTTAAAGACCCAAATATTACAATTTTGAAATTTTGAGAACTAAATAACTCATTTTTCCACTATTTTCGATATTATCTTTCGGACATAAAAGTACATGCTTTCCCGAGTTAAAGCTGTTAATTGTTGCACATTTTAGAGTTTATTGTTTGATGTCAAACTAGTTGTGAAGGTGCTAGGAAGCCATAATCTCATTATCCTTTGTGTATATTGACTTGTCTTTGCCTATTCAGTTCAAACGTGATTTTTATAATTTTTTAAATTACAAGATGGTTAAAGGAAGTTGAATCCAAACACACAACTTAGTTTTGAAATAATCAGTTGACATAAAATCAGTATAACGAATGTGTTCCTTTTATATCAATTTTTCTAATGCACTGCCAAACTCCTCATTATTCTCCTCTTTTAACAAAAAATACCTGTTTTACAAACAAAGATTCACTTCCTACTTCCTGGAAAAGGGATTTGCCTTCTGCAGGCACGGACGGTAAATGTGTTTTTAAATCGTGTCTGTTATTACAGTGTGTGCATAATTATTGTCTGCTCGTGGATGGTATGCTGATATGAATGGCAATGGGTCTAAATCAAACCTGGATCACCAAATCCGTCCCACTTAGGGCGGGGTTTAACAGTGTAATAGGTCTGTGTTGGGTCCTGGGTTTTTCATTTTCTAACCCATCCCATTCATACCTGACCCATTAATTTATGTTTTATTTTTTAAATATTCGTTATTTATATTTATATGATGTTGTATATAAAATATTATATATTTTTAAAAAATGTATTGGTATTATTGAAGAAAAATATAATTTTTGTATTTTTAAAATTAAAAGTGGGTCTAGCAGGTCTAACCATCGGATTAGGGTTTAGGGCAGGTTTGAATCTAGGTCTTCAAAAATATTAGCAGGGCGAATCTCAGGTCCAGACAAACCTGCCTCAGTACCATCCCTATATATATCTGGATATATACACGAATATATCTCCATGGTCATGGAATTTGGTTTGTTAAATGGCTGTATCAGTGCTAAATTGGCTATATCACATTTGTTGGAATTAGAGGAATTTCTCTTTTTCTATTTTATGTAAGAACATTGGTGGAGTCTTGATTCGTTGATTTGGCTTTGGAAAGATGTAGCGGAGGGTGGGGGGAAAGCTAGTGCAAAGAATAAGATGCTCACGCAGCTTCTGTTTTTTCTTGAATATAACCAATCTAGAAAGGTGGTGTTAAACTGTGTGCTCTTTTAAATTGAGCATGTTCCTTTTGCACCTATGCATGGAGCCTTTGATATCTTTGTTCTCTTTCTGCATTTCACAATCTTGATTTATGATCAGTTTGACTTGGCAAATGAGACGCATGGTTGCCATTTTTTGAATTTGACTTGAAAAACATTTAATTTTTTGATTGGTGAATCCATTTACAAACATTACGTGTTTAAATTATTTATCTGCTGCATGTTGTACTAGACTACTAGTGATTATCTCATTGCTTAAATGGGGATATAATTAGTTCATGATCCTGTAAGGGCATGTGCTTGTCTTTTTAGGTTTTCTTGCCACTTTTGTTTCTTTGCATTACATTCTTATGCTTTGTCTTATAGAGAAGTATTATTGTTTATTGGGTTCTGTGTAAGTTGATTTTTGCCTTTATTAATGGTGCAGATTTGGCTCAAAATCGATATTTTGAAGATGAAGCATTTATTGGATATCTGAAATATCTTCAGTATTGGCAAAGGCCCGAGTACATAAAGTTTATTATGTGAGCTTATTGTTTTTTAAGTTCAATGCTTATAGTTATGTCTCTTTCTTTTTCTTTATGTATAAAACTTTTATTTTAATTCATGACCCTTACAGGAACATAACTTGTTTTCAACTTATCAGCTTAGTGCCTTAAATGCATTAATGTCTAACATCTCTTGCTTACGATTTTTCGGATTCTTAATTTTGGGCTTGTTATCAGGTATCCTCATTGCCTCTTCTTTCTTGAGCTTCTCCAAAATCCAAATTTCCGAAATGCAATGGCGCATCCTGCAAACAAGGTCTTACTCTATGCACTTTAAACTTTTTTTTTTTTTTTTGTATATGGATTGTTCTTGTAGTGTATTTTGACAAATTACTTTTAAACGCAAAAAATCAATTATCTTCCTTGCCCTTTTTGTTCAGCGGAATGGATTATTTAAATTATATCATTTGGTCTGGACCTTATAGGAATTGGCACATAGACAGCAATTTTACTTTTGGAAGAATTATAGAAACAATCGGTTGAAGCACATACTTCCAAAGCCACTTCCCGAGCCTGCTAGTGCGCCCCCGGCTTCTGTGGGTCCCCCAGCTTTGCCACCCACGACAATTACAGCTGTTGCTAATGCTATTCCTCCTCCCGCTCCTTCTCCAGCTGCTGCTCAAGCTCCTTCACCGATGCAGTATGGCATTGGCTCTGGGTCTACTTTTGTAAAGAATGACTCAAGAAATAGTGGGATCGATAGAAGAAAGAGAAAGTAACCTAATTTTTTGTCTTTTATTTTATTTAAGGATTAATTACAAAAAATACTCTTGAGGTTCAGTCTAAGTTGAAAAAAAAAAAGCTCAGCTATTTTTCAAATTACAAATACTCCTTTAACATTTGCTTCTGTTTTATAACTCACACCCTTAAAAGAATCATATTTGTTAAGGAAATTCAAATTTCAAGGGGGTGTTTGTAATATCTTAAGGGGATATTTGTAATTTTGAAAGGTAACTGGAGTTTTTGTAATTAGGCTAATTCTTTGGGGTAGTTCTTGTAATTTACCCTTTTATTTGTTCTGTTAAATGTGGTGATTTCAGTTGTCTCTGCTAATAAAGCGTCCTTAATGAATCGAGCAGGAAAGATGGCTGACCAACATTGTCCCGAAATACTACTTTTTAGTGGTCATAATACAATAGCCAAGGTGATGTTTGTTTCCTAGGTTTTAATGTATGTACTAGGTTGACGCAAGAGTGCTTGACACAAAATTGTATTCGGACAGAAGAATCTTATTAATTGTTTGGTGGGAAACATATTGTATAACAATTTTTTTTGGTTTGTTTGTAATTTTAGCTTTTATTTTTTCTGGATGTAAGGTGGGATGACACTATTTAGTTTTGATTGGAGGAAGTTCTCCTGGTAATAGTTTTAGCTTCAAATGGAAACAATTCATTGCTGCTCAGGAGTAGAGGTCACCTGCCGGGCCAAAGAAAAAATTTGGACTAGCCCAAAATTCTACTGGGCCTTCATTTTGGAGTTCAGATTGGCCTATGCTTTGAAAATACATGCAACGGACTTGCGTGGCTTTTTGAGGATACATGCAAGCCACGCAATGGTGGGAAATCAGACAATGCAAGCTTTTTGGGGAAGAAATCAGACAATGCAAGCCAAATGGCCCATGCTTTAAAATACATGCTAAATAGGCTGGGCCGTTTAGGGTTATTTTTTGCCCTTTTATGTTATGTGGATGAGGGTGTTTCTTTGTGGATTACAGTGAAGCAGATGCGCTACTTATAAGCAATGTTTTGAAAATCAAATCGGATCGGCCGGTTCAACCAGTTTAATAGAGAATCGGTTATATGTTAAAACCCTGTGGTTAAACAACTGGTGTCACCCAGTCAAAAATGGCAAAAAACCCAGAACACCGGTTCAATTTTTTTTTCTTTTTCTTTTTGTTTTGTTTTGTTAGCAAATAAACTTTTTTTTTGTTTTATTACAAAAAAAAAGAAGGATAATGTGTTTAGTAAATTATCATATAAGTTATAACTTCTCCTTATTTTTTATTTACATACATATTTGGATATTATAATATATATTAAATCAAATTTTGATTTTTATTTGTATTTTGTGTTTATTTATTTACTTGTGTGTGCATATATATGAGTGTGTGTGTGTATGGGCAACTGGTTTTTAAAGAGCGGTTTAAACCGGTTGAACCAATAACCTTATAGCCCAGTTATTAACCCGGTTTGATGCCCAATCCGGGTTTAAAAACATTGTTTATAAGATAAATATAACATATTGTGTCTCACTGCCGAAAATATTTCAATTAAAATTTCTTCAACCGATTCAGTGTATACTAAATTGTTACTCTTGAGTCTTTGGTGAAAGGATTTATCGTCATTTTAACTGGAAAATTGCAAATGCAGCTTTAGGGTGTGATTTACTCTGAATTTGTCTTATTTCCCCTTGTCTTATGAAGCTTGCATTGTCTGATTTCTTCCCCATAAAGATGCCAATTATTTTTAGGAATAAATACAAAAACACACTTGAGGTTTAGCTTAATTACAAAAAAAAATCAGTAATATTTTAAAATTAAAAAATACCTTTTTATAGTGTTATAAGTACTCCCTTGAGATTTGTTTTTCCCCTAACAAGTACCCCTTTGAGGGGTAATTTGTAAGAGAGAAACAAATGCTACGGCGGTATTCGTAATTTTGAAAAACAACCTTTTTTTTTCTTTTTTGTAATTAGGCTAAATCTCAGGGTTGTTTTTGTAAGTGTTTCTTAGTTTTATGTCAACAAAAACAGATTGGAATTGTACAGAACTGTTATGTAAATTGTAGCCACTAATGTTTAAAGCTAAGTTTGTGTGCATGTTACTTGCCTTTGGACGCCAATTTCACGATCCTCTGCTTTATATGCAAGATGATTTAGACTTATGGTGTTAGTGGACTGCAGAGGGTAGCCCTTTTGGTTAAGATAAGGCATAATTCTTTTTAATAGAGACCACTAATGACTTTCTCGAATTAACATCTTGCTTTTGAGCCCCATTGTTTCAACCAGTCACTTGTTAAGTTCAGTAAGTTTCAACTTTCCTTATGGCCATTCTTTTGGCATCAATTCTGTCGTTTCTAAAGAAATGATACGCGTCACGTTATCACACTGGGAAAGAGATTTCCTGTTTCACATCTACTTCCTATATTCAATTATTATATTGTACGAACATCATTTATACAAGATAATGTCTAGAGGTGTCAATTCAGGCTCTGGCCAGTGGGCCGGCCCGGCTAGCCTTAATGTAAGGCTAGACTGGATCAAGAATTTTTAGGCCCGAAAAGGACCGAGCCTATTTTGATGCCTAACGAGCCCATGGCCCGGCATAAAATGCATTACATGGGCCAGATTGGGCCGTGAAAAAATCGATCTGATGGATATTCGGGTCGGGCCGGCTTGCCCGGTTTTCCCCTTTGGCCCGGCCAGATTGACACCTATAATGATGTCATAATTATGCATGTGATATTCATCTAATACAGTAGTGGAATAGAAAGTAAAATAAAAAAAGTGGAATAGGAGATCTGGACTCATCACATTGAGTAATGGTGATATTTGCGAATTAGAAACCATGTCCTTTTCTACATAGTTGCTAGCGGAGCCCGTTTTACTAGGGTTTCGCTTCCGAGCCTACACCTCGTGGGCATGTATCGTGACAAATGATATCAAAGCCGACTCTGGGGTACTATTGGTGCGGCAGTGGCGGAGCCACATGCATGTTTAGGGGGGCCCTAGCCCCCTCCCCCCAACTTTTTACTTTTTCTTTTCTTTTTAGTACCCATATTTTTATTATTTAATATTTTGGCCCCCCTCATAATTTTGTTGGATAAAAAATATTGCATGAATTTTAGTAAGTTAAATTGGAGATTTTGTGAGTATTATTTTATCTATTATCATCTTAACAATATATTTTCTATTCATCAAAAGATGAGTTTCTCTTAATTATTTGTTAATATATATTGAAAGAAAATTACCAAAAAAATAGGATAAATTAAATTGTAGATGGTTTTCGTGATATGCGAAAGAGACTCTAAACAAGTTAAAGATTTAATTTAATATTTTTGTGATGTTTATGAAAAATTTATTAGATGCAATTTTAATATTTAATGTATTGTTTATTTGTAAGTTTAATTTTTTCTCCATTTTTTTATTTTTTTCGTGTCAACTTTATATTATATAGGTTTTCCGTGGCGTGTCGGTTTACCGGTGTTATAAATAGGTTGTGTTCATGTCATGTATCTTGACACAGATAATTAAATAAGTTGTGTCCGGATTCGTGTCAGACCTATAATGAGCACGACCGACGAACACTAAAGTGACACCACTACTCTTGGCCCCTCCTTGCCAGCGGTCCTGGCTCCGCCCCTGGGTGCGGGAGGTCTTGCCGGATATTTAATAGGAGTAGTCTTGGATTATCAACGAATGAACAGGGACAACTCATGTCCAACGGGGGTGATTGTGACATATATCCGGCTAATGCGGCCTAAATTCGGTCCATCTAATTGGGTCAAAAAGAATTGGCAAAAACTCATATAGGACCGTCTTGCGGGTCTCAATCCGTAAGACAGATCCTATTTGACTCGCGGATCCACGGATCCTGTTGACCAGGTCCGCGGGTCAAAGCACCTGCTCTTTTTTTTTTTTTTTTTTTTTTCTGTTTTTTTTCCCGGTAAAAATACTTGAGTTTTATGAGAAAAAGTATCAGTTATTTTAGATAAAGTATCATATTTTTTAATATAGCCACAGATTATGATTACATTACATTGAAGGAAAAATAAATATATCAGAGTTAAAGTAACACATTTATGAGTAAAAATATATATTTTTTGAGACAAAATATCATGTTTTAAGAGTAAAAATATCTATTTTTTAAATAAAGTATTACATTGTTTAATAATAAATACAGAGAAAGATGAATAATAAATATGATAGAGTTAAAGTAATACTTTTATAAGTAAAAGTATTTGTTTTTTGAGATAAAATAACATATTTTTTAATATAGTCACAAAGTATGAATATATTACAATAAATTTATATACAACAGAGTTAAAGTAATACTTTTATACGTTAAAGTATCTTCTTTTTGAGATAAAGTATCATGCTTTTTAATATAGTCACAAATTAGAAATGAAAGAAAGAAGGAAAAATAAAAAATAAATATGATATAAGTAAAGTAACACTTTTATAAGTAAAAATATCCGTTTGTTGAGATAAAGTATCAGATTTCTTAATACAGTTACAAACTAGGAACAAAAAAAGAGGAAAAATAAAAAATGAATATGATATAGTTAAAGTAACACTTTTATAAGTATCCATTTATTGAGATAATGTATCATGTTTTTAATAGATTTGGGTTCGATTCTTAGCCTTTGCATTTAGATGCGTTTTTTTTTTAATTATCAGGCGTATTTATGAATGAATTTATATACATTGTTATACTGAAATTGCACAATAAACACTAATGATGTAATGGTAGAACACCATCTTAGGCGCGGGTTCGATTCCCCTGTGGAGTGTTGAAGTGGTTTTTTTTTAAATAACAGGTGTTGTAGGCGGGTGGGCGCGAGCGGGTGGGTTGTAGGATTCGTCTTACGGAATATGATCTGTTTCCGTAAGACGGTCCTACAAGAGACCTACTCAAAAGAATTTGGTTCACAATATTTGGAATGTGTTCATATCCGGACTCTTTTGGAGCGGATGGGATCTTCTATTCCAAAATTGTGTTTCATCTCCTATTCCAACCGTGTGGATAATTGACACGTGTATTACACTTACCATATTAGAACCCTGCAATTTATGCTTGATTTATGCTTGAAAATTAACATGGTAAGTGTAATACACATGTCAATCATCCACACGGTTGGAATATGAGATGAAACACAGTTTTGGAATAGAAGATCTCATCCGCTTTTGGAGCTACAATTAGGAGAATCCTAGAATTCCTCTATTTGATATAAGATATCTTACCTAATCACTTTGATTAATTCGTCATGTGATGTTTAACCCAAAAGGGAAGTACAATCCTTCTCTTAATTAACTACTTTCTTCTCATAGTATAAATACTTGACATCTCTATATATGGAATGAGCAAGTTATTATTTTAACAGTATTTTTATATGAATTATTTTGATATTTGATTATCCCAAAATGATTCTGACTTGAGCGCCGGAAAGAATACATTATATATATGAAATTATATTCAAAATGTAAATCAGATGAGAAAAGGTAATATTTATTTTATGTCAGTTTTTTCGTCGCATCACCTACATTGATTGTAATGAGATGATGCATGGAGTAGTTTACAAGTGGGTACAGTCATCAAGCGGGTCCAAGGGGGCAAGTCGGGGCTTTTTTTTTTAATTGTTTCACTTCTTTTTTTTTTTATATTAGTTTATATTTATTTATAAATTATGGGAATAAATACATTTGCGCCCACCCCAAAATTTTGAGAAAAAATCTTGCAATTTTATTAAAAATTAGGTTTCGTACCCTGCGTCCGCCACTGGATATAGTGGACTTTACTAGCAACTTGGATTAACCATTTTTGCAACGCGAGAATAAATGTGAAGTAATTGCTAGCAGAGCCTGCGCGTCGGGGTCTCACCTCCGAGCCCTGGCCCCATGGACCTGGGGCGTGACAAAAATGAGGTTCCTAATTGATGTGTTGTTTCTTTGGTTGGTAGCAACTATATTTCACTTTCTTTTTATTCATATTTATACATCTAGTAGATCTCCATTACCAAATTCATTCCGACTGTTAGAGCTATTATGCAGGTCCTAGTCATATTCAAGTGGCTACGGATGTTGGATGCTTTGCTTCATACACATTCACTCCAATCGTGACGCTATTCAGATAAATGCGTTTTATGTGCGATGACGTTTAACGGACCTGATAAGATAAGGTTGATTTTGCTGATACCATCTTCTTAATTATTTATTCTTGTGTGGCACGATACTGCCATCTTCGTCACGGACATAATTTATCTTCGCATTTCTATAATATTGTCTAATTATGGGATCTTTTACTTATTTGAATGAGATATATGATTGAATGATTGAGAATGTGATGAAATATGACATTCAAATATTTAACATATGTTTAAAATAATGGCTATGAGTAATTATAAAAACACCTCTCAAATTTAGCCTATTACAAAAAACTTCAGTTAGCTTTCAAATTTACAAATACCCCCTCATAATATTACAAAAAAAGTTGGGGATATGACCTTAATCCCCCACCTCGATGAGGGTGTTTGAAGCAAAAAAAAAAAATGTTACAAAATCCCCCTGGAGTATTTACCTAATAAATACTATCTCCCCTCTCCCCACCCTTGTGAGATGATTTCTTAGAGAGAAACAAATGTTAGGAGGGTATTTGTAAATTTAAAAGATAATTTAATTTTTTTTATAATTAGGCTAAACCTGATGGATGTTTTTGTAATTATCCATATGGTTATTATTGTCGAAAGGTATTCTATAAGGTGGAATGAATTATCCAACAAAAACTATTCGTCGCAATAAGATATTTTAATATATCCATTCTAATTAGTTGGTTGGGATTTTATTGTAGGTTATTAATAGAGATGTCAATAAAGGTCGATCCGTCCCGGCCTTACCCTTGCCCTTGCCCTAAAAGGACATAACCCTTAAGAGCTAAGACTAAAAGTCATGAAGTCATTAGGACTTGAGAAATCTAGGCCCAGCCCTAGTCCTACAAGGTCAGGGTAGCGCTAGAGCTGACCCAGTAATTCTTTTTATTTTTTCTATTTTTAATGAAGTCATGCTTTATAAGTTTAATATTCATAACCAAATTAAATACTAATATAACATAATCGAATAAAAAAATAAGTAACTATAAATGAGGTTTATTCTAAATAATTTTATGAATTAATAAAAAAATATCAACTAATTAATATTCTAACAATGGAATCATGGATCATATTCCTTCGTCTTCATCAATAATAATTTGCTAAGATTAAATGATAATTAGTAAATGAGATAAAAAAAAGTATGTAGTATTACAGATATAAATTATAAATATAAATTTATTAAATAAAAAAAACTATTCCGAAAAAATCCCTAAGGGTCGGGCTAATTAGGCTCGGTCCAAAAAGTCTTCATGTTATAAAAACCTATGAAGTATTAGCCTAGCCCTTAATTTTTTAGGGACGGGTTAGACTCGGCCCTCACGGGCATACCCTTATTGACATCTCTAGTTATTATCAATCAAACTAAATATTTTTTTGAGGAAATCACACAAAATACCCTTAATTTTTAAAAAAAGACAAAAATACCATCACATGACAAAAGTACCCATCCAGTCTTAATCTCTTCACCTTTCTACCCAAATTCTTCATCTTTTACGCTCTAACCTAAGGTTAGTTTTTTTCACCTTATTCAGTTAATCTCGAACCAGTTCCCGCGTTTTTTGCTATCCCCAGTTTGATCGGCCACCTCTTCACGTTCCTCACCTTTTTTTCAGTTTCAATTATTCCAGCTTCCTCACGTTTCCATCGCTATCTTCTATTTTCTGTAACTTCTTAAAACCGCTAGTTTGTGTTTGTTGTTTTAATGGCTTCTAGAAACTCTCCTTATAAAAGGCTATTGAGAAGTTCTTGAAGTTGGAAGCACCGATTCTTCAAAAGAGGAAACTTCAAAAGCTTGTTCTTTGGTAAAATGAGTTTGAAGAAGAGGAAAGTCGAAAAAGGTTATTGATGATGAAGTGGTTTAGAGGTTAAATCGCCTTCTAAACTGTAAAATCAAGGTTGGTGTCAAAACTTGAAAAAGAAGATTGTTTCTTTTTGCGAGAATCGATGTTCTTTGAGGTATGATTTTTCCGTGTTCTTTTATTATTTTGTGATTTGAAGTTTTTCGTTTGTTTCGAAGTTGTTTCTTTTGTTCTTTTATGTATTTTAGTTGAAGTGCTTGTTGATTTCGTGTTTCTTTTTTGTTTCTGTTTTATTTCTTTGTTGTTTCTAGGGTTTCAAATATGTTATTGATCCTGAAGACTGGTATACTGCTAAAATATATATTGGGTTCTCTTTTGAGATTATAAACAATTTGAAGAACTAATTAACTGAAAACCAACTTGACGCTTTCAGGAAAACCCATTTTTGCTACGTATTTTCTATTTGTTTGTTCTTTTTTATTGTTTTTGATTTGTTGTGTTATCTATCTGACGGTTTTTTGTTGCTTGTTATGCGGAGTACTTTATTGCTGGGAAGGCTATGGACGTTGAAGCGTTTGAGATAGAGAATGAACAAGCAAAGCTTAGTCATATGCTTTACAATCATGCTAAGTTGAAGCAGCAAAATGGTGATGATGATGACAACGACATTGAGATTATGCCTCCACTTCCTAATGATTTTAGGGAATTGTTGTTTCGCAAATCATAATGATGGTGTAATCAGTTGAACAATATGTTTAAGTTTGGTATTTTTAGTAGTATGGAACTATTTTGTATTTGATTAGCTTTCTAGGGTCTGGATTGTTATCGGCTATTTTGATTTACTATTGTTTCCTTCATGTGGTATCCGAGCAGTATTGGTACGAATCTTCATTTAATTCTTTTAGTACTGCTATAGTATGTGGGCAATGAATTTCATCCATTTGAAACTTGTTGCATGTGCAAGTTCTTTTTTCAAGGTCCAGAACAAATATTTTGTCAGCCTCTATGACTTTAAAGATAAAATCATTTGATCTCTTCACCCGAAATATAAATAAAACATGTAAGAAACAATTGTGAAACAGGGGATCATGTAATAAAAGTTTGTAGTAAATTACTTTTAAATTTAGAGAAACGGTGTAGTTTTTCCCCATATATGTTCGCCTTTATTTTTAGCTCACCGCAAGTGTACGATGTACGTTATAGAAAAGGGTAGCAAGGTCGTATCCACGGAGACTAATAAATTTATGTACTAATTATTGAACTAAGATAGCTTTATTTTTATTTAGACGATCGTAACTTAATGATTGTTGTTGTGAGATTAAGACAAGTTAGACTACTAAAACACAAAATTAAGATAACACAATTGATAGAAGTATCAAGAAGATGAAATGGATTTCCGAGTTAAGGTTTCGATTAATAACCCTCTTGTTGTCCGATTTAATCCAAGCCAAGTTATTATCAATATTCCTATAAGACGATCACAAAGATATTTTATCCTCCCTCTCGAGATGCATATAAAACGTAGATTGAAATACTTATGCTAGCATCTCTACTCAACATAAGTACTCAACTCCTAAAAGTGCAAAAGATCAAATGTCCTCACAAATATTTACCAACCTCTCGATTCATGCAAATATTTGTGTCGAGTAATCAAGATCTAATATTGAAACTCATCTCTCGAATTATGAATCAGTATATCAAACAAGTTAAATCATTGATCAAATGATAAAATAAGAATAAGCTCAAAGTACTCAAATAGGCTTCAAGATAATAACTTCAACTAAGATTAAAACATCCAACAAGAGTTCATTAATCTACTTCCAAAACCCGGAAATCTCAAGAGTTTAGCTACACATGATTTCTAAACAACTCATAGACAAATTGTTCATAGCCATGACAACTAAAAATGAAAGATAAAAACTACAAGAGAAGCAAGCAAACTTAGGAAAGTCGACAATCTCTCGATGTATCTCCATTCCTTGAGCTCCGATTGCAACCCGATTGTCTCCTTGATGTCTTCTTCCAAGAATAGACCTTTGTCTTGTGTTGTAGATCCCAAAACTGTCAGAATCTTCCTGGCGTGCGCTCCCAAAAGTGCTTATATACCCCCTCCAAGTCTAGGTCATTTTGCTGTCAAAATATTGCAGTACAGCAGGGACGCACGGGCCGTGCGTGGACGCACGGGTTACCCGTGCGTCATGCCGTAGGCAATTTCTCTTTTCACCAACCAGCGCACGGGTCGTGCGTGGGACGCACGGGTTACCTGTGCGCATTGCCGTAAGGAGATTTTCAATCCTTCACTGGCGCACGGGTGGTGCGTGTACGCATGGGCTACCCATGCGCATTGTCGTACCTTCAGTTCTTCTTTGCCAGGGACGCACGGGTGGTGCTCAGGCGCGCGCCCTACCCGTGCGTCTTCTATGTTTTTCACCATTTGTGGTATTTTTTCTCCGCAATGCTCGTATTTGTCTCCAAATTACTTCAAATATCATTAAATTCCTACAAAACGAGCAAAGCATAATATCTTTTCCACAAAGAGCAAATATGAACCATTTCACATGAGTTTATGCACGTTAAATCGCCATTTTAGCCATAAATACACCCCAAAATACATGCAAAACTCACACCTATCAATATACTCTTCAACTTTTTTTTGTCATCCTTGTAAATATTGATCTTGCTTTATTTCGATGTCTGCATGCCCAATCTTGAACTAAAGATCTCATGTACTCTAGCAAAGTTGTTACTAGTAGGTCTTTCCCCACTACAGTTGATGTATTCAATAATTCTACGATGTTGGAAGTCAATACAAAGTATCTTTTGATCTAACAATAGAGTCGTGTCCATTTCTCGTGCCGATGATGGACAAGTAAGCTCTAATTTTCTGCACTGAATTTGTTGTTCCAAGATTTCCTTTAGGGTGCTGAATGTGCAGTCCATTGGAATCAGTATTCCTGTTATCTCAAAGTTGGTATACTCTCTATTTTCTTCCCATTGTCCATTGTGGTATGCCACAGCTGGGATTTTCTCCATGCAACTGTGGAATTCAATGAAAATTTGTCTATGTGAAACATATCAGAAACATAAATGAAACACATCTGAAACAATGTTTCATGTACGGGAAGAAGCAATGTGATGTATTAGCCTATTAGGTGAAGCATTGCCAATAGAAATAACCGTGGAACAACAAAGAAACATATGTGAAATAATTACATAATGTATTGCATACAGATTTTTGAGATTCACACGATTTTTTTGTAGATATTCATGGGAAGCAATTTTTGTAGAATTTTGGATTATAATTCGAACAAAATAAGCAATTTTAAGCTCCAAACTGTCAGGTTGTTGGAATTCTCATGCAAAATTCCTGGTTCAATTCAGTGTCAATTTTATCCAATACATATTGAATTCTAAATTTCTATCTGTAAAATCATGAAACTAATCGAAACAAAATTTTTCCAGATTAAGATAAACAGATCGTGTTGTTGTTACCTGATTTGGTCTTTTTCTTCTTCTTGATCTGGAGTTTGAATTGTTATCTCGAACAGGCCACTATTTGTCTCGTTGTTTTCCTGCGATCTGTGTTTTTCTTCTGGTTTTGTTATGTTTTGTGATGGAGACTTGAACTTTGATCAGCGATCTGTTGCGCTATGATTTTTGGAGCAGAATATTTGTCCTCTAATACGCTGCCACGTATATTGGTTAGATAGTTGGGTATTTTAAGGGGATTGGGGTTGAGAAGTTGAATATTCATGTCCTTTTCCCTATGTTTTTTAGGGGAATCAAACTAAATATTCGGTTAGATAGTTTAGTATAGGGGTGTCTCGTGTCGTGTTTCGTGTTCGCGGGTCGTGTTTTTACACAGGTATTACAGGTCTGACACGAACCCGAACCCGAACCCGACCCGTTTAATTATTCGTGTCAAGATACACGACCCGTTTATAACACGGGCAACCCGACACAATACGAAAAACCTGTATAATTTAAATTTGACACGAAAAAATATTAAAAAAATCAAAAAATATTGAAATTATAAATAAAAAATATATTAAATATTTGAATTTATTAAAAAAATGCATTTAATAATTTTTCCATCATCATATAACCAACTAAAACATCACAAAATATTAAAATAATATATCACAATAAAATTAAACGGGTTACATAGGTCAATCGTGTCGACCCACGGGGTCGACCCGACCTGACCTATTTATTTTTCGTGTTAATCGTGTCCGACCTGATTTTGACCCGAACCTGTTAAGGGTTGTACCTGTACCTGCTAAATTCGTGTTAGGTTCGTGTCGAATTATCGTATCGTGTCACAAATTGACGCCCCTAGTTTAGTATATCCAGTCCAAAACAAATGATGTAAACAAGCCTTTCAAGTTTGATATTGTCCATATTTCAAGTTTAATCTCTTTATGATTTTGTTATAGACTACACCCAACTAAGATATTGTCCATATTTCTAAATCCATGTCCATCTCTATTTTTAACCAACGTGCGACAATGTTTCAAATATAACATAATTGAAACTTTCTTGGGTTCCCACCTAATCCTATTCATATGTTTGTTTATTGAGCTTCAAATTATGGATCCTATTCATATCTCCTTTGTTTTCCAACCTAATCCTATTTCATTATCTTGTTCTCGTTATGCTTAGGATCTCAAACCTATTTGGCAGTTAGCTAATTGAAAACGTCTTTGAAATTTATGGGTGCGTTATCTGTATTGCCAGCGTTTCGCCGCGTCCTCCTTCCTACTCACGAGGTGGTCAGCTTTAGCCACTGGAAATAAATAAAGCATGAATATCGGGTCAATAGTTTTCATCATTATCCTCAAAATAAATTTTAAAAATAGTTTTCATCAAATTAATTATTTCGGTACTTTATCCTTCAAAAATTAAGTTTTAAGTATTTTGTTCCATCAAATTATATTTATCATTTGGACCATATTGTCAATTTCAGATCAAATTTTATTATTAGAATGTTATTTGTTAGCCACTATTATGCTCTTTTCCCCTCTCTTTTCATATTTTTAGTTATTGAGCATGATAAAACATATTAAATAATGATACTTTTATTATAATTATAGAGTGCAGTATCATTGAGAATAACTAAACAAAAAAGAAAGATATTATGATGCATTTTTCTAGACTTTGGCGTGATATATAAAATGAGGAAAAAATGCGTTCTGGCAGTTGACGGAAACTATTTTGGTAAAATTGATTAAAAAATAATTAATACTTGCCGAAAGCGTGTTTGAATTAGTTGTGATATTAGATAATATTAATAATGCTATAATAAATGTAAGTTGACAAAAACTACTTTGGTTAAAACTGATCAAAAAATAATAGTTATGCAAACGTGTTTTAATTACTTTAAGACGATATTAGATAATATCATAATATTAAACAATTAATGTCATAATAAATGTAAGTCGACGAAACACGAACTTATAGTTCAAGATGTATCGTTTACCCTTTGCAAGGGTGTTATTAAGGTTCGAACCTTAATTGTTTGGTTTGTTTGAGATTTATCATCTTTCCTCCAACCACACTTCCTAACTAATTAAAAAAAATCATAAGTTAACGAAAACTGCTTTGGTAAAATTGATCAAAAGATAATGCTTGCAACAAACGTGTTTGAAATACTCTAATGCTTCATTCGGATTGATGATTATGAAGTTAAAAGATTTCAAACGCGTAATAACAAATTCATTGTATTTGTTTGGGTGATATGGATTTAAAATCCTTGAGCTTGTACTTTTTTTTTTTGAGTAAAAATCCTGGGAGGGGAGGGGCCATGAGAATTGAATCTCAAACCTCTAGTTTGTGCATGAGAGTCTTTAACTACTTGATCACTGTCTGATTTCCAATGAGCTCTTACTTTGAATTATAATTTGAGTCATTTTGGTGAATTTAAAATATATCTTAGTTGGAGTCATTTCATCAATTTTCCAAATTACTTTCTCAAATTCAAATCCGTCAATCCAAGTGTAGCCTCAGTCCTCAAATGATATTCGATGATTTTAAATAATGTTATAATAAATGTAATTTGAGGAGGTAAACGTGTTTGAACTTATGGTTTGAACAATATCTCATTGACAGCGAACGAGTTTGAATTTTACTTAATGAGGATATGAGTTGAACAAGATCTCATTGATATTGATGGCTATAAAACACTGAAATTGACATGCCGATTTCTTTTTTAAATTTCTCATTGACTGATAGGAACAAATTATGTTAATTTCCTATTACCATTAGTCAATACCTCTATTAAAAATATTTTTTGGAGAGCTTATTAAATATATTGTTATCATTTATTAACAATATAAAAATGTGGATTAATAATTATTTGTCGGGTGGCCTAAAGATTGTAAGGAGTGCTGCACCGCTACTCTACGTGGCTGCCCCCGCACTTAAATACCTAAATGAACGAACCAATAATATTATCTTATTTACAAACAAAATTCGTCATTAAAAGAGAAAAAAAAGAACAATACAATAAATATTACATCCCGTTGTGAAGGCCATAATTCTGTTAGGCCCAATAGGTCAAGCCATGGGAATTATGTGAATTATTTATTGGAGGAATATTAAAAGCCCAATTACGAGAAATGATACTTGGTCTCATTTATTAGAGATGAGACCAAGGGTTTAAACCACATTCATCTCTTTATTTTTTTTTTGTAATGATTTGAATTTGCACTAAAAAATAGCCCAACAAATAAAATTTATGGGGTTAATTTTTTAGTCACTTTGAGTTTTGAGATAATACCTGAATTTAATTTCTTATCCAAAGCTCAAAAGCGACGAAAACCCACCAAGTTGCCTATATATATATTCTCAATTCTCGATTTACTATCAATGATTCTCTCAAGTTCTCTAATTTATTCTTGTTGGCTCAGAGCATGACAAGATTTTTGTTAGGTTAACACTCAACACCTTTCTCTCTTTTTGATGATGTGGATAATAATTCACCCAATAACTCAAGGTCGATAGAGTACTAGCAATAGAGTGATACTACATAACACTATAACCTATGAAGGGCTGATACGGATACGAGACACGGATACGATACAACACGGGTACGAGAATATGATATATTTTGAAATTTTAAGGATACGGATACAGTATATATGCACATATAAAATTATATATTTTTATATTATTGAAAATATAAGCATACTAAGAACAATTAAAAAAAATATTTCAAGTATAAAAAACTAAAATTCCATAAGTACTCAAATTTGAAATGTGATAATTCACATAGATACACAAAAAAATGTTGAAAAGATGAACATTACAATAAGTTCTATCTTTTTTCATATGTATCTATCCATGGAGTATCCATGAAGTATCAGACAAGGTAGTGTATCGGATACGTATCCGGATTGTATCGGATACGTATCCGATACGGATACAGCGTCCTCAGAGAAGTGTCCGTGCTCCTAGACTATAACAAAGATTTAAGAAATTAAGGATGAATTTGGTTATTCATGATTTTTTTTTATTTCAAGAGAATTTGTTTCATGATTTGGTTGTACATTTGAATCTTTAATCTAAAACATATCTATAAGAAAAACTATATAATAGGAAAATTAGTTTTTCCGTAAGTTATATTCTTAAAAATGTTACATGAGCATACGAATAATAATTGATAACTAACTTTATACTAGCTAGGTTGAGAATTTATTACTTGTAGTCTTGTAGAGTATTGCATTAAATAAATATTTATGTCTTATTAACAATATGAAAAGGGAAATGGTGCAAATGAATAAACATAATTAATTTCTTGGTATTTTCGAAGGTAAAGAAAAACACAACCATGAGCATTGCAACTCACGTGCTATCGATCACCATCTAGAGTCTGGGAGATAATGATTATATGCAAACTATGAGTCTTTCAGTTTCTTTTATTTAGGGGTGATAATTCCTGATACGACACACGACAACACGAACTCAACCCGAAATTACCGAGAGAAACCCGAACCCTAGCACAACTTACACGAAGTTATCAATCTTTCTGAAAACATAGTATCTTAAATTTTATTTAATTTTTTTTATATATTTTTAACATAACCCGAAATTGATCCGAAGCTAAATACGAACACGACTCAATAACCTGAATTACCACCCATACTTTTATTTCATCCCTCCATTCTACCCAAATTATTGAAAAAAAAAAGTAAAGAAAAAACCAGATAGTTTCGCCTAAAACTGGCAAAATTGGCATGGCCGACAACCTTTTTAGAGGTCCGAAATGGATTAGGCCTATTTTGATTCGACCCAAACAGTCTGACCAAAATTACACGTGTTGGGCTGGGCCACAGGAAATGAGACTCGGTGAAATTGCGACCGATTCAATCTGACTCGATTTTATGACTTGGCCCACTTGACTAGCCCGATCCAACCCATCGTCAATTGCACCAATTGATGCCAAGAATTGAGGGGTATTTCTGAAAATCCAAGCACAAAATTATTGCCACCTGGCTTGAGTTCTTTAGGTCTTTTTCCCCCACATTGGGAAGTTTCGCGAGTCGAAGTCATTGACTTCGCATACAGCAGCAAAGCTCCTTTTGCCATGCCCTCGTCATATGTTCTCATCTGCCTAACAAACCCACCCCCACCCCCGCCCCTCTATATATATACCCATGCATATACAGCTCACAATACAGCAGCCTCAAATTCTTATGATCCAAGTGATAATATTATACTTGCTTTGACTCCTGACATTCTTGGGCTCTCTTTATTTTTTCAGTTCTTTGGACTGATTTATTTTTTGTCTTGATTTTTCTGGGTTAATAATAATTATTATTATTTCAACTTAAAGATTTTTTGAATCGTAGAAAAGATGAACGCTCTTGCTGCCACAAATCGCAATTTCCGAAAAGCGGCTCGCATTCTTGGCCTCGACTCCAAGATTGAAAACAGCCTTTTGATCCCTTTCAGAGAAATCAAGGTTTGTGTCTGTTTGGATTGATTTTAATGTCAATGGGTAGTAAAATCATATATTTTTTTTTGTTGTTTTTGAGGTTTTATTGAAGTGGGATTGTAAAAAGATGGAAGCTTTTTTTTTTTCTTTTCTTTTTGGTGATTTTTTAACAATGGTTTTCTGATCAGGTGGAGTGCACAATCCCCAAGGATGATGGTACCCTGGTTTCCTACGTTGGATTTAGAGTACAACATGATAATGCCCGTGGGCCCATGAAAGGAGGGATCAGATACCATCCAGAGGTGATTTTTATTTTATTTTTTTGGTATATTTTTGTGTTATAGCTTTTATGTGGGAATGCTTTTATCAATTGTCCTGTTTTTTTCCATAAACTTTATTGCTTATGTAGGTTTGTTTGTTGATCAATTTTTCTTTTGTTGGTTGTAAGGGCTAAATTTATCTTGATTCTGTAGACTCTGTAGTAATTAAATTTGATGACGATGTTTACTTTTAAGATTTAGTACTTGATTATGATGCTAAAATAGTTGCAATAGCATGATGTTTAGATTAAATTTCCAATTTCAGCAGTGGAAGTTGGAATTAAAATTTCCATTTGTGCAGTTGCAGTGTTCGATCAAACGCTTGAGAACTAGTAGTTGTTAATTTGTAATCATAAGTATTGGTTTTAGCATCAAAGTTTCATGTCTTCGATTTTATTGTAAACGAATAATTGTCGTGCATTTGTTTGGTTGGTGTTTATTTCGATGTAAGTTTTTGTGATGAATTCTTTTCTCTTATTATTTTCACTTTTTACGGCAAAATTAATTAAGGAGACACATGTGTATTATTTACTTGTATATCGTGCTGAGAAGTTGTATTCTTTTCCGGTAGGTTGATCCTGATGAGGTGAATGCTCTTGCTCAATTGATGACTTGGAAGACTGCTGTAGCAGATATACCTTATGGTGGAGCTAAGGGTGGAATCGGGTGTACACCAAAGATTTAAGCCTGAGTGAGTTGGAACGCCTTACGCGTGTGTTCACGCAAAAAAATTCATGATCTTATCGGAGTTAATACAGATGTACCAGCTCCAGATATGGGTACTAATGCTCAGGTGACTATTTATTAAGTAACAAATGCTTGTTTTCTTTTTTCTAAATATAATCCGATTTCATTTCACAATTTAACTTATTTTTCAGCAAACAAAAATCACGATTTATTTGACGTGTGCAGACAATGGCTTGGATTTTGGACGAATACTCGAAATTTCATGGTTATTCTCCTGCAGTTGTTACGGGAAAACCAATTGTGAGTGAAAACTTCTAACTATGGTTTAGGTCCATCGTAGAAAATAAATTGACAAGTCACTTGAAAGTGATGTGTTTGTTTTTGGTATGTTAGGATCTCGGTGGTTCGTTGGGTAGGGAGGCTGCAACGGGCCGTGGTGTCGTATATGCCACGGAAGCATTACTTGCTGAACATGGAAAGTCAATAAATGGATTAACATTCGCCATTCAGGTATTATTTCAATTTAGTTATAATTACAAATACTACCCTTGAGATTAAGCCTAATTATTAAAAAAATCAGTTATCTTTCAAATTTATGAAAATCCTCTTGACATTTGTTTCTGTTTTGCAAATTTCAGCTATTGAGGGGTGTAATTTGTAAAACAAACACAAACCTATGTTTCTGTTTTACAGTTTGTATTGAGGGGTGTATTTTGTAAAACAAACACAAGCCTCAAGGAGGTATTTGTAATACTTTAAGGGCATTTTCGTAATTTTGAAAGATAGTTGGATTTTTTTGTAGTAAAATTTGTAATTAACTCTTATGAATTTTTATGTACATTTTTGTCCTTTATTTATTTTTTTATTCAACCCCTGTTATTATTTACACTTTTCATTATCAGGGGTTCGGAAATGTTGGATCGTGGGCTGCAAGGCTCATACACGAAAGAGGTGGCAAGGTCGTTGCAGTGAGTGACATAACTGGGGCTGTGAAGAATCCGAACGGAATTGATATACCTGCTTTGCTTCAGCATAAAGAGGTCACAGGAAAGTTAGCCGATTTTATTGGTGCAGATGCAATGGCCTCAGATGAGGTGCTCGTTCATGAATGTGATGTTCTCATACCGTGTGCGCTAGGCGGAGTTTTAAACAGGTTTTATTTTTATTCTGACTGAAATTAACTTTTGTCTTTTGCTATCTAAATGCTTGCACTCACCCTAGTCCCAACCAAGGATCTGATAAACTTATGCATGCTGCAACTTAATCTGAGAAAATTGCATTAGCTCGTCTTTGCCACGTCTAACTAAATTTAAGTTTTTTTGTTTATTTTCCAAAACGTAAATCAGTTTGACGCCTTCGCTAATATTAGCTGCATAAACATAGATAAATTTTCTGTAGTATTAGAAAACGAAGCTTGAAGTGCGCATAGCTGATTCCCCGAGATATTGGGAAATCAAGAAATAGATGTTTGAAACGTCATATAATTGAATTCGAGTTTTATAGAATTTCCCGACTAAAAGCTGCTATAAAACTATACAAGTTGAAACAAACAGAAAGCACAAGTTTATGGTATTCTAAATCCAGGGTAAAATATTGAATGAATGAAGCAAAAAGAGATTAAATTTCCTTTTTATTCCAGGCATCACTTATATAGTTATTCTGTTTCCCAGTATGGCTAAACTGCCTTGATATAAGCATGTGAGCCCAATGAATGTCACTACATTGATGATCAAAACCTTTTTTTCACGATATGAACAGAAACTTGTAATAAAAATTGAGAAAAAAGTGTCGTGTATTCTAGGATGTGTGAATTTGCCTGCCGTACTTTGTTTGCATATTCCGAATACTGATTCTTAAAAGGATTAGCTTATTAATTTTTCTTCAAACTCTAGCTAACTTGTTCTCCCAATTGAAGAGAAAATGCTGGCGATGTAAAAGCCAAGTTCATCATAGAAGCTGCAAATCATCCTACTGATCCAGAAGCTGATGAGGTTCGTAGTTGCGTTTCACTTTTTCGCGATTTCCTTCGACTACTATACATTACTTTTTCATGATAACGTATTTATATATTTTTCTGCAGATTTTGTCTAAAAAAGGAGTTGTAGTTCTCCTGATATTTATGCAAATGCCGGAGGAGTTACAGTTAGTTATTTCGAGTGGGTTCAGGTAAACATTCTCTCACGTCGTCTTCTTGTATAAAGATTAAATGGAACCTTTTTAAACATCATGTTACATAATCAAATCTTCGTGTTTTCTTCAATGTTCATTCGCACTTAACTAGAATGGCATGCAGCTAATGAATATTTAAACAGGGATAGTTAGAAATACTATGTTTGAGGTTTAGCTAATTACACAAAAAAAACCCAGTTATTTTTTAAAATTACATATAATCCACTAACATGTTTCTATTTTGCAAATTCCACCTACTGTGGGGGTTATTTGTAATTTTAATAGATAAATGAATTTTTCTGTAATTAGGCTGAACCTCATACTTATCCCTATTCGACATTTAGTGACTTATACTACTCTACATGTGCCCACAAATTTGTTCAAGTTTTTAATCATGACGATGAATAAGAATGCTGATCGATTCCAAATCACGACATATTTCTTGAAATTTACCGTGATATTTATAAGGGATAATTAAAAAAACCCCGAGGTTTGGGCTGATTACTTAAAAAAAAAAAATTAGGAGATGTTTCATAATTACAAAAAGCCTCCTCGAGGTTTGCTTCTCTATAACTTAATGGGGTAACTGTAATATCCTATAACTATTAGGGGTGTTTTGAAATATTTTTGTTTATAACCGGGAAAATGTACTGAGTCAAAACACAAGTTTTTTTTTTTTTTTTGGTATTTTCAAAAATCTCTAGGTTTTGTTTGCAATTAGTGTGAACCTCAATGAGGTTTTTGTAATTATCCGTATTTATAATTATTAATTTGGCGTTGCAGAACATTCAAGGCTTTATGTGGGACGAAGAGAAGGTGAATCAAGAGCTTAGGAGATACATGACAGGTGCATTCCATAATATCAAGAACATGTGTAAATCTCACAATTGCGACCTTCGCATGGGCGCTTTTACATTGGGAGTCAATCGAGTTGCTCGTGCCACAACTCTTAGGGGTTGGGAAGCCTAAGTTTCTTCGAACTAATATTATTCGGCTCTCAAGGTTGTCTCTGTTTCTTGAATCTTTTCGCCCAGATGACAAGTACGCCGCCCATTTTATATACTCTTCCGAAAAGGAAATACAGTTCAAGCCAATTCTTCTTCTGATTCGAAGTTACTCTTTTCTGATTCGTGTTTTAATTTGTTAAAAACAGCTACTTTTTGTGGAGATTTTATCTATGTTGACTTTAAAATGACTTTAATGTGAACTTGCCATGAAGGTAATAAAATTTATCAGTTCAATCATTTCTCTGCATATTTTCTTTGTGCTACAATTTGACTGTGACTGAAATATTTTTTGTCCTAAGACCATCTCCAGCACTCTGCACTACTTTGGTGTAGAATCTGCACTACTTTAGCGCAAAATTTACATTTCATCTCCAAAGACTGCACTACTTTCTCGCACTAAAAAAAGAATATTCCATAAGATTCTTTCTTTTATATTGATTTTTATTATTGTATAATTGATAAAAATATTATATAAGGATTTTTATTTAATATAATATTTCTTATTTTTTTATCTTCATAATTAATTAAATTCAAAAATAGAATAGAATATAATATTAATTTTTAAGATATAAACAAATTCAAATAAAGTAAAATTAATATAATATTTATTAAATGTTTTACTTTTAAAAGTAAACAAATTAAAAAAAATTATATTTAATGAAAATAATATAACATTAATTTTAGTATTATTTTTTATTAGATTAACTGAAATATAATATTAATAATAATATTTAAAATTAAAATAAGCTATAATAACAAATTAAATAAAAAATCAAAAAAAAAAAAGAAAAAGTAGCGCTGCTACAGTACCGCGCTATTTTTGGCGTGGTACAGTGCTGGAGACGCTCTAATGAGGTTCACACTGTAAATGAATATTATCTGCACATAAAATTTACCTCTAGAGCATATCATATGATCAGATATACATTTTGCTCTTGTTCTACATGCTCCAGCCTTTTCAAGAATTAAGCAATTTTTTTATCTGATTTGGTCACGTGAGCGATTCGTGTGTCCTAGAGGTGTCGTGTATGGCACAGGGGCCTGTTTCTCAAGCTGGGTCTTCTAGGGTTCGGGTCGAATATACCTGTGTGAAAAATCTGAGACTATTTATACAAATATGTATAGTAATGAGAGGCAAATCCATCTTTTGTGCTGTGGTGTTCCTGAAAGTGCAAAAATGGAAAGGATAATTGTAACAGGGTAATTAAAAAAAAAAAAAAAAAATGAAGTTTCAAATACTGTACACCCTAAGATTTGATTGTCTCAAATGTAAGGGGGTAATTGTAATATTTTTACAAATATTTGAGAGGTATTATGAAATATTTTTACTTGTGAATGAGATAAAGTGAAATACAGAATCACACACTTCAAGGGGATTTTTGTAATTTTCAAAAGTCTTGGTGTTTTTTATTATTCACTGAAACCTGGGGGTACTTGGCCACTGGCTTAAGATAAGTTTTTAACTATGTCAGAAAATATATGGGCTTGTTTACCACTTACTTAATCCACCCCAACAGGCACCAACCATGCCATCTAAAAGAAATAAGATAACAAGGAAAAAATACAAATTCTTTTCTAAATTCAGCTCTCAAATATTAATCACAAAATTGAAATAAATTGCCATCAATTAATAGTACAAATCACTAAGCAATTATTTTTTTTTAGCTAATTACAAACACCCTCTGACATTTTTTTTATCACCTTAAATGATTAGAGTTGTTTATAATAAGTTAAATCTTAAGGATATCTTTTATAATTATCCCTAAATCTTTTGACTTCATTGTTGGGGACTTCCCCCAAACGAGAAATTCCCTCCAAAAATAGGCGTATGCTGCTTAAATGCAACAAGCACATGGTATTCTTTAGTAAAAGGCGAAAGAATAGTTCGCTATGTGCTCACTACGCAGCTGTGTGGTTTTGAGAGTGACACAACTGTTTTTCTTTTGTATAGAGGACTTTTACGTTCATTACATGCTCTTGTGGGAAAATTAATCATGAGACCATTATGCAATTATGCACTTATTAAGCCCTTCTCGGGGTAAACAAAAGCCTACACAATAGTCCAAAAGCAGTGCCTTTGAATCAATTGTGGATTTGTGGTTTGGAACATAGTCTTACTTATTGATTATGAACCAAAAAATATATGTTCTCCATATTCTAGATGTTGGAAAGGAACATGCCCACCCTTTTATAAAACTAGAGTTTTTTTCCCATCAAAATAAAGAAAGATTTGTTTTTCTAATCTCTAAGACAGATTCTCTCTTTTTTTTTTCTTTCGTGAAAAATTGTTGCAAGAATTTATCTTAGATTAGCGATAATTACAAAAAGAAAACCCTTGGGGTTTGGGCTAATTAAAAAAATAGGAGTTTGAAAATTACAAAGAATCCCTTGAGGTATGATTTCTTCTTACAATTTCTTCCTTCATAATCAAAAAAACATTTAAAAACAATGACATTGAAATATTAGAGTCATCCCTTAAAATTTAAAGGCAAAATCGAACTTCAAGGTTTTTGTAATTTTCAAAACCTTGGGGTTTTTTTTTTTTTGCAATTAACCCAAACCTCAGGTATTTTTTTTTATTTAATTATCCTTTTAAATTTTGAGATTCAACGGCTTCATATTCATGCTTGCAGCTCTAAAAGTAGGATAAATTCTCTTTAGGAATCAAGCCATAAAAATTATCAACCAAAAATACCCACAAAATCCTGATATTTATTAGACTAGAATTGGGTAGGGCCGCGCACAGACAAGCCCCACCGCCACAAATTATGACGAGGCTCGACCACTTGGGCCGACCTTAGGCGGGCACCCCTCCTAAGTGCAATGGAGGTCACCAACCTAGGCCATAGGCCTTCTTGATCACCTATCGACCCCGTCCAGGTAAGTATGGAGCTTAGTGCATTTCATTCTCATTATATCTCCACCTCAATTTTTGGGTATAATGTTCTCAATTGATGTGGGACTCTTTAGACCCAAATAGGGTTCATCTAGCAAATGTACAAGACCCTCAACTACATGTAATGCATGCGGAGTCAATATTTATTACCTGTATATGACTTCTGATTCGAATTCTCATCACCTGAAAAAAGAAAGAAATGGAGGCGGCACTAATTAACTAGGCTTAATTTGGTTAGGGCAGATCACATAATCATTTATTTAAAGACAGCTTCTGAGAATACAAATGCAAACTGATTAGGCTACATTTTAATTTTACAAGAAGCAGAGTCGTCGTCGTATTATAAAGAGACCAAAGGTCCAAAACTAAGGTGATAATCTTTACTAGGTAAATATACTTGCCGCAGCAATTCGGGTTCATTATTATGTGAATCAGGAGCATGTGTGCTTCTGTGATTTGAAATTAATACATAGGAACACGAAGCAAATGGTGTAGACTAGTCATAGGATGATTAATTTATTGGACAGTTACCAAAACTACCCCATGTTTTAGCTTAATTACAAATAAAAACTTAGTTACATTCTAAAAGTACAAAAGAAGAAAAAAAAGTCTATTGTATTTATTATCCAGATTACCACCCTCAATGGAGGTGGAATACGTAAAATAAAAATAAATATCAATGAGGTTATAATTTTAAAAGATACTTCAATTTTTGTAACAAGGCTAATCGGTAAAATTGCAAAATTGGTCTGTAATTATAAGGTGGTAGCAAAAGATCTGTAAAAATCACATTTTGCAAAAAAAGTCTCAGTAACTATATAGCAAACTCGGATTTTGGTCATGCAAACGCACGGTTTGCAAAATAGTCCTTTAACTATATGGAAATCTCAAGTTTGGTACTAATTTACCAATGTTCAATCATGTGGTCGAGTGGCACATTTAGTTCCCAATTACACTTGTAAAATTAGGACAAAATTTGAGATTTTGATATAGTTACATGACTATTTTACAAAATGTGAATTTTGCAGACCAAAATTGAGACGTTTATATAGTTATATGACATTTTTGCAAAACGTGATTTTTACAGGATCTTTGCTATCGCCCTATAGTTACAAAACTAATTTTGCAATTTTGCCTAAAGATATCTATGGTAAAATTGTCTTCACCTTGAAGATAGCACACAAGTTTTGAGACATACTAATCTAACTTTATTTAATATTGAGCCTTTTAAATGAGGTAAACAAATAAGAAAACCCAAATCTTAATAAACGAATGATACGCATTTAATAGTCATCAAAAAGAAAAATTTGTGGCCCTTATCTCTTTTCACAAGTGCCTTTTAGAGCTAATTTTAATTATAATATATGTGGTAAGTCCTAAATTTATTAAGACTAAATTGTAGGGGACTTCAAAAATGGAAAGCTCCCTCCAAAAATAGGTGTATCTTTAAATGCAATGAGCACATGGTATTCTTTAGTAAAAGGCGAAAGAATAGTTCGCTATGTGCTCTCAACAAGAATGTTCTAAAAGCAAAAAGATAACTTTTGTCTTTTGTATAGAAGACTTTCCAGTTTGATGCACTGGTTCATCGATGTGGGAACCATTAATGATGGAGACCAAGTATGCAATGCTCTACTTGTGGCGCTTTCTCAAGTCAACAAAAAGCTATACAATAGTACCAATTGTGACTTGGAATATGTTTCTGTTTAATGGTTGTGAGACAAAAATGCGAGTTCTACATATTCGAGATGTTTCGAAAGGAACAAGCTTTCGATTTATTCTTCTCTCGATCAACCATTTTGATTTCTCAAACTAATAGAAAATTGTAAGAGTTTCCAAAACAATTTGAAGATATATTTTATCTATCATGTAATTATAGACTTGTAACTAGAGTGATAATTGGTTGGGCCAATCGACCAAGCGAGGTGGTGAAAATCGACGGTGGTGCGGCCGAAACTTCATCGTTCGCATTTTTGTGATCCAAATCGAGCCAGCATGTGCATTTTTTGTCGGTGATTTGGACTAGAACAAAATAGGTCCGATTTTTTCAGACTCAAAAATAGAGCCATTCCATCCCTATAAGGCTATATGCCGACTAGTTGGATTGGTCGATCGGGTTTTGCCTTATCTACTTTTAACCGACAAAAATATGGATGGGGATAGAAAGAAGAGGAAGCCATATCTAGCAAATAGTAACAAAGTCAAATCAAGGGAAAATTACAAAAAACAAACAATGAGGTTTGGACTAATAAAAAAAACAGAGGATTTTGAAATTTGCAAAAATTCCATTGAGATTTGACGTTGTCTTATTTTTCCCTTCATAAGCAGAAAATATTTTAAAAAAAAACACTTGATATTTAAAGAATATTACGATAACCCCCTTAAATTTAAGAAAAAAATCAAACCAAAGGAATTTTGTTTTTTTTTTTTTGTAATTTTGAAACATCTCTAGCTTTTTTGTAATTAGCCCAAACCTCAAGGGCATTTTGTAATTATCACTTAAATCGACAACATTTACAAAGTTGAAGTACATGGGATCAACCTTGTGCTTCAGTGGTTCAGACGTGTGTTGTAAGGGCGAATGACCCGGATTCGATCCCATACGAGTGTGTGTGTTCCCTCACCAAATTTTCCCCATTGTACTATAAAAAACAAAAAAAGTTGAAGTACATCAGAACTCAAACAATGTCCACATAGAGACCGTATTGTATTCAGCGTAGGGTTAATTACAAAAACCTCCCTGAGGTTTGGACTAATACAAAAAAAAATGGAGATGTTTCGAATTTACATAAACCCCTTCAAGTTTGTTTCTGTTTTAAATTTAAGAGGATAATTGTAATACTTGTACAAGTTTCAAAGGGGGTTTTGAAATATTTTTTGTTTATGAAGGGGGAAACATAAAACAAAGTCAACCTCAAGGATTTTTTTGCAATTTTCAAAATTTTTGGATTTTTTATTTGTAATTAGTACAAATCTCTGAGTGTTTTTGTAATTATCCCTTCAATTTAAAGTTAAAATTAAAATTAGGTAGGACCCGCGCAAACGCAGGCCAACGCCGCCACAAAATTATGACATAGGCCCGACTACTTGGGGGCATTCGGGTAAATAGAGATGTTAAGCGCTACGACACGTTGGCTTGGACCGCTTAAACCGAAAAAAGAGGGCTAGGGCCAAATTATTTTCGTCCGTTTAAATCTGGCCTTTTTTGGCTCGACCGCTTAAACCGAATCCAGGTTAGGGCTATTTGACGGTTAATCGCTAGCCCGCTATATTTATTTTTAAAAAATTAAATATAATTTCAATATTTTATATCTACTTTTATTATCTATTACCAAAGAAATTTATTTTTCTATCTCCCTCATCTTTAAGAATAACTTTATTAAACAAGGTATAAATTCTTGGAAAATCTCTTTTCTTTATTTATTTTATTTATTATTTAATTTAGTTTTTCGATTTTTATTTTGAATATGAAAATGTCACATAGTTTTATTAGATTATTTAGGATATAAATCATATTTATAAATGGTGCTAAATCTAATTTTATAATTTTGTTAATGCAATTTAATTATAAACTAGGGATAATTACAAAATGTACCTCTAAGGTTTGACCTAATTACGACAAAAAATCCAGCTAACTTTCAAAATTAGAGAAAATACCCCTAAAGTTTTATTCAGTGTTAAAATTAAGGGTAAACTGTAATATTTTTATAAATATGAAGGGGATTTTGAAATATTTATTGCTTATGAATGGGGTAAATATTAGACAAAATAAAACTTCAGGGTATTTTTTATAATTTTGAAAGTTAGTCGGGTTTATTTATAATTAGGTTAAACCTCAAGAGTACTTTTGTAATTAACCCTTATAAACTATGCATGACTTATTTTTATAATGAATAGATTAACTTTAAATGTTAAACTTAAATGTTATATATGATCAAGTTTAAAATTTTAGATTTAAATTTCTAATTTTGCAAATTTTAACTTATAGTCATATGAGAAATTATAGAAAAAGTGTTAATTTTGGGTAGCTTTAGTTCTTATTATTTTGTTTTCCAAATTTAGATCAGTAATTTTATAAATTCGATGATGCATTGTAATTAGAAACTTTTATGATGAATAATTTAACTTAAAATTATAAACTTTAATTTATATATATATATCTTCAAGTTTAAAAATTTAAATTTAAATATATAATTTTTAATTTTTTGACTTATAGCCCCGATAGTGGCCCGTTTACCCAAGCCCACTAGAGTTAGGGTTAAGTTCTAATATTGTCATCTCGCTTAACACCAGCCCATTCAACCCGAATCCCGCATACAGTGGGCCAACCCATTTAGCCCAAATCATGCTACTAGGGCTAGTCCTGCTTAACATCACTACGGCAAAAGTAAGTATGTAGCTTAAAGGGCCGACATAAATGTCCCACTTTTTGGAGACAATGTCGCCCTTTACGCCTTTCCCCCGCTACTATTTTACCCAAATTTATGCTCCCACCTTTCTTTTACAAAACTTTACGCTCCGTCAAAATTTTCGGACTTTTTATGCTTTGTTTCAAAAATTATTTCTAAGATGTTTTATTTAATAAAAGTCCTGAAAAATAAATTTTGTCCTCGTTAAATAATTCATTTTATACTCAAGTCTTATAAAAATCAAGAAATATACACATAAAAAAATAACACATATTAAAACCAAAAAAATTAAAAATATTATAGAAACAACATGAATAAAAAAATAAAATTCAATTTTTGACCCGATGCATGAAAACATAAAAAACATGGAAATAACTAGAAAATAATATAGAATCAAACAAGAAATAATGTAGAAAACACCATATGAGCAAAAAGAGTTAAAAATAGGTAAAAATTATATTTTAACATCGAAAACTACATGCAAACAACAATGAAACATCGAAACAACATTAAAAATGGTATGGAAACAACCCAGAAACAACTTAAAAATATTTAAAATACCACATGAAAAAAAGAGTTTTAAAATAGGTGAAAATTGTATTTACACATTGAACTCTGAATGGAAACAACAAAAAAATTATTAGAACAACATTAAAAATATTATAGAACAACATCGAAATAATAAAAATAATGTACAAAATAATACATGAATAAAAAAACAAAAAACTAGGTAAAAGTTGTTTTGAACAAAAACAACATCGAAACAACAAAGAAACAAATTTAAATAACATCGGAACAACATAAATAACAATTAGTTATACAATGATGCACTGTTAGATATAAAATGGTGCACATTCAGTTATTTTTTCTTAATAAGTTGGGAGTAGTGGTTGGGGGAGGGGATAAATTCCAAAAATCGAAAGATACGAGGTTCGAACCCTCGCTCAATACCCTTACAAGGGTGAGCGATACCACTGAGCTACAAGCTCGTGGTGTACGATTATTAAATGGTGTGCCGTTCAACTATTAAAATGGTGCATAATTCAATTGTGGAAAACGTGATCTTTATCACATCCATGATTGTAGGCGTCATTATGGGAAGGTGGTTACACCATTTTTTGTCTTTATAAAGTTTTTTTAGATGATGTACAATTAGTTATAGAATGAGGCACTATTAGATATAAAATGATGCATAGTTAAGTTATTAAATACGAAGATGGTTACACCATTTTGTCTTTAAAGTTCATTTAGATGATGTACAATTAGTTATACAATGATGCACTATTAGATATAAAATGGTGTATAGTTAGTTATTAAATGATGTACGATTTCAACTATTAAAATGGTGCACAATTTCAGATTATGGAAACGTGATATTAATCAATCCCTTGATTGTAGGGGGCGTGATTTGTGACATTTGCTAGTTACTATTATGCTTTTTCTACCTATTAATTAATTGATAAATCGAGTTATTTTTAATAATAATCTGGACCATTGAATAAAATGTGTGGATGAATGGGATCAATCCACACGCCACACTGATAAGAGACTGCCACACGAGATCTCATCCATATATATATATATATTTATATATATATATATATTTTTATATATATATATATAAATACTATCAAGAGTTTTATCCGATTTTTTTCTTAAACACGTTAGATAAGTTTATATCCCTTAATTATAGGGATTTTGAAGCTCGAAACTTTCACTTTCTTTTCTCCCACTTTCGTGCCACATTTTGAGCTAATTTTAAAAGAGCACTAAAAAACCTCCAAGACCTCTTCCCATGTTTAAGCAAAATTTTGAGATATATAAATTTTCTCACACCCCTTTTTCCACGTTGAATATTTAAACAAAAAAAAAAAAGGAATAGAGTCTTCTTGCCGAAGGATATTTCTCTCTAGAGAGTGATTTGTCTCTCTTTGGTGTTTCAAATTAGGTTCCCGTCTCTTTTATTCCGCCGCTATCCGCTTTAATTTTTGGCGATCTCTTCATCGTATTGTTTCCTTGTTTTTGTGTTGTGCTTGTGTTTTAACCGCAGGTATTTATTGTGGTTTCCTTTGTGAGTCTTCTTTTCCCTTTCCTTTTCCGATGTCGGTTCTGTTCCATTAGCTTCGTTCTTTTTGTTTTTAGATCCCGTATCTTCTCCCTCTTTTTTTTTGCTTTTCTCTAACTCTTTTCTTTGCTTTGGTTTTTTTGAATCTTCCACAGGTTTGTGTTGCTCATTGAGTGTTGCTTCCTATGACCTGGGGGATTAGTGAGCTTGTGGAAAACTCCGAGAAATTTCTCCCTTCGAGGAGGAAAAATGAGGTGTTGCTTTGGAGGAAGTTGATATCTCTCAAGTAATGAAGAATCGTGAGTGCATTCGGGCGATTTTTGGATCAAGAAAGCTAATTTCTGGGGTTCCAAATCAATGGCTCTTATCCGCCGATAGGGAGGCTTTTATGATGAGGGAGATTGGGTTTAACTTGTTCGTCTTTAAGAACAAGGTTGATAAACTTAAGGTGCTCCAAAGGACATGGAGTTTGGACAATTAGTTTCTCATTTTGAAAGAATGGAAGGATGGTTCAAACATCTTGAACGAGGAGTTTGAAACAATTGGAGGTGTGGTTACAAGTGTGGGATTTACATTTCAACGGATGTCGATGGAAACGGGGTTAAGGATCGGAAAAATATTTCAAAGATGTTCGATATTTATATCCCTAACTCTGGACATATTAGCGGTCGGCATATTAAGCTCCTAGTTCTCGTAAATCAACACACCTCTACTCGTGAGGGACGTTCATAAAGTCAGTAACGAATCAGTTTGGGTGACTTCCAAATATGAAAAATTGGTTGGCCGCTTCAATTGTGGAAGAGTTGGACATTCTGATAGAGCTTATAAGTTTAAGAAGAATGACTTGATTCTAATTGCTTAAATGACGGACAATATGGTGACCTGGTTGAGAGCCGAAGAAACACCTATTGTGGCTAGTAACAAACCTCCTCTCGGATTAAGATTCGGGACGACTGGGAACGGGTCCGTCTCAATGTCAATACTCAGAAAAATGAGGTGGTTGAGGATGGAAATGCTAAGAAGAGTGGTGGAATTAATTGGTAGAGCAAATGAGTTGTTAATCTTACTCCTTCTCCAATAATCATAACGCAGTAAGGAAACAAACACCTTCTACTAATCTCTCGAGGCGGTAATCAGCCATTAGTGTGCGTAAAGAGGCTATTGAGGAGCCGGGGAAAGGCCGAGTATAAAGGGCATGGTGATCATTGGTTGTGCAAAGTGAGATATGAATAAAGGATTGGTCGAATCGCTTTCGAAGGAATATGGATACTTTGGAAATGGTGGAGATTAATATCGAGTTCAATCTCTAGGATTCCTTTTGAGAATATTCTGAATGCAATTTTTCTACTCTTCTTAGTGATGAAATTATGTCTACACCTCCTAAAGTCCCTAAACTAAAGAGAGGGATATTACAAATAAAGAACAAGAGCCATTTCAAAAGAGTAAAGGTATAGTGATGGTGGAGTAGGGGAAAAAGAGCGGAGCAGTATCATTAACACCGAATTGGATCAGGACTTGCGGGGATCAAACTCAAGAAGATAAAACAAGAAAAAAGTAAAGAAAATATTTATGTTGGGAAGGTAGGCGAGACCAACCATAAATGGTCTCTTCATCATCAATGATGATTTTCCGGAATTATAGAGGTTTGGGAGGACCTCTACAATTCCTCAATTAAAGGAGACATTAGATCCCATCACCCAAATTTTGTTTTTTATGCGAAACAAAAAAATATTGGCTTTGTTTGTACTCGAGGTGTGTGATAGATGGGACGAATGTGGGTTTGGATGTTTTTTGAGTGGTGGGGTTTTGTGGTGTGGATGCCTCTATCACGGTCCTTGCTTTAATTAAAACCAGTTTTGTATTGAGATTGAATATGAGCTTCAAGGAGTCGAGCATGTATCATCTTTGTCTACATTAGTGTGTACCCCATCTTAAGGAAGGATCAATGTGCTTTCTTAGTACAGGCATGGGTAAATGGGGTTACCGTTGGTTATAAGGGGTGATTGAATGACATTCTCGATCGGATGAGAAGAATAAAGCGAAATCGAGAAATAAGAGTAGTTGTGGGTCTTTCAATGCTTTATTAGGGACATGAATATGGAAGATCTCTTGTTATCTGGGTATCCTCACGGGTTGAATAATTAAGGACGAAGAGGGGTTTGTCGAGGAGAGATTAGAGCTGCCTCGAGATCATTTGTTGTTGGCTTTGGACCCGGATTAAAAAGGGTACTAAGAGAAATAAGAGGTTCATTTCGATCAAAGATGGGCAAACATGAAAGGATTAACCAGGTTGTGGAAAAAGTGGCAAACCGATCACCTTTGGCACTCTATGTTCAAAATTTAGTCAAAAGTGAGATATGCGTGTTGATATTTTGAATTGGCACAAAACCGCCAAGACTAACGCGCAAACCAGATTGTGGAGATCAACCGGAGAATGGATCGGGTTGCCCTTTGGGAAGAGTAAAAACTGGAAGGAATGGAATTAGCGAAAAATTGATTTTGAACCGTGCTTATAAAAATGAAGAAATTTATTGTAGACAAATCTCGAATCCAATGGATGAAATAGGGGATAAGAACACTAATTTTTTCCAAGCGGAGTGTTATCCAAAGGCAAAAAAGTAATTCTATTGATAAGTTGGTTAGTGGATCCGGGCTCATTTGTGATACTAGGGAGTTGATTGAGAAAGAGTGGTGTCTTTCTGGGGATTTATTTTCTTTCACTTTAGTTGAAACAGGGCTCTCTTATTCTTGAAGGAATCCCAGTGTCTATTGATGCACTTCAAGAAGTGAGCTTCTCTCCAAAACCAAGAAGAGAAATCGAGAAAAGCGCTTTTCGAGCTAAGCCCCAATAAGGCCCTGGGCCGGATGGTATGACTCCTACTTTTTCAATTTTTCTGGCTTATTGTTTTTCCGATATTTGTAGAGCGGTCAAATTTTTGCTTGTTCCTTGTTGAAAAGTATGAATCATACGCTTATCACATTGATCCCTAAAGTTAAAATCCATCCACTTCCACTTCGTCCATTGGCCCATTACGTAATGTCATGTATAAGATCATATCTAAGATTCTCGCTTATAGACTGAAACCTTGTCTTCATAGTTGTATCATTGAGAGTCAAACCGCTTATTCATGGCGGGGCTTATTTGTGATAATATTGGTATTGCTCATGAATGTTTTTACATCCCCAACAATCTTAGAAAAGGCACTAAGGGGTTTATGGATTTAAAGTTTGACATGTCTAAGGCCTATGATAGGGTGGAATGGGGGTTTTTACTTGAATTATGGAAAAATGGGCTTTCCAACCTGTTTTATTCTTTGGGTCAAAACTTGTATTTCTACATCTTCTTTCTCTTTTCTCCTGAATGGTGAATCTTGTGGCTATATTCAACCTTCAAGGGGGATTAGCGGTGATTCTCTCTCTCCATACCTTTTTATTATCCTCTCTGACTTTCTCCAATCTCATTCATCAAGCTATGCATAGGTCCCGTTTAGAGGTCTCAAAATTTGCGAAATGCTCATGTTATATCCATCCTTCTTTGCGGATGATTCCTCTTATGTTCCTGTGAAGGCTTCATGTTCTCAAGTCAACTCCTTAAAAGCCTTCGACTCTTTCGGTAGGGCCATCGGCGATGGTTAATCTTGATAAGTCTTCCATCTTGATCCATAATGCGGAGCTTGAGCTTAAATATTCTATATATATCGGACTACAGATAATTGCTTAGGGCTAAAGTCAAACATTTGGGCATCCTCGATCCTTGGGATAACAAATATTGAGATTTTTAATTTTGTTTGTGTTTGCAAAAAAAAGAGTGAATATCGGAAACATACCTTCCTTAGTCATGCTGGTAGAGTGGTCCTTATTAAATGCATTCTTAATGCTCTTCCGCCTGTGTTATGTCTGTTATAGACTTCCTGGCAATTGCCATGATTTAGCTTCCATTTTCGCTAGATTTTGGGGGATGGAGAGTAGTCATAAGATCCATTGGATGAGTTGGGATAAGTTTGTCTAAATCTAAAGAGGAATGGGTTGGGTATCAAAGGAATTTAGAGGTTTTAATGATGCTTTAAGCAACTTTGGGAGTCTTCTTGTGCATCCTAATCTTCAATGTGCAAACTTCTTAAGGCTAAATATTTTCTCGGGGGTTTACTTAAAAGTGGAGCAGAAAATTGTGACTCTTGGATTTGGAAGAGTTGGATTAAGGCAAAATACGCGCTAAAACTGGTTTAAGATACTCTAGGGGATGGGAAAACATTCGTATTCGGGATCATCCTTGGGTGCCGTGGATTAATCACCTTATTCCTACTCCTAAGGATCATGTATGCAATTTTGTTTGGGTTGATGAACTTTTTGATGGTGTGCGGTACTTTGGAATGCGGATTTACTCTATAGGTTGTTTTACCCTCAAGATGTTGAGGCCATACTCAAGCCGCCGATTAATCAGTTTGGATTTGAAAGATAAACTTTGTTGGCACTTTACTCCACATGGCCAATTTTCTGTGAAAACAACTTATAATGACATCTTTACAAGAAAAGATGATTTGAATAGCCCCGAAAAAGCGTTAGTCGAGGGATCGGGGTTTACAAAGGAATGTGGAAAGTGCGTGGAAGTTGAAGGTGAAAGGTAAAATTAAATATTTTTTGTGGAGATGTTTTCATAATATCATTCCTACTAAACTCTTGAGGTATTATGTTGATACTATATGCTCTTTTTGTGGGGATGTTGTTGAGAGTTTGGAGCACATTCTTTTTCATTGCCCTAGAGAGCTAGGAGGTGTGGCATCTCGCCTGTTACATTGAGACGATCTTCGTGCTGGGATCAACCACATTTCGAGAGTGGTGGAAGGTTTTTTTCTACTAAAAAGAAGGATTCTTTGCAAGAGAGAATTCAATTATCCTTTTTATATTTTGTGGTGGCTATAGAGGGACGCATAATCTTTGGGTCTTTGAAGGTGTTTATAACCGTCAAGAATATTGTGGAAGGGCTCAATCTAAATGGATCGAATTTGGGGATGTTTTCCGATTAGTATGGTGATGTTTTTGTCAGGTGCTTAAGATTTGTAACGGGTCCTGGTTTTTTCTCTCGCTATTGTTTCCGGCTGCTTTGTGAGGTTTTTTTCGCTTTTCTTTGGAGTTACTCTTGTAAATGGTTGGTTGCGATACATTTGTGGCTTTGTATACATCTCGGTGGTCATCCTCTTTCATTGAGCGTTCTTACTTGGGTCCTGGTGGTTTTGGCTTGGTTTGCATTCGATGTGGAAGTTTTGGGTTCTATTTTTGTGTTTTTCCAGAATCTATATCGTAACATCATGATATTTGATCTTCCCATGCCACCTAATGTTTGGTTGTGTGTAGCTATTTTTCGTTTTGGTTTTGCTATTTTTGTCTCCCATGTGTTTCTCTTGGGGATCTCTCTACAACTATTTTAGTGTGCGGTTGTGGGAGGTATTGAAGCGATGGGCTTGCCTTTGTCTCTTTGAGTTCTAATACATCACTATCGTTTTGTCAAATAAAAAAGGAATATTTTAAAAATAAACATCTATACATCTAAGAACTGGTGTATTGGTTTGTTAATTTCCAAAGCCCGAAATTTTTGGAATGAAAGATGGGAGTATTATTGTTGTCTATGTGGGTGTGTAACATAAGGAATGTTGAGAGTGAATTTGGCGAGAAGGTTTTGGCTGGGTCGAAGACGATGAGCATGAGTTCAAAATAGTGGTGTTGTGTGATGGGATGTATGTGTGTGTGTGTATATACGAGTGTGTAGGGGTTGGTTAGAGTCGGATGCGAAGTGGACCAACTTGGTGCAATTTCGGGCTGGGTTGGTCGAAAATGGTGGAGATTACATCACCACCTCGGTCGCAGAGTGAAGAACTTTGGTTGTCGCCGTCAAGCGGAGGAGGAGAAGAATTGGTGGTCTTTACATTTTTGGCCAAGGACCTTTTTTTTTGGAAATTAGACATTGCAGTTGCATTGAGTTGCAATTTTGAGTTTTCAATCGTGTCCACTTACTTTTGAATTAGGTCCAAACCCCATCCAGTGTTTACGAAATTATCAATGGGGTCCCGAGTTTTGATTTAGCCCAATTCTAAAGTTAATTTTCCAATTTCTCCAATTGACCCACATGACACAATTGAACTTTTCTCGATTTTATCAAGGGGTCAAGACACAATTGAACTTTCTAGATTTTGTCAATTAGCCCCCAAGCTAGTTTCAATTTAGTCGCAATTTCTTATTGGTGTTTAGAAATTTCAATTTAGCCCCATGAACCTATATTGAGGAGACGAAAGGCAGAGCAGTTAAGTTTTTCTACTTTCAAATCGTGTGCTTCTATTACTTGGTTTTGAGGTGAAAGAACTGAAACAATTAGGGTTTTTCGCTGAGTTATGTGCTTCTATTACTTCTTTTAAGGTAGGGATTTTCTTTATACTTTATGAGTGCAAAGTTTTAATTGTCTTTACTAAATATTTACATGTATAATTTTATGAATTTCTCGTTTGATAATGTGAATATAATTGTTGCATTCAATAATGCATATTATATGTGAAAAGTCTATGTATTTTATTTATGTTTATATGACAAAGTATATGTGATGGCTTCACTAATGGTAAAGTATATATGTGGCAATGTCAACAAAGTATATGTGATGTATTCGCCAAATGGCAAAGTATGACTTCGCCAATGACAAAATATATATGTGGCTCATTGATGTCAAAGTATATGTGATGTCTTCGGCCAAATTGCAAAGTATATGTGATGACAAAGATATGTGATGGCAAAGTATATGTGCTCAAATTCATAAATTATGCTTTATATTTAAATTGGACAAGGAATCCTCTCGACGAGTATATGTTACTCATCCTATTATTCAAATAATTTCCAGATCAAATGGGTGGATGCGATATAGATGTTGGGGGTAGTCAATATTGTCACTTTTAATTATTTAAATTTTAAGAACTATGGACTTGTTTTGATTCAAACAAATGTGACATGCTCTCTTTTAATTTATTGTAATAACATTAAGATATATTTCCAATCTTAATCTAAGCTTATATAAGAAGTATTGTTCGTAATTTATTTTAAACTTCTTTATTGTTTGGCTCAAATTATCTATTTTATTTTAAGAAAAAAATATGCATTATTTATTTTGGTAACACTCAAAAATCCTTTATTAAAAAAGCGGGATGTTACAAGGAGCCTTCCCATAAGTGAGAAGTTTGCCTCCAAAATTGGAGTATGTTGTTTGAATGCAACAGCACATTATATTCTTTAGTAAAAAAGGTGAAAGAATAGTTCGGTTTGTCTTTGATTGTGTAGCTACTTAGTTTTTAGAGTAGCGTGACTTGCTTTCTGCTTTTATATGGTAGGTTTTTCGTTTCTTTGCATCGTTTTTGCAATGTGGAAATTAATTACGAGACCAATATGCAATAATGTTTACTAATTATGCATATATTCTCTTCTTTTTCCAGTCTAAGCTTTTTATACGACTTAGGATTAGCTTAGAATCATCTACTATTGAGAATCGGTTTTTTATTGTGGTTCAGTCTTCAATTTAGAAGCTAATTACAAATCCATCGATGTCCCACTCGTCTTTGTCAACGGAAGGAGTGGTTTTGCACTTTGCACTTAGAAGAGAAGGTCCATGTGATGTCGATCATCGATATCTTCAATATTATCTCTTCCTCAATCTACAAATCGTAAAATATAGAACAATATATGGGTTTATTCGATAACAAAAAAAAATGTTGAATCTAATCTCGATATGAAAAGGAAGATAAAACTAAGAAAAGTAAAAACTCTAATAACCTTCCGCATCATATCCATAGTTTTATCGTGAGTTAGCGTATCCAAACCCAACTTTGTGAGTATGTAACCTATTACATTTTCTTCTCAATATGTGTCCACCCGATTGTTCATAAGAATATTCTCATTCGATTTGCGAATCGAGACCCTCCATCGATGTGAAGCTCCCGATTTTTCAAGCTATTAATTGATCCTATTGCCGTTTATACTTTTGATCGACTATTTTACGCGTCATTTTTGACGGGTAATTATTATTAATATATATACATTTTTGTATTTTATTTCATTTATTTAATTACTTGTGATCATGATCATCAATTCCATTCTCATTTATGATCAATTGATTGATCATTATTACTATTTTTGTATTTATTAGTCACCTTAGAATTTTAAAGAGACTATTTATTTTGGAGATTTTTACCTTATAGAATTAAGATTTCGATTTAGATTAAGTGATCATGAGACTTACAAGTGATCAAGGAAATCACTAATTATTTTGGAGATTGATAAATTTCATCTATTATCATCAAATTTGGGACAAAAAAAAAAAAATATGGGAATTACCAAATTGCCCTTGAAGTCGGCCAATATGGATATTTTGGGGTAAAAATATCATCCAACTCTTTTACACCTACACCATATATTAGTCATCTTGTGTATAATTATATCATTAATTCAAACATTATACACATCATCTTATACACCAATTCTTCATTACTATTTTTCCAACTTATTCTATTCTTCCCAACATTCTTCTTATTCCCCTCAACATTTCAATTTGACCCATTACTTTGACTTGCATTTTGTCTCCATGCAAGAGACAAATTACAAGACACAATTTGAACAAAATCCTCTCCCCTCTCTCACTTAGGGTGGACGGCCATGTGGCCATTTTGGCCAAAATTTCATTTCATTTTTATCACTAACACATTAATCTCCTACACAAATCCTCCTCATTCTCTCTAAAAACTCCCAACTTTCTATTCTTCCTTTCATTTTCTTCTTCTATACTTAGAAAAATTTTCAACATTTCCTCCTATTATTCACACAAAAATCGAACCATCATCATACAAGGCAAGTAAATTTTAGCTTCAATCCATTTTTTTGATATCACATTGTTCATCTCTTCCACCTTCTTAACTTAAGTTTGAATTTGGTTTGAGGTACATTTAGAAGAACTTGAAGATTTGAACTTGACAACATTTTTGAAGAAGGACCCAAGCTTGAAGAAATAAAGTAGAGGAAATTAGACTACAAGGTAAGAATTGTGTACTAGACCCCTCTCTCCTACTCTTCCTATTTTTTCAAATTTTAACACCTCTTTTTCATTTTGAGGAATAGGGGCTGACCTTAGGAGATTTTGGAGTTGAGCCAAAATTTCCAATTTTTGAGCTTCAACTAGTCTCCAAACATCTACTACTTGAGGTAAAGTGTAGTCCATTTCATTTCCTTAATTCCTTCTTTTTCTCCTTAATTTTTCTCTCATTTTTCTAACTTCAAATTTTTGATATTTCTTGACTTAGGGGCTGACCTAAGAAGCCTCATCCAAAAATTGTGAAATTATCCTTTTATTTCACAATTTCCAAATTTAAGGTGGGTGGAAAAATATTTCCAACTTTTAGGTGTTTTGATTAAATGCATGTAGAAAATTTGATCATGAGCCTTGAGATATATATAATCTATGTATTGCATGTCAATGTTATATATCAAATCATGAAAATTCTCAAGAGTTGCTCAAAATTATTATTTATTGAATAAGGTGCATGCATGTACACTTTAATGTTTTAATTGATGAATTCTTTTATGTATTGACATGCATGTGTATGATCTTTAAAATCTATGTTTTGGATGACTTATAACCTGTAAAAAAGTCGAGCATAATTGATTAAATTTCAATTTTGGACTTAAAAATACAAAAATGGAAAGTTGGTGGACTAAATTATAAGAAAATAAAAGTTAAAAGGACCCTCTGCAAATTTCGAAATTTGGGACTGTACTCATGTTCAAAAATGACTTTTGGACATTTTAATAAAGTTTTAAGAGTTTTAAGATAAATAAAATCAACTTTTAAAAGCCCAAGGACTAGATTGTAAAATTTTGAAAGTTTAAGGGCTACTTTGCAATTTTAAAACTGTACCAAGACCTTAAGCCTTAAAAATTGAAATTTTTACTCTTAAGGTACTGGGAATTACATCTTTAAAAATATTCCAAAATCCAAGTGGTTGGCTTGGAAAGTAATTTTACTAAAATTGAGGACTAATGTGTAAAATATTAAACTTGAGGACCAAATGAAATTTCCAGGACTTATGCAGCCCATGCACCTGGAAATACTAACTTAACTATAACTTAATTATATTTTGGACCCAAGGTTCAATTTACATAACAAATGGACCCTAAAAGCTTAAAAGCAATTATTTTAAAATGGGACAAAAATGATATTTTCAAAAGTTTAAGGACCTACACATATTGCTTTTAAAAACTGCTTTTGTCCCAATATCCTACTAACCTTAGTGACATTTTCCAACTGGAATCACATTAAAAGCCCTTCCGGTTTATGAGTTCCATTTTTAAAATAAGGTCCAATTGGCAATTTTTACAAATTTGGGGCCAATGTGAGATTTTTATAAAAACTCGACCTCAAAACTTTAAAAACCTGAATCTCTGGACAATTTGGAGAATTTAGGAACAGACCTCATAATTTTTCAAGGTCGGGATATTTAATTATTCAATTTTAACCCCAAAAGTGTTAGTTTTTTTACATAACGGGGCTAAAATTACAATTTTCTTTTATAAAAGGACCTAACTCAAATTATTTTCTTTTACTAAAATAGCCCTAGACCCTCTGACTTGGAGATTTAATTAAAGTATTTTATTTCTCAAAACCCTTGACTTATCCTGGGATCAATTTGACCGACAATACCCGATCAGCGAGAGTTTCCTCGCCTTGCATTTTCAATCTATAGCGGGACTTATGTTCCACCTAATCTTTCAAGATATCGGCGATTGCTTATCCCTTCCGATGATCATCTTCATCCAAATACTCCACCAACGCCATAATTGCCACTGCATTTTTCAAAAAATTTCCTAAAATCGCTTTCCCACTGAATCAATAATACTGATCGGTTGCTGTGTTTGTAATTGTAATTACTTTCCCGCTCGAAGTCAACTGGTGTCGAAATCACAAATCGAATGGATACGCCGGGATGGAACCGGCAGCTCTACTGCTATTCCACTCTTCCGGCCCTATCGCCCCTAATCCCGCAATCGAGGGACGGAGTTTGTCCCGGGAAGCGGTGTGATTCGAGGTATAATCATGATTATGACGGATCCGAGCCGCACAGTAAGCTCCTTTGCGGATTTTGTCTTTGCCTACGGAGCGATAAGGTGCCTGGTCTTGACCATCTTGACCGGGAGTTACAAGGAAGAACGAAGGAATCGCTTGTCCGATCCACATTCGAGTTATCTGACCCGCTTTTCGTTGGCGTTACATTTACGCAACCGCCACTGTTTTGTATGGTTGGTGCTACAAATCCGTCAATGAACCATTATTTGCTTTTCTTGCATTGGGATTGGCGTTACTTCCGTCAATCCAATCTGACCGAATCAATCATGTTACTGTGTGACCATGAACTATTTGGAATGTGATAAGTATATTATTTAAATATTTTATCACGATGCTTGCGAATCGTATGTGAATCCATGCATCATACTCACGGCGTTTTCATAATTTTGTTTTCTCACATTAACTATATTACCACACTTGCACACGATCACCCCATCCACTGAGATTTTGCCTCATCCCCACCTATTTTTCTAACCTTAGATGAGGATTTCGTTGAAGATGATGAACCCAAAGCTCGATTGAGACCTTGTACTCCGCTTTGGATTTACTACTTGCTTGCTGACTGACTTTTTTTATTTATTTGTCGGACTTTGTATTTCCGCTCCATTCAGCTTGTAACTAAAGGGCGAGGACCTTTCGACTTTGCTTACTATATTTTGTTTGAGTTGTCAATTTTTGATGGATTGTAATTTAAGATGTACTTGTACTTGTTATTTATTCCGCCTATTTAGGCTACATTTGCTTCATCGGTTCTCGATGATATTCCTAGATCGTTTCGTTATTTGTATTTAAGTTGTGGATCGTCACGCCCGTTTGGCGCTGACAATCAGAATAATCATTTTTATTTCAATTCTTTACTATTTTAATATAATAATTTATTCTTATTTTTAATTAAAAATATATTCAAGAATCAATTCAAATACTTGTATTCAAGATTCTAATCTATAATTTTTATGATTAGATTGCAATAATAATTTGAATCTAAAAGATATTACTTGGAGTGAATCTAAAAGATATTACTTGGAGGAGACATTTATTTAATTAATTTGAATAAAAAATAAATTTATTTAGAATGAGATGTTTGACTAAGAGATATTTCCTAAATAGAAGATGAGACAATTTGTAAGAGAGTTTTTGCTAGAATATTCTTCTTAGGCTTGGTACAAATAATCAAACCTTTAATTATACTAAGACATTTTCTCTAACCAATGACTATGATTAATTTGATTTAATGGTTATATTTCATCCATTATAATAGTCTTAACACAATATCTTTGCTCTAGAATTCTCTACAACATTTTTTCCAAAATATGTAGATATTTTTACAAGACATTTCTAGAGAACTTCAAGAAAATGAACCTCTTTGGGCTTAAATATTTATGTGATTCTTTTTAATTTTATTCTTAAAAATATTCTTCAAACCCAATATTATTTGGATCAAATCAAATTTATTTCCAACATGTTTATTATATATTAATGATTTACGTAAATAAATATATACTTATATATATAAAGATTAGGGTTATTGATTTTTTAGTACCCTGGCTATAAGAAGACTTCATTTGGTTGTTAAAATTTGACATTCCGAGTTACCAATCTAATACTCATACTTCACATTTTTTATAAATTGGTAGACTAAAATGCCCTCAAGATCTTTTTAGTCTTTTTGCAAAAAGTTAAGTTTTAATTAGAATTATTAAATTTAAAATAATTTTAATTAAGAAATAACTTATTATATTTAAATTAAATTATTAAATTTTAATTGGAAAAAAAAATAAATTCAATTAATTATTTTTTAAAAATCGATTAAAAATCTAATTAAAAATTAATATATCAATAAAAAATTGCTATAATTTTCTTTATTTACCATCTTAATTTTAATCATTAAATTATTTAATTTTCATATTAATTTTAAAATTAGTTAACTAAACTAATATTTCTTTTCAATTAATTAAATTTTAATTTATGTTTATTAATTTACTAATCTAACGTGATTAATTTTATTTTTCTAAAAATTCATTAATTTTTTAAACTTCTTTCATTTTTTTATTAATTAAATTAATAAAATTTTAATTTATTTTATAATTTGAATAAGTGTACTCAAATATTCATTTTGAGTATACTTATGTTTTTCGGGGCATTTTGTCCTTAAAATGTGAATAGGTACTAATTTATAAAAATGAAATATGAGTGCTAAATTGGTAACTTGAAATGTCATATACCAAACCAGAAAGTGCATATAGGTCGTCTAAAAAATCAATTTCACTTAAAATTATATATATATGATTTCTATAAATATAAATATATATAATTATCAAATATATTCTTTCAATACTCAGATCGAATATAATTATATTCATCTACGTATTAAGCATAATATAGGAATCCAAATAAATATTCTTATTGGATTATCTAATTCTAATTTTTCTCGGATTCCCGAATGTTATTACATGAATTAATAGCAAATCAAAAAAAAGAGAATCGATTCTTTTATGACCCTATCTGTTAGCCGTAATGAGGATCTACATATATATACATTCCAAATGTTGTTATTAATGTTGTAAATACTAAGAGGTCCTTATAAATCAAAGAACCTTTATTTTTGGTCTAGAGGACTTAGAAGAGTGTGATTTGGTATTGAAAAAGTATCTTAGAATAGTTAAATTTGAAATAAACTTAGGGATAATTACAAAAAACGGGAGTTCGCCGATTTCCAAATAGAAAAGGCCATAGATTTTTAAATTACAAAAATAAAAAAAATGAGGTCGATTTCGTCTTACATTTGCCCCGTCAGCACTAAAAAAAACATTTTTAAAATCCCGCAATAGAAAATATCAGAGTATCCTCGAGAGACTCTTAAATCAAAGAGCATTTTTTTATAAAAACAAGAGTACCTTTAAATTTAAAGAGTGATATTTTTGTTTTTCCAACACACTCTTTATCTTTGGCTCTTAGCAATACGTAAC